>OX463756.1:115866840-116229340 GCA_949824845.1 Rhingia rostrata | reverse complement strand
GTTCGATGCCATTTTGTATGGAACTCGATTTTTTTTGCATTGCCACCACGGGCACGCTTGCAGAAGTCCAGACGCTGAACCCAATTTTCGACGGTTTTCAAGCATAAATCGGCCGATACTGCTGCAATTTCACGTTCGATATTCGTACGAAGTTCATCAATCGTCGCTGGCTTGTTGGCATAGACCATAGACTTGACGTAGCCCCACAGAAAATAGTCTATCGGCGTCAAATCGCACAACCGAGGCGGCCAAGCGACTAGAAAATGAAAATCCTAATCATTTTCAAGTTGTTGCTCAGCCCAATTCATGAACATACGACGATTCTGGTGGTCAAGCGGCTTCAGTTTTTGCGTCAATTTAATCTTGTAAGGCCAAGATCTTTTCGCAAAATTCGCCACAACGACGTCACAGAGATGCCCAACGCTTGAGAACGACGTGTGAGAGACAAATTTGGGCTTTCTTTAACCGAAGCCTCAGCGGCAGCAATATTCTCGACACTAGGGGCACTTCTTTGTCTCACTGGCACGGGAACATTTTGTACTGTGCCTGTGGATTCAAATTTTCCCACTAAACGCTTAATTGTTGATCTGCTAGGACGATTATGACGACCATGAATTGGACGTAGCGCTCTTAACGTTGAGGCCACTGAATCTGAGTTTCGGTTGTAAATTTTAATAATTTTGACTCGTTGTTGGATCGTATATTTTTCCATTATGAAATGGCAATCCTTACTAAAGAGAAATGTCAAAAGAACGGCAAGAAATATGGCATCGTTTGCTGTCCCTGTCGCTCAACTTTTGTAGCGTTCCTGTTGAAAAACCCGATACTTAAATTAAAAGCTAGCCTTAACTTATTTTCATCAAAAGACAGTTTTTAACGTGTCGCTAAATAGTGTATATTTATGAACGTACCTCTAAGAACTCTAAGTCAAACTCACCTAAAAATTGAAAGTTCTGACAATCAAACAAACCCAATTTCAGTGAACACTGTCAAACACACCTTAAAGTGACAGTGAAACATATTTAAGCTGTTTGTACACTAACTCTTCATTAAATATTTAAAGTGAGGTTTCGGTTGCTTTAAGTTTAATAGAGAGTGATAACGCTTAAGTACACTTTTTGACGATTATAATTACCCAAACGTGTTAGTACGTGATAAAATAATTTTAAAGTCTACTTTAAGCGACTATAAATTTGCGCCTCTATCTTTAACAAATCAGCCAGGCTCCTGGGATATGCAGACGACATAAATATCATTGGTTGCACCCAACGTACGCTAATATTATAGTAGTCGAAGACGAGACAACTACTATGCTATCAATAGACAAAGTAATGTCAACGTACAATCCTGGAGAAAAAATGCACTTCTAATATCAACAATCTTGAGGCAGTTGAACTGTCCATCTACTTCGGAGTCAAATCAAGCCTATGAATGGCACCCAACTGGAGATACGACCAAGATTGACCGATGGACATTGATGCTACTTTGGTTTGGCGAAATAACTGGGTTGAAGGCTCTTAACTCGAAAGTTCATTCTAAATTTACTGCGCAGTTTTTTTTGTCGGGGGCTGGTGAAAATCTTATTTGGACACGTGCCCAAAAAAGCTTTCCTTTGGAAGTTACTGCTTTATCCGCAATTTATAATTCCAAGGGTTTTGTTCTTTGAAGACCCCGCACCAAATTTGTTTCGTAAAATTTTGTAGGACCGGTGCGTTAACGTGTCTTAATAAACGTTTTTTATGTTGTGGTGCAAAAATGTTCGTTTCCTCTTTAACCGCGGGAATACCACATTCCTTTTATACCACGGCGCATTGACGAATGATCTTTATATTCTGTCCTCAAACGTTTGTAAAATATATAGATTCGTTTTACTAGTAAAACCCGATAGTTGTATATCATATGTCCAAAACGGATTTAGCATTTGCTTGTATAATAGCAGCTTGCTATCAAAATTAAGCTTCGAATATATTCCAGTACCATGCTATTTATTAATTTTTAAGTTCTCCGCATTTATTTTTTACATTCGATTTTAATTTTATTTTTGCATCCAGTGTGATTCCGAGATATTTCGCTTCATTTGAAAAAGGGACTCGTATTGAGAAATATTGGCGAATTGTTTGTCCGTATATTCGAAAAACTGCATGAATCGATTTGCTCTAATAAAGTGCAATCCGCCAGGATTTCATACATTTATTAACATCGTTAAGATCGTTTTGTAATATTATTTTTGTTTCCTCTATTGTTGTACCAACTCCTAGTAAAGCAGTATCGTTAGCAACCATGATAACTATTGTATCGTTTGTTTGTGGGATATCACGAGTTAATATGAGGTACAAGAGTGGTCCAAGGACGCTTCCTTGGGGTTCTCCTGACATTATTTCTTTGAACTCTGAATATTCGTTTTCAAGTTTCACACGGACGAGTCTCTGCTCAAGATACGACGCGCGGATTTTATATAAGGCAGAACTTGTCTTAATTCGTATTAAAAGCTTTGTGGTGTGCGTGCCACAGTTAACCAAAAAATACTTTATTGTTTGATTTTAACTTTTAAATTTATTATATTAAATTACAATATTTCTAGGTTTAAGTTAAGGTGAACACCGTAGTAGAGTTATACGAAGAATGAATACTAACATCCGTTCTCTGTTTCGTAGTATGTAAAAAATGTAAGTCGTCAGTCGTTGTCCCGTGATCTTCTTGTTCGTGTTGGTGCTGCCACGAAATCGTTTTGTTTGTGTTGGTGTGTGATGAGCCGCTTGTTTACACGAGTTATTTGTTGTGATGCACCACAGCCTCAATGCCAAACCTTGTCAAAAGATTTAGACACGTCAAGAAATACGGATGAGCCAATTTTCTTTTATTGGAAAGGAGTAATATCCTTTCAAAAACTTTTGAAATTATTGTCAGTAGGGCATTATGTTCGTTTTCCGTTGAGCAAAATTCGGTATTGTACTTTCTGGCCACATCGTAAAGCATCCTACCTTTCTGTGATATGTATATAGATCCCCATAATGTATGTTTCACCTCAAAGTCTCCTCCTGACAAAACGCTGTCCAAGGAAATTAAGCCAAATTTTCAAAGCCCATTTTTATAACCCTGCATCATGGTGTGCAGTAAATAGAAGATATCTTCAGAAAGGATTATCTGCGTTTGACTTGTGTAGACCAAACTTCCATTGTTTCGAATTCTAATTTTGAATTCATCGAATGATCAATATACTCTTTTATATAGAAAGAGTCTCCACCTCTAGCCTTTTTCGATGGATATAGAGCATGATAGCCGATTTAACTTTTAATCTTTAAGTTCTAATTACTCTTTGCGTGATCTTCGGATATTAAACAGATGTCGATATCTTTTTCTTGTATATACAATTCAAGTTCTCCAAGTTTCTGCCAAAGGCCACGTAAGAGTTTTAAGAAATATTTTTTTAGGAGCGTTATCGGATACTGTAGCTTGGGCATACGTTTTTACATTTGATTTTGGATGTACAAGATCCGATCGCATTTCTGATGTTTGTTTAAATGTTGGTTTTGCTTTGGATTTGAGACAAGCTAAGGCGGAATTGAAGGCTTTTGTAAAACTTAATTTTTGTGAAATTTTACTAGTAAATTTCGTCCGTCTTTCTTGCAGCTAATAAGCTACTTCGCAGCCGTGATACTTTGCGAGATGATCGCCTTTACAATAAAAGCAAATTTCCGGAGATTTACTATCTAACCTGCAATCTACCGTCAGTTAGCTTGCTGCACATTTAACATACCGCGGCTCTTTCTCACAATAGGTTTGCGTATGATTATATCCTTGGCAACGCTTGCTTGGAACTAACTTTGAATCCTTACGCATGGGTTCAAATTTTGCAACAGTTTTATGGATTGTTTTGATTCCAAAATTTTGTTCAAACTTTCTTCTTTATCGAAATTGAATATAAATTAAGGAATATCGCATTTTATAACATATTTTAACAGGAATATTTGGTTCTGTATGCATGAAAGCCCTATAGAGAAAAAGGTGTAATAAGAGTATCACCGAATCTCTGCCTTCAGGCTTAAGACGTCAAAGTATTCGGAACCCCCAATTTAAGGATCAAGCGATCGAGGGTGATGGGTGCTTGGACTAAACAACTTGAATCGAAACGCCCAGAACATCAACGTGTCGGTAGGCCGTAAGTAAAGTGAGTAGATTACATCTAGCATATAGCGCAGAGAGTTTAGCTGTGCCAGAGAGATGGGAAGCTTCACTACGACCATGATTATTCGATTCGGCATGGTTTTTGAAAGGGCAGCAATTGAACTCAACCTGTCAATACACATTAGAGTTTGACTCGTAAAAATTTTAAATACGGCTGACCTTTGTTTCAGTACTAACTAGCTTTAATAATATCCCTTATGGTGGAATGACATTTTATTCAGCGATAAGATTAAATTCTCGGGTTATGTCTATGTTTATGTAGGTTTTAACTGAAAGGAGGATCTCTTAAGCAGTATTGTTCAAAAACACTGCCAATGCGACTAGTGAAAACGAGAGCTGCCATTGAGATTTATAGGCAAAGGAGGGAAGAAAATCGGCTTTCCAGAAAGAATAAAAAGAGCAAGAAATACTCGTCATCGTCATAGTTGAGACACAGTTGATGCTGAGGATATAGAAGAATAACATCTGCAGACAGTTAAACGGCGATGACGAACAATATTTCGCTACCAACCACCTGAGCCGACCTATAACAATTATGCCGCAACATAGCCTACAAGATCATCGCTACCGTAATATTCGAACGTCTGAAACCGTTTTCCGGCAATTTGATCGGCCCTTATCAGTGTGTTTTAGGTCAGGAAAGTCCACAACTGATCAAATCTTCACATTTTTGTAGATCTTGGAAAAAAATCCGGGAAGTCCAAATCAATGCTCACCACCTATTCATCGATCTCAAAGCCGCATACTTAAGCATTTATTGAGACGAACTATACAAAGCCATGTCTAGTTTTGGTACCCAAACTCATCCCTCCGTGTAGGATGACGATGGAGAATTCTCGATGTTCCATCAGGGTCGGAAATGATCTCACCGACACATTCTATACCAAAATAGGATTTAGACAAGACGATGCCAACACGAATGGACAGGCTATGGAGACGAAGATTCAACAATGAACTATACGAGCTGTACAGCGACATACCTCTGGTCAAAAAACTCAGCATTGCACTCTCTTAGAAACGAGAGGCAAAAGAAAAATGCTAAAGGTTTGATATCACATGATCTGACTGGTCCAATGAGTGGAATTACCTGTCCGGTGAAATGTGCATAGTTTCACGGGCTGTGTGAAAAGTGCATACTTACTTACTTTAGTGGCGCTACAGTCCGGAATGAACTTGGGCTTTAACCAACATGCCTCTCCAATTAGCCCGGTCCATAGCTAACCTCCAGTTGCACACTCGAAGTTGGTTGAAGTCGGTGTCTACTTGTGCGCGCCACTTAAGGCGAGGTCTTCCTCTACTGCGTCTACTGCAAACAGAAATTTTTACTCAACAGCTTCAGGGTATCGGCGGACTAATTAGCTAAGTCTTAAGTAAGTTAGTATGTATTTACTTTTCACACAGCCCGTGAAACTATGTATTTATATTTCAGCGGACAGGTAATTTTACTCCCTGGACCAGTCAGATCATGATATCAAACCTCTAAACTTTTTCTTTTGTCTCTCGTTTATAAGAGATATTTTCTACTTTACGCCATAAGAATAAACTATCTCCATTAAGCTGACTCATGATTGGCGCCCCTCAATTAATAGGAGATGTTGGAAATTTATTTCAAAATATCAACATCCCCATACACAACGTCTTAACGACATAGTTAACCTCAAAATCCACTTAAAGACTCATCAAACAAAAACGGAACGAAATAAAATAAATAACGGTCTTCCAACAAGTCTCATCGCTTGACATGTGACACTATTTCTTCTGACTGCTGGACAGCAGTGATTGTGCAGCGCGTTGCAATTATCCTTTAAATTGTTCCGCTGGTGCGCTGTCAGAATGAATGTGGTGGGCAATACAATAGTTCAGTTCGTGGAGGGTCGCAATAAAATTATGTCCTTCGCTGAGACAGTCCTTTGTTATCCATGTTATCTCATCATTAAAACAAACACACAATAAAAACAGGACAATACATCCGATGAGTGTGTGTACACACTAGCTGTTCTATGTTATGCTCGCTGAATACGTGAGCTTAAAAAAAAGGAACTTGTCTCCTGTACGAGTACACGTACCCCACACTATCCAACCCCAGGATAACACACAAAGTAGTGATGTAGTATTTGTTATCCGCTTCAGTGCTTATATGTGTGTAGCGTAATGGCGGTGGGTGGTATGGATATGGAGTAACTGCTGAAATAAATGTGGCATGAAGGATGCAGTTTACTATGCTCGCGAATACTTGAGCAAATTTCTTTTTGTGTGCTCTGGCATATTGTGTTGCTTTGTTTGGGTGTGTGTTTTTATTTTTATACTGTCGTCCGGTCTTATGTTGGTTGAATGCTATTTTTAGCCACCCGCACAGTGTATCTACCCACCGACAGCCTGAAATTGCAAAACGTCCTGCGGTCCACATAAATAATACAACGGGGAATTGATTTGCCGCAGGATATTTTCGCTTGATCTGTAGCATGTACATGACGCTATGCGGTTTCTAGGTGTTCATTGCAGCAGATTTATTGCGTTTTGCAAAGATAAAGGTTCGAAGCGGGCCTCAACATCATCATTTGGATTTTTTTTGGAAGTATCATTCGTTTGTGTGTCATAGTTGTCACGCTTTGTTGACGTTGGGTGTTCATTGTTTAGTGGTCGGTTGGAGCACTTTTGTCATTCTGTGGTCTGTTTTTGGTGAAGTGTGAGGTTTCATATATTTCCTGAAGTCTAATTGTTTTCGAAGGTGAATTTGGGAATTTTTTATTTAGAAAATCCATCGTTTTGTGAAGGATTTTATTTTCAGGAAATGAATCAATTGAATAGGAAATGGCGTGGTTTCCGTATTTAGTTTGGTTTAGTTTTTTTCGGGAATATTTCATTTATTTCCCTTAGGTATTTTGTTAACACTTGTAAAATTTATGCAAACAAGATTTAAAGTGCAATATAAATTTAAAAGGAAACATGTCCTTAGTCAGGACAGTTAGCTAAGGACCGCGCTAATTAAAGTCATGTTGGTGGAGGCCCAGGTTTACCCTGGACTGTGGATCCTCAAAAGTTAGTAAATATTATGGCGCAAGGTGAACATCAGAGCGAATTTCGCGCTAGCCCTGCGTCAACTAGTCAAACAAGAAGATGTGTAACCTAGCCACTTGCCTCAATTAGACTAGAAGAACGAACGGTAAAAAAAGTCTCCATACCTCCATTTCGCTGCCGTAGCTGAATATATCATTAACGCTCTATCGACTTCAATTTGACGACGCGACGTGCCATGTAATTATCGATAACACGTTCGTCTATGCATCGCATTTTAAACCTTGCAGAATTAGTTTTCCAGTTTTGGCTCTAACCTGATAATTCCCAGTTGTTAGAACTCTAACTACACATCAACTGGTAACCATCGGATACTGGTATCATCCAACCAGATTTAACTTGCTGAACTAATAATGAGAGACGAAAAACTGCAACACTATAAACAGCCAGATCCGAATGGCTCGGAAGAATACCCGGCCTGCTGTCACAGGGTATTTAAGAAATTGGAATAGGTCTTCCAGGTTGGGGTTTTGCTTTGGGTTACCTACCCATCCATTGAAAAATGGATTTGTTACGAAGCTTTAAATATGATTTTATTGATGACGACCCTGCTAAACGAAAACAGCGACTTTCGTATATTATGCACCTGGAATGTGAGAACATTAAACTGCTTCAATGCAGGTATTACTGCTATCCAGAAAATTCGATGGGATGGGTGGTGTAAAAGATGATGAAAAACTGTGATATCTACTACGGAGCGTGTTATAGTGAATATTCGGATGCCGATTTGTGTGCCAGATTTACGCAAGAAGTCTTGTCCTTCCAAGACATTAGCGAACGCATTGTTACAATTCGCATCAAGACCACATTTGACAACATAAGCCTTAAATGCGCTCACGCCCCGACGGACGAAAAAGATGATATAGCTAAGGACTGCTTCTATGAGCTCCTTGACAAAACCTATGAGCGACTACCGAAGTACGATGTTAAAATCGTGCTGAGATATATTAACGCAAAGGTAAGAAGAAAAGAAGTATTTAGCGGTATTGTCGGAAAACACAGCTTACAGACAACACGAGTTGTAGCCAAGTCAATTAGCCTAAGTCCGTTAGAGAGAATGTGGAGAACAAAAATTTTATGTGGAAAGACTGCAATCGATAGAGACCGCCAGGGCGCAACGCGTATCCCTGAACCACTCGATTAACACCAAACCATCAGCATCGAAAGTCAAAGAACAATGGCAACGATGTCAACAAGCCATTAAAACGCCAAAGTCAAAGATACATTGCTCGAACTGAATCCTGTCGAGATGAATAAGAAAATATCGGAGCTGAGACACACTCGATGCTGAGGATATGGAAGATCCAATTTTGCAGACTGCTTAACGGTAATGAAGAACAACATTCTATCTATCTATCAGGAAGAACGAACCATTCAATATTGGCAATGTTAGGTAATACTACCAAACACGACTTATATAGCAATATCTAAACTCAAGCATTAGGCTGCCGGGAATGATGGCCTTGGCATAAGCCAAATCTGGTCGTATGAATGTTTTCCCGATCCACAAAAAAGGAGACCCTCTGAAGTGCACCAACTGCATAGGCAAGGGTTTCATCAACATCGCCTACGAGATCCTATCAGATCGGCCCTTACCAGTGTGGTCTTAGCCCAGGAAAGTCCACAACCGATCAAATTTTCACACCTCGGCAGAATCTTGAAAAAACCCAACAAGTCCAAATCGATATACATCATCTTTTCATCGATTTCAAAGCCGCATAAGGCTGCATTTATGGAGACAAACTATACAGAGCCATGTCTAGTTTATGAAAACCACCCAAACTTGTTCATGTGTGTAGGATGAAGATGGAGAAATCCCGCTGCTCCATCAGAATCGAAAACTACCTCTTCGACACCTTCGATACCAAAAAGGATTTAAGCAAGCCGATGCGCTATCATGTGAATTCGTCAATTTGATTTGTGAGATGCTCCTGCAAAACTCCTTAGCCAACACCTAAGAAAGAATCGTCCATAAATCGGTACTTACGCCCCAAATATTGACATCATTGGTAGGACTGAACGGGATGTCATCATTTGTACCAAATGGCAAATAAAAATAAATAGGATGGAAAACATTCCTGAAAATTTAATAACCTTCTTCATTTCATAAGTCTCCCAAAACGGGTTTGAAAGCAAAACAGCTAGAAATGCAGCGATCTTACATTGGAATTGACACCGAACCCCCAACAGCTGTGGAAATCAGAACTGCAAACAACCTCTTAAAAGTCAACAAAGATTTCATGGCATAACAGCCGAGTTCCTGAAGGCCGATGGCACGGCCTTAATACTGTAACCACTAACGCAGACTATATGGGAAGACGAAAAAGACGAAGGATGGAGTTTTTGTTAAGATACGAAAGAAGCGAAACCTTAAGACTAAAATAACTTGCGTGGTATTTTGTCTGTTTTCCCAAAAATAAGGGAAAATATTATTTTCGATATCTCTTATATATGGAAGGAACTACGCTGATAGTCACGGGACTCTGGCGAATTGGAGACCATACGGCCAAACTAGGGATCCCATACAACCCTCAAAGCCGCAGTTGCGGGAACACAAATGAGCGAGAAACCCTCTCCCATTTCATCTCCAAATGTCCGACACTAGCAAGAGCCAGATTGCGTGCGTTGGACCAACCATTTTTCGAAAACCTTTGCGACATCTCGGGCGAAACGATACAAGATCTTATCCGCTTTCTAAACCTCACAGGCTGGATCTTGAGACTTCCTGCATCACATCAACAACAACAATCATATTAAAGGTCACGCGAGTCGTGGTAACAAAAAGGCACATAAGTGATACCTGGGCTCATGCCGAACCGCCATTTCAATCTACCTTACTCATTCTTGAACGGAGGAATGACAGGATTGAAAATAAGCACGAAAGTAGACAACCGAGCTTATATCACCGCTCTACTTTATGTTCGTAGACTTTGAAGAGGCATTTGAATGAGTCAACCGCGTATAGATCTGGGAATCTCTAGATACTCGTGCAAGAAGTACAAACTCACACATGAATGATTGTGAGACAGCTCGGTCCTGGGTAATAACGGGCGTGTTGCGCCAAAAATTTGTGTTTTATGTAGATGATGTACTGACCCCCACTGTAGGTACAACTGAGAGACATGGCATCCAATGGAGACCTTTTGAGAGGCTTAGCCTCCTGGATTATGTCGACGATTTCTGTTTACAATAATTTGAAAATAAATTTACAAATTATTTCGGTAAGGCATCAGGGCAACAAGGCCATAAGCGATGGCGTCATTTAGGTATATTTCTCCACTATCCATCAAAAGGGATACAAGAACTCACATTTGTAGTTGGGGAGGTTTATGCAAACTTTTCTTTGCAAATACAATACAGTGGTGAAAGTCAAAGTCGAACGGGAAAATATAACGTCTCTTGCGTTACCCTAAGTGTTGCCACATAATAAATCGATAAATTAGGTAGAACACACGTTAAATCTCGCATGAAATGGAATCATTTCCTCCCAATTTATTCGCATCGTCCACGAGGGATGTGGATCACTTCAATGGCATTCAGTTCAAAGCAAAATGGAGAGACGAAAATGAACGCAAATGTTAGACGATTTCTTTTGAAAGGAGAAACGTTTCAGAGTTGTCCTCGTCACATACATAAACACCGTATGGAAGTAAGGTCAGTTTTGTATTTGTTTATGAGGTGGTAGTGTGAAAGACTGAATGTTGCTTCACACATGCAATGCAGTAGGGGTTCTATTTTATCGATTTTATCTTTTATTTTTTTGAAAACGGCATAGGATTTTGTGAGCTTTGTTAAGATAGGTAACATATATAAAAGGCTTTACTGGGCCATCATTGTTTACGCTTGGGCCGCTTTTTTTACTAAACAATATTGATGAGAGAACGTATGTATGTATGTACCTTGAAATTAATCTCTTCCATGCTTCTATGGCCGTTTTAAGTCCTTTAATGGTGATATTTATATTTCCTTTTGTTTCCTCGTTTGCTTACTGCCACAAGCACAGGTGAGCTTTTTCATTTATTTATTTTTATTTTAGTCCTTCCTCCTTTGGAATATCCTGTCTATTGTGCTGAACTGCTGAGCAATACAACGATAATCCCCTGTCGCTTGGGTTTTGATAAGTGAATACACACTTGAAGTGTGTTTTTTCATCGTTATCCTGCCATGGTCAGGGAAGTTGTTGTACGACTATATCTCTTGAGTAGGTAGGATACATTGGGGAGTTAATCTTGTCTTGCCTTCTGTTTCGTACATGAGGATTTGATTAACGGTCCGTAAGACTTCTGGACCGGCTAAATTGTTATGAACACAAGACTGGAAGATGTTTAGTAAATTATAGTGGTTTTTAGTTAATAGAGTAGTAGCAAAGTATCCTGGGAAAAGCTCTATTTATTTTGGGTCGTAGAAATCTCTTGCATTGACCAAAATTAATTTTTGGACTTGTCGGTGCCGTTGATAAGTAGTGAGTGTGGTAAGCGAGAGTGGTAAATGTTATTCAATAAGAGGACTTTAACCAATAATGAGTGCGATTTCATATTATTTCAACGGCCTTTTCAACTAACACTGTCCTCCTAATAAAGCGTGTTTTTTCAGAGTCATATAGAACTTTAAGTTGGCAATACTATTTGAACTGGCAGCCATCTTGTCAGCTGTCAAGTGATTTATTTTTAGCTTGGTTTGGTATTTCAACATGAATAGACTTACGTCTGAATAACGCTTCCAAATTGTGTAATTTTTTTTTAAAAATCATTGTTCTGTTCGAAATACGTATTGCCCACTATGTCCATTTTACGGTCAAAATAATCGTCCATTGGAGCAATTAATTCGATTAATTCGATGATAATACGCATCCACAGAGACGTCGTACAGTGCGTACAGAAGATGTCATTGCTGTTGTAGAGCGTAGCGTAGAGGAAGACCCGAATCAGTCTCTACACCATCGTGAACAGAAATTGAATACGTGTTCATCCACTTTATGGTAGATTTTGCGGAGAAATCTTGCTTTCCGTGCTAAAGGATGAGATAATTTAGCACATTAACGACATTTAACATCGATTATGTCTCAGAGTCATTGAAAATATGGACCATCGGATAGAGGTATGACACCGAAGCCGTGACGAGCATTTGTCCGATATTTTGTTAAACACATATTTGTCATGGGTCCTTCTATCACAATTAAAAATATGAAGATAATATTCTGACAACTTTTTGCTTTATATAGTTACAATCGTGCGTTTTCGTTGGACCGCCCTTTACTTTGTCGGCACCGGAGATGTATGTGTCGATTTATTAATCCAGTGGATCGGACTCTTACTCTCTAATAACCCAATGTACAATGATTCAGAAGAAAAGTATTTGTTATCAAATCTCTGTGTAAAATGTGCGGTAACAAACCCAATGTAAAATTATGTACAAAATAAACTAGCTAACGGGTGATTTTTTAGGCGTAGTTTTTTTAAAAATAGAATACAACACTCAAATTTGCATCTAATATTCAAAATTTTTATTGTAATCGATAAATAGGCCTTTGCATTTACGTTTGAATGAAAACTTCATGCAAATGTTGTCCGCGGCTCCGTTTCAAGTGGTCCATTCGGAAGGTCCAATTTTTGTCCATTTCGGCCTGTAATCCACGAATTGCGCGTGTTGTTTTATTCTGTAAGGCTTCAATCATGTTCGGCTTGCCCAAAAAACTAACAACTTTTCATAACCCCACAAGAAATTATCAAGTGGCGTTAAATCGCACGTTATTGACGGCCAACTCACAGGGCTATTTCGAGAGATAAGCTGTTTACCAAATTCGTCCTTCAACATTTCCATTGTTTTACGAAGTGTGTCGCATCGTCTTGATGAAACCACATGTCAACCAAGTTCAACTCAGCCAACTGGGGCAAAAAAAAGACGCGTATCATGGCTCGATATTGTTTGCCGTTTACGGTTACGTTTCTGCCACGGTCGTCTTTGAAGAAAAATCGACCGATGATGCCACCAGCCCATAAACCACACCAAACTGTCGTTTTTTCGGGATGCATCGGTAATTCTTGTATGGCATGTGGCTGTTCATCACTCCAGATGCGCAAGTTTTGCTTATTTACGTATCCGTTGAGCCAGAAATGTGCCTAAACGCTGAACACAATTTTTCGATACGACAGCGGATTTGCACATTTTTGACAGAGCATGAATTTTGATAATAAATTTTTGATAAATAATTTGCAATCGTTGCCCGTTTGTAAGTCTTTCCGTGATTAAATGGTATACTGAAAACCTTTCACTTTGACAGATGACGTTTGGACGCCATTACTAACCTGTGCTACCAACCTGAAAAACTTAACTCTTAAAAAATCACCAGATATATACCTAAATAAATAAAATTAATACTCACGTACCAACACAAAAAATGTGGCAACCAGTGTTTATAAAAATGCAATTTATTTGAATTATTTAAAAAAGAAATGTGTCATGCTTAGCCTGTTTATCTGCCCAGTAATGAAAATTATTCTTTGAGCGCCAATTTTTAAACCAATAATACTATATATAGTGCGTGCCTAAATAAGTTGCTATTTGAGTTTAATATTTTAATTATTTAACGATAAAAATATAATTTTATTTTATTAAATTATTATTAATAAATTGTTATATTTCATTTGATGATTCCAGCTTCACTCTTTATGTCATTTAAATGGGAGAAAGATATTCCAGACCATAATATACTTCAGACAACACCCAATATCCATGGTCCAGGTAAAGAATTAAGCAACATTTTCACATGTATTTGCCTATCAACACCCACCAACGAAAATTCGCAACATTTCCAAGAAATAACTCCCCGTGATATGTACATACGCGTACACCTCCTGAGCGTAAACAACAAAAGGATATTTGCTTTGAATGCGAGGGAAGAAAGCTCTTCGCAATACGAGACAAGAGTAAAAATCTGCTGGCAATATTAAATTTCATGTCAAGTGTTCTCGTTGCCTATGTCTTGAATTTCGTATATGAATAATTTTTTGTTTTGCTTTTCATGCTTCCTTCCATTCTTTACCTTTATGTGCAAATTTGATTTTCTGTCTGCACTCTGCAATCAGTGTACACATTCAAGAAGTCAATCTAATAAGGACGAAGAATGTGTTGGGTATTCACATGGGAGGTTGAGCTTGATTGTTCGCTTATTTTTTTTATCATATAGAGTCATATTGTAATATCACGTCAGAGTAGTGTTGGATTCTCTTCTCATGTTTATCTATGAAAAAAGATTATTTAGAGTGTAGATAGCTGATATTAAATTTTTGAAGGTGTCAAGAATATGGCAGCAAAACTAATTGGATTTCTACCAAAACTAAATGAGCTAAATATTTTTAGCGAAATATAACGGGTCAAATCGGGCAACTCTAATGTCATTCATGTTCAGTTTGGTTTGCCGTTTTATCATTGAACAACGATTGCAAGTCGTGCAAATTTATTTCGAAAACATTTCGCGAAGCTCCGTCCATTATATGGTCGACATAATCGTCCATCAGAGCAATAAATTCGGTTAAACATGGATAGTTTTCGCACTACGCTTACTCTATGTGATAATACGCATCCGAAGAGAGGTCGAATAGTGCGCACCGAAGAAACAATTGCCGCTGTAGAGCAAATTGTTGAAGAGGACCCGAATGAATCGATTCGCCACCGTGCACAGCAATTGGAGCTTTGTCCAACAACTTTATGGAAGATTTTGCGCAAAGAACTTGGCTTACGACCTCACGATATCCAGCTTGTGCAAGATTGAAAGCCGCGAGACCATGCAATCCGTCGTGATTTTGGTGTATGAGCCGAAAATGAGATTGATCTCGATGCTGATTTTCATCGCAAAATTTTGTTCAGTGATGAGGCTTGGTTGAATGGCAACGTCAACAAGCAACTGGTTGCATTTCGAGTAAAGAGAATCCACATGAGACCCTTGAGACGCCATTAAATCCACAAAACCTGACTGTTTGGTGTGCTTTATGGGCTGTTGGAGTCATTGGGCAATACTTCTTTCGATATGATGCTGTAGAGTTAGTGTTGATGGAGACCGATATAGAGCCATGATAACCGACTCTTTTGTTCCCGAATTCGATGGCATGAATATGGATGAGATGTGGTTTCGACAAGACTGCGCTACATGCTACACAGGGCACGTCACAATCGATTTATTGAAGGAAACATTCGATGAGCGCATAATTTTGCGGAACCTGTCAATTGGCCACCAAGATCGTGTGATTTGACACTTATTTAAGTGGCGCTACAGTCCGGAATGAACCTGGGCCTCAACCAACATGCCTCTCCAATTAGCCCGGTCCTTAGCTAACTGCCTCCAGTTACGCACTCCAAGTTGGTTTAGGTCGGTTTCTACTTGTGCCCGCCACTTAAGGCGAGGTCTTCCTCTACTGCGTCCAATGCCTGGCAGGGAATCGAAGACTCTGCGAGCCGGAGTATTGGTGTCCATTCGGTCTACATGTCCTAGCCATCTTAAACGTCCAATGCGGAGTTTTTTGACCAGGGTCATGTCGCTGTACAGCTCGTATAGTTCTTGTTTGAATCTTCGTCTCCATAGCCGGTCAACGCAAACGGGACGGAAGATTTTTGAAATTGTCCTTGCTTCAGCGCCGTAGATCAGGACTAGGATGATCAGGGTCTTATATAAGATCTCCTTAGTAGTTTGAGTGAGGGCTTTACTACTGAATTGCCTTCTTAGCCCGAAGAAACAGCGGTTGGCAAGAGTAATTCTTCGTTTAATTTCTGACGAGATGTTATTGTCAGAGTTAATAGCGGAACCGAGATAGATAAAGTCCCGTACTACCTCAAAGTTATATCTGTCAGTGGTGACGTTCTGTCTAAATCGTCGATGTTGTGTGTCCTTTCGTCTTGACGGCACATATTTCGTCTTGCCCTCATTTACTGCTAAGCCCATTTTTGCCGCTTCCTTCTCTATACTAGCAAACGTGGCTATGACATCACGTTGGGTCCTACCAATGATGTCAATATCGTCGGCGTATGCTAGTAGTTGTACAGCTTTTTGGAAAATTGTACCTCTGGTGTTGGCTCGTGAGTTTCGCACAATCCTCTCAAGAATCAGATTAAAGAAGTCAGACAGCGCATCGCCTTGCCTAAATACTTTTTTGGTATCGAATGTGTCAGTGAGGTCGTTTCCGACCCTGATGGAGCAGCGAGAATTCTCCATCGTCATCCTACACAAACGGACGAGTTTGGGCTGTATACCAAAACTAGACATGGCTCTGTATAGTTCGTCTCTATAAATGCTGTCGTATGCGGCTTTGAAGTCGATGAATAGGTGATGGGTATCGATTTGGACTTCTTGGGTTTTTTCCAGCATCTACCGAAGTGTGAAGATGTGATCTGTTGTGGACTTTCCTGGCCTAAAACCACACTGATAAGGGCCGATCAAGTAGTTGGTAAACGGTTTCAGGCGTTCACATATTACGGCAGATAGAATTTTGTATGCAATGTTGAGGAGACTTATGCCGCTGTAGTTGGCGCAGCTTAGAGGGTCTCCTTTTTTGTGGATCGGGCAAACGATGCTGAGGTTCCAATCTTCAGGCATAGTTTTTTCCGACTTATGAGTTGGTGGATGTTACTTACCAAGTGATCTCCGCCGGCTTTGTAAAGCTCGGCGGGAAGGCCGTCATTTCCGGCAGCCTTATAAAGCTGCAGTTTAGATATTGCTATCCTCACTTCACTCAGGTCGGGTGGTTGGCAACTCTTGCTGTCGTTGCCAATATTGAATGGTTCGTTCTGCCTGACAGCGGAATGTTGTTCGTCATCGCCGTTTAACAGTCTGCAAAAGTGGTTCTTCCATATCCTCAGCATAGACTGTGTCTCAACTACGATATTTCCTTGTTCATCTCGACAGGGTTCTGTTCGAGCCTTGTATTATTGGCTTTCACGTTTTACACTTTGGTAAAACTTGCGAACATCTTTCCTGGAGTGGCACCTCTCTATATCCTCGATCGCGCGCTTTTCTTCCTCTTTTTTCTTCTTTCTAAAAAGCCGGTGTTCTTCCCTTCTCCTCTGCCTAGATAGCTCAACGGCAGATCTCGTCTTCACCTGCAGCTTAGCCTTTTAGGCCTCGTTCTTTGATGCGAGTGTCTGTCAGCATTCCTCATCAAACCAGGGGTTTCTTGCTGGTGGGCGCGAGAAACCTAGCACATCAGTTGCGGCTGATCTAATGGCTTGTTGGCATCGTTGCCATAGTTCTTCGATATTCGATGCTGGTGGTATGGTGTTATTCGAGAGGTTTAGGAATACGCGTTGCGCGAAGGTCTTGGCGGTCTCTTGCGATTGCAGTCTTTCGAGATTAATTTTTTTTACAGTATTTCTGGATTGTTGTGGCGTAGTGGATATCTGCATTCTTTCATATTGGCTGCAACAATGTAGTGGTCCGAGTCGATGTTAGCTCCTCGGAATGTTCGGACATCCAAAATACTGGATGCGTGGCGCTTGTCTATCGGTATGTGATCAATTTGATTGACCGCTCGTTGATCTGGAGACCGCCATGTCCCCTTATGGATATCGAGGTGAGGAAACCGTGTGCTGGCTATAGTGGCATTTCGTTCCGTAGCAAAGCCAATTAGCCTAAGTCCGTTACAAGACGTGTTGTCGTGTAGGCTATGTTTTTCGACAATACTGCTTAAGATGTCTTCTCTTCCTACCTATGCGTTAAAATCTCCCAGCACGATTATAACATCGTACTTCGGTAGTCACTCATAGGTTTTGTCAAGGAGCTCATAGAAGCAGTCCTTAGCTATATCATCTTTTTCCTCCGTTGGGGCGTGAGCGCATATAAGGATAATGTTTGCGAATTTGGCCTTGATGCGGATCGTTACAATGCATTCGCTAATGTCTTGGAAACATAAGACTTCTTGCCTTAGTCTGGCACTTATAAGAAATCCGAATCCGAATAGTCCGTTTGCTTTTCGGTTCATCCGACACCAGCTCTGTTCAAGGGGCCTGACTAACCCTTGAAATTCCTAGACAACCTGTTGTCCGAATATGTCGAAACAGCTTGTCTAGGTTCGCCTGGAACAGCAGGCCGGGTATTCATTCCGTGCCATTCTGACCTGGCTGTTTATAGTGTTGCTGTTTTTCGTCGTGTTATCAACACTCGCGCTTATCGTTTAGCAAGTCAAATCCGGTTGGATGAGACCAGTACCCGATGGTTACCAATTGGAGGTAAAAATAAGCACTTGATGTGTAGTCAGAGTTACAACACTGGGCATTGCCAAGTTAAAGCCAATCAGAGTCTAACCTCGTTTTACAACACCCAACCATTGTGATTTGACACCATTGGATTATTTTCTTTGGGGATATGTGGAGTAGCTCATCTACGCCAACAAACCAGAAATGTAAGGGGACTTGGAAGCTACCATTCGTTGCGTTATTGCCGACATACGGCCCCAAATGCTCGAAAAAGTGGTTGAAAATTGGACCTCTAGACTTGGCTTTATTCGAACCAGCTGTGGCAGCCGCATGCCCAAAATCATGTTTACACAAAAATATCCTTCCAATATAGCCAAATTGATGGATATTAAAACGAATTTCTTGTGTTTTATTTCAATTCAAAGTTCTATATCTCTACAATATGATATCCAAGTTGGCAATCTAGTTTATCTGGAAAGGGTTGGCTCTACGGATTTTGGGGAGAGCCAATTATTGCGAAAGTTCAATAGTAACGAGGTTAACTGGAACTCAAAAAAAGATTTGCGTCTCCAGAAGCTCTACAACACCAGAAGTGTAGGCTCATGCAAATCGGGACTCGAGGCTGAGCTAACATCGATTCGGTCCACAAACTTGTTGCAGCCAAGGTAAGAACGCGGATATCCACCGCGTCACAACAATCCAGAAATAATGTGAACAAATTAAATGTCGAAAGACAGCAATTGCAGGAGACCGCCAAGACCTTCGAGCAACGCTCTACAACCCCAATAGTGTAGGCTCACGAAAATCGAGGCCCAGTGAAAATTAAAAGCCTTAAGGACTAAAAGGACGTTCTTGGAACTAGGCTAAACAAAGTCCAACTGCTCTGCGAATAGCTTCGGAAAGAAATTCTCAACCCTAAGGATGCAAACATGACCCTAAATAGTTCACTAAAATTAACTAATGAACCAAAACCGAGCGTAACTGCCCCGTTATTTCAGAATACCACACGGACGAAGAAGTACTCAATCGCGAAATCGACTGGATTCTAAAGAAAAGACCGGTGAAAAAAAGGAAAGCTCTATCCTAACCTGAAATATTTAATTACGATAAAGAGAATATTAATAAAGGGAGACAGCTAAAACAACGATCGGTATTGACGACTATAACAAGTTGAATATTTTAACAAACTCATTACCATTAACAAGCTACCAAGTAACTTCGCTTAACAAAAATAAATGGAATGCCTGCGTTAAAGACTTAATAGCTATAAAATGGAATGTTATTCATTTGAGAACAAATCTAAATTAATTGCGTTTTCCATTGGTTAAATAGCTGTCAGTTCGACTAGAGTGATTTTCGTTTTGATTAATTAATATATTGATTGTAAAATACTATTATTAATCATTAAAACTATTGCAGTTCTATATGAAACATAAATTAGATCAAAAACAAACTACTTGTATGACTTGAAACTTGACAGCTACACCGACACTCACTTCAAAGACACGAAGTTACAACAATACAAAGAAAACACATATGAGAAGGCTGCAATCCATTGTTTGGATCGTTTTATAGCCTATCCCATCCCATCCATAAAATCTATATTCCTAAAATTTGGGCTTTATGGCAAAGAAATATTGAAATTTACTGTCACAACGTATTGTTCAAAAACTTTTATAGTTCGACAAAAACAACGATTTATTCCTTCATATGGTATTTTTTTAGTAAAACGCCTCCAAAAAGAGGGAGTGGGATTACATGATATATGTCTACACATGTTGTTCAGTCACTTTTTCCAAATGCATTCGAAATTTTTAAAATGTTTACACTTGTTTGAACAGCACGTACAAGGATCACATGTACCAAATTTTGTTACCCATTATCAAAAATTGTAGGCCCAAAAACCGGTGACCCACAGAGCCACAGATCGTAATTAAATACGAACAGACATGGCTTAATCTACTCAGCTATCGATTCAGAGTCGATCCATATACTTTGAGGTGTGTCTAGCTAAATTCTTTCTCTATGTTACAAGCTATGTATCAAAACTAATTTACACCTATAGGATAGGGTATAAAATATCAATCTGAAATGATGTTCCATTGGTAAAGATCAAATTTCGGATCTAAATCTAGATATACCAATGGAAAACAACATAAGGCTTACAATTCTATCTATGTGTTTTTTGTTTAAAAAGTATGAGTACCTATTTTTCAATTTATATTCATACAGAATGGTTCCCAACCTATGTTCGTTTTATAGATTGTAAACACGTTTCAGTTTTTGCATCTATACTTCTTGATCCCATAGGTGGATATAAATAAATAAAATGTGTAAACCAGCGAATGCTATTGTATAGGTGAATTTTCGATGATGCTCCAAGCTCTAGTAATCCAGCTTATTTTTGAATGCTCTTTATATGCAAAAATGAGAAGTGGTGTGAAGGGGATAAAGCAAGCTAAAAAAAGGCGAATGGGGTTACAGGATTTCTATGTCAACAAACATATGAGCATGTGCACTTGAAATTGTATCTGTATATATAGTTTGAAAAGGTTTTAAGTATCAAATACACTCTAAAACATGGCGTTTCGAATTTAAAATCCAGGATTTTGTGCTACAAACTAAGTTCATGCAAATTGAAATGTATATTTAAAGGGGTGTACTGTTTTTTTTATGGTGAATCAATGATTTAAAATAGTAAACTTTATGGATCTATGACCTAACTCTTTATGGGAGGGCTGAGAAGAATTTCATGTTTTGGTTAATTTACGCCTTTATTTCGAAGAAAAAAATTAACATTGTTAACAATAAGAGGAAAGCAGGTTAAAGTGAAAGCGTTTGAACTCATATGAACTGCCGACAGAGGTTGCGAAACGTATATTCTCGATTATTGGATAAAAAAAAAATCGTGGCACTACAGATTCATTAGGACTCTGGCCTCCTCGCTATTCGATAGCGGGACTGTTTTCTTTCTAATCCGAACGACTGAGTTTAAATCAGCGGAATCACAAAATGGATGATTTTTTTAAATTACGAGATTAATGACAAAAAATTATCTTCGTTGTTTTGTCACCACTTGGGCTACTGAAAGATACAACACACCATGCTTTGACCATGCTTTTCCATGAGCATCAAGCATGTGAAATAAGCGTCGATGACGTAGATGAGAACAAAATCTTAGCATTTGACGTCACATTTCAGAGGCATACTTAATCAAAGTTATCCATTAGAAACTGCTGGCCGTATAACTTGAAAACTTGAAAATAGGACAATGCTGGCATTACCCGGTAAGACTTGGTTTTTCAGTGCGAGATCATGCTAGGTTCGGGATGAAACTCAAGAAAGTAGTTTTTCAGTCATTTGGTATGAAGAGATCACTTCAAATTAACACAGGCAGTTTGAAAGGATAACCATGTGATTAAGTTATCATATGTTTTTGACAGATGATAAAATACCAGGTAAACCCTTTTTTTCAATTCCATTTGTGTGGACATTTCATTACATTTTTAGAAACTAATTTCATAGACGATATATTCAGATTAAAATCTCAGCGACTTGAAACTGTTTAAAATTTGACTGTTTTAAGAAGAAAACGGTGAAAAAAAAACAAGTAATAACTGTGCTGTTGCAGATTCTATATATTTCGATAACTTTTTGACAGCAAAACCGATAAATCTCTGATTGTGAACGCTGTTAACATCCAAATTAACGTATTTGGGGAATGAAGAGTTCACATAAGAGCCATGAAACAACATCTTGTGATCAAAAAGAGACCGTTTGGCTTGGAATTCGAGTCAAATACGTCATTTTAGTGGATGTTGACTCTGTATGTCCTCCCACGAATGTGTGAAAAAGTTCCTAATGGCTAATTATTTCAGCAAGACTGTGCGCCTTGTCACACTGCAAATAAACAATAAAGATTCTGGAATTTCAAAATGGCGACCGGCCACCTATGTTTCCAGATTCGGCCCCTCCGGAGTTCTTTTTGTGTGGTAATTAAAAAAGCAAAGTGTATGCCAAGAATGTTAGAACGTTAAACAGGAGAGGTGCAGGCGAAAAACTCGCGGCAACCCTAAACTGCTACAAAGCAGATATTACAGCCAGCCGGGAAATACGATGGGATGGGCCGCGAAAAAAGAGAACAAAAAATATCTACTACGGACCGTGTTATATTGAGCAGAAAAAGCGACTATTCGGATACCGATATGTTATAAGAAGTCTTTCGTTTCCAAGCCATTGGTGGATGCATTATAACAATTCAAATCCGAATTCGACAGCATAAGCCTTATATGCGTTCACGCACCAATGCAGGAAAAAGTTGATACAGCTAACGATTGTTTTTACCGGCTCCTTGACAAAATCTATTAGCGAATACCGAAGTACGATGTAAAGATCGTACTGGGAGATTTTAATTTAGCTGTATTGTCAGAAATAAAAGCCTACACGACAACACGCCTGGTAACGGACTAAGGCTAAATCACTTCACTAATGGAATGAAATGCAACTATAGCCAGCACATGGTTCCCTCACCTCGATATCCAAATTTGGACATGGCGGATTCTAGATCAACTAACGGTCAACCAAACTGATCACATTGCGATCGACAAGAGGAACGCATCCAGTATTTTGGTGTTCGAACATTCTGCGGGGCTAACATCGATTCGGTCCACAAACTTGTTGCAGCCAAGGTAAGAACGCGGATATCCACCGCGTCACAACAATCCAGAAATAATGTGAAAAAATTGAATGTCGAAAGTCTGCAGTCGCGGGAGACCGCCAAGACCTTCGCGCAACGCGTATCCCTTAACCTCTCGATTAACACCATACCACCAGCATCGAATGTCGAGGAACAATGGAAACTATGGCCGACAGGACAGCCAGGAACGAGGCCTACAAGGCTAAGCTGCTGGTGAAGATGAGAGCTGATATTGAGCTATCTTGGCAATGAAGAAGGGAAGAACACCGGCTATTCAGAAAAAAGAAAAAGGGCAAGAAAAGCGCGCGATCGAAAATATAGAGAGGTGCCACTCCAGGCACGATGTTCTCAAGTTTTACCAAAGTGTAAAACGTCAAAGCCAAGTATATAAGGCGCGTCTAGGATCCTGTCGAGATGAACAAGGAAATACCGTAGTTGAGACAAGGTCGATGCTGAAGATATGGAACAACCACTACTGCAGACTGTTAAACGGCGATGACGGAAAACTTTCCGCTGTCATGCAGAACGAACCACTCCATATTGGCAACAACAGCGAAAACTGCCAACCTTTCGACCTCAATGAAGTGAGGATGGCAATATATAAACACAAGCTTAAAAAGGCTGCCGGAAATTATGGCCTTGATATGACTTGATAAATAACATCCACCAACTCATGAGCAAAATCTGGTCGGAAGAACGTACGCCTGAAGAGTGGAACCTCAGCATCATTTGCCCGATCTACAAAAAGGAGACCCTCCGAACTGCGCCAACTAAAGAGGCATAAGTCTCCTCAACATCGCCTGCAACATCATATCTGCCGTAATATGTGAACGCCTGAAACCGTTTACCAACAACCTGATCGGCCCTTATCAGTCTGGTTTTAGACCAAGAAGATCCACAACCGATCAAATTTTCACACTTTGGCAGATCCCGGACAAAATCCAAGAAGTCCAAATCGGTACCCACCACCTATTCATCGATTAAAAAGCCGCATACGACAGCATTTATAGAGACGAACTATTCAGAGCTATATCTGGTTTTGGTATTCCGCAAAACTCGCCCGTTTGTGTATGATGACGACGGAGAATTCTTACAGCTCCATCAAGGTCGGAAACGACCTCACCGACACATTCGATACCAAAAAAGGATTAAGGCAAGGCGATGCTGGCAATACTCCCGATCCAACACCAAAGGCACAATTTTCCAAACATCGGTGAAACTACCAGCATACGCCAACGATGTTGACATCATTGTTAGGATTCAACGCTATGACATCAGCCACGTTTGCTGGTATAGAAAAGAAAGCTGCAAAAATGGGTTTATCAGAAAATGAGGGCATGACTTAGTATATGCTATCAATACGAAAGGGCATACAACATCGACAAATTGGACAGAGCGTCACCACTGACTGATATAACTTTGAGGTAGTACGGGTCTTTGTTTACCTCGGCTCCGCTATTAACTCTGACAACAACAACTCGTCAGAAATTAAACGAAGAATTACTCTTGCCAGCCCCTGTTTCTTTGAGCTCAGAAGGCAATTTAGTCTTAAGGCCCTCACTCGAACTACTAACGAGATCTTATACAAGACCCTGATCATCCCAGTCCTACTCTAGGGCATTAAAAGCGTATGAAGAAATCCTTGATGGATTCGGGAGGAATATTCTTCAAAAAATCGGGCTATGGAGAGGAAGACGACATGCCCATGGTCAAAAAAAAAAAAAACTCTGCATTGGACGTTTAAGATGGCTGGGACATGTAGAAGGAATGGACATCAATACCCCGGCTCGCAGAGTCTTCGATTCCCGGCCAAACGTCGGATGCTGTAGAGGAAAACCTCGCCTTAGCTGGCGCGCACAACCGACCTCAACCAACTTGGAGTGCGCAACTGAAGGCAGGTAGCTTAGGACCGGGCTAATTGGAGAGGCATGTTAGTTAAGGATCAGGTTCATTCCGGACTGTAGCGCGACTAAGTTAAGCAAGAACGGTTCCAGAATGTCTCAAACCATTGACGAGATCTATGCAACCTACGTTCCGAAATCGTCCTTCAACCGCATGAGAGGTTTGATAGTGATGGAAAATGCTTAAAAAGGACACACATAGTTTAGGGCTTGATTGATATTTTATTCTAAAACAAGCATAAACAAATTGTAAAGGAGCAAATTCAAGAAAAAAATCGGTTCATTTCAAGTTATTCAATAATCACATACCGACATAACATATGGCACACCCTATATCTGCGAAGTTTTATTTTTTCCGCAATGAATAGTACCTACCGTACTATGGTCAATCGTCAATTCCGAGTTGAAAATTTGAGAAGCTTTTCATGATAATTTGGTACTCTTAAACGTTTTTCACACTTTTGTAAGAGGTGGTGCTGGAAAAAAATTGGATGTCGATGGGTATTGTTGTTCGGGATATGAATTATGGACTAAATGATAAGATAATCCCAACATGTATTTAATACCACACATGTTAATTCCCTTGCGACTTCTGTTAACAAATTACTGAATATTTTTCATTGTATTAGCAGTATAACAGTCTCGCATCAATTATTTACTTTTTTCACCATTTTCTTCCTAATATATTCGGAATCAAACAATATACAGCCTGACCTGCAAAATATCCTCCGACAGATACTAATGTTCCCAAACATCACTTAAATATATTTAAACGAATATCGTTGGCGATTCCGCATACTATCTCATCCATCAATTTGACGATGCAAACATATTCTCAAATCTCTTCCATTTAGCTGTTCATTGAAATAAATTCCACCCCAAAACCGTGCAAGCAAAATAATTAATCATCTTGCTGGAAGCTATCAAAAACTGTAGCTCCAAGGCTCATAATAGATTAATAGAGCACACACAACTTGATTCCATTTGACATTCACCATCTCCTCCCGTCAGATCCATCATTTAATTGTTATTATTCATAAAGTGTAATAAAAAGTTTTTTTTATTGAAAAACTGTGTCAGATACAGTAATCAATCATCAGAGTGCAAAATTTCTTTGGGGAAGAAGAAAAAAAGAAAAGTGGAAACATCTTGTCCTCGTCAGCCCCACCATCTATCTGTCAATCGATCAAAACCACACCCCATCGCTTAGTATCAATTGTATGAGATACTGACCTTCCACTTAAGTAAACATTCAAATTATTCAAATCCCTTTGTTAACGGTTGTGCTTGGAATTTATAATTCGTGCAGTGGTTCGTCACACCCACCAACAGAGCTAAAGGGGTTAATTGATTGAATGCATAAGTGAGCAGGACAAAGCCCTCTGTTTCCGAAGAAGTCATTTTTAAAGTTTCTTTACGCCTTTAAGAATTCTACTGCGCGTAGTATTATAATATGCACGTGATCCTTGTAGCGCATATAACAAGCTTAAAATGCAAGCTGCTTGTGGCTTACCGGTGGTATATCATATGTAATGCTGGGCACTTGCAGCTAGAAAACGAAAAAGTCCTCGTTTGGGTAAGCAACAGGAAAAAAATGAAAAAAAAATATACATAAAGTGTTGTTATATAATGAAGGATATTATTTTTTTTATTTGTCCTTTTCGATGTGTGTGTACATGCAATTTACCACAGAAAGTATAAGCTTTGCTGAGGCAACCACTCTGAGGAAGACAGTCGGTATATGTGTGTGGCAAGGGTATAGAATAACCAGCCTTGCATGAGTAACGTTGCGGTTAGATGTACATGTGGTTATGCTTCTTGGCTTTGTGTCACTGAAAAGGTTGCTCTGAAGATGATAGTGGTAACATGTGCAGCAAAGTCAGGCAGCGACACAGAGAGAGAGAGAGAGAGAGAGTGTGTGGGGAATCATATTAATATTATGCAGGGTTTAAGGGTTGTCTTGGCTGTTTTTGTTCTTTTATCTAACTTCAGATGAGGGTGTAATTTAAGAGCTGCAAAACTATTATAATATGTAGGGCAACGTTTTACCAAAGACGCTCACTTTGCCCTTTTGCGATAAAATTGACAGTTCAAGGGTTTGTCATAATGTTAGTAGACTTGCACTATTAAACAAAATGTAATTATAACTAAAGTTGAAAATCTAATATTCTGCAAATTTAAGACTGTAACACTCAGCAAGGATATTCCAAGGTACTCAAATTAATGGTAGAAAGTAAACTGGGATACATTAGAGCACTTCTTTATGAAATGTTGCGAATTTTTTTCCCATAGTTAAGTAAATGCTTGGCTTGAACTATATAAGAAATAAATTTAAGTTCCCACGTGCCAATATGTAACTAAGAAAAAACGTGTTTGAAAAAAATGACATGTGGAAAAAGCGTTAAACTTGACTGTCGTTGCATTAGGCTTTGTCAAGCAAGAGGAATGAATTTTCCCGATAAGTCAAATTTTTTTCACTCTGCTTGGTTAACAAACAAAATGTCAGTTAGTCATTAATTGACACCTAACTTTGTTTGGTATTTTATTGATTTGCTAAACCAAATCATTAATTGACACCTAACTTTGTTTGGTATTTTATTGATTTGCTAAACCAAATATACCAAAGTCTCGTCAACATCGCCTATAAGATCCCATTATTAATAGGTGAACTTCTGAAACCGTTTACCAACAACCTGATCTGCCCTTATCAGTGTGGTTTTAGACCAGAAATGTCCACAACCGATCAAATTTTCACACTTCGGCAGATCCCGGAAAAAAAAACCAAGAAGTCCGAATCGATACCCACCACCTAATCATCGGTTTCAAACCCGCATCCGACACCATTGATAGAGACGAACTATACAGAGCCATGTCTAGTTTTCGTATACCGCCCAAACTGTTATCTGCCAAACCTATCTGCCGACTTTGAGTAACCATAATCTTGTATTTGTGTTTTTATAAGAATGGGTCGGAAATTATACCGTAAAACCAAATTGGGATTAGCTATGATCCCGACCTCTTATAAGATTTTGACGTTTTCTTATTTGAAGAACACACATTTCATACAGTCTAAAAGCAGGGTTACAATTTTTTGAGCATCAACTTCGCTAAGATCCAGTTCCTATGAACCAGTTCCTCGATATTTTAGTTAAACTTTACCGAGCCCACATTGAAAAGCTGGAAATATTATAACTGTCGGTTGTCAACTACCTATTGAAGGACCTTTTAGAGGAAAACTTACGAGTGTCTCATATGAGTTTATAGAAATCGCAGACTCCATTGGTCAAAATAAATTTTCAAAACTTATTGCATCGACATTTAAATTTCATGCTTCGTGTAGTTTTTCTTGATATAATAGTTCAAGTTCCCTCTCCAACATAAATATCTCTTGACTTCGTTACAAACCACTCCATAGCATATTCGACATCCAAATGTCCCCAACTAGCCATACATCAGAGCAATTTGGGGCAGTGAGAAAAACTCACCTTACAAATCAGGTCACCACAGTCCTTTTATAAATACCATCCCATTAAAGCTGCACTTTGTTAAAAAGCTCTGCATCTTGAAGTGGTAAGCGAAGAACACATAAGAACCGCACACTCACTGGGCACATAGGGTAACCGAGAGTGTGTTACTAGCGAATGCACGCTGTATCATTAGTCCATCCTTTGGTTGCAGTAATTATATTTGATTCCTGAGTATTAAAATTTCCAGCGCTCTTCCACCAAACACACATAGCAACCAGCCATGTAGAGTAGGGCTGTGCTGACTTGCGTTGCTGTAGTTACTGTAATAAGGATACTATTTTCTGTATCACCACTCACCAGAGCACCACCAAATGGCGCTGCTTACCGTTTACACTCTCCGCTCTGCGTTTGCATTAATTATGCAGAGGAAAAATCCAATTTGGATGGCGTTGCCAAGGAAATATGATCCTCATGAGTGGCGCTAATACAGAACATCGAGGGGTAGGAAGCGTTTTCAACTGATGCGGGCTCCAGTTGCGTCTACGACACTTGAAAACAAGCCAGACAATGGTTTGCAGTTTGAATTGCTATGGCGGATAAGCAGAATTGATGGTTCCTCCAACGAGTCGGGTGCCGGTGCAGGTGAATGTAATTTCTGAATCTAATTAACAAGTTAAATCCTTGTGTTATTAGTGCCCGCTAAATAATTAAACCCTATTCACGCGCGGCACATTGTATGCTTGTTTTTTAGCTGGCTTACCTTACTTGCCTCATTTTGCGTTTTTATCCACTTTCCTTCCTTGTTTTTGTTTGTAGTGTTGGCCCTGATCTCGAGACTTCATTAATTAAAACGGGGGTAAAAAAGACGCGTTATTTAAGGGAATAGCAAATTGTTGCCAAGTGCTTTTAGCTGTTTTTAATAGCTTTTCTTTTTGTAAATCGGAGGGCCATCTCATTAATTAAAATTAAAATTAAAATGAAAATCGAAAGGGTTTTCCTGAGCTTGCGTTGTTACAAGAATTGCTTCATGGTTTAAATGAAATTTAGGTTACTGCGTATGTATGATGTAGTTTTCTTTTTTCCGGCAAGTAAGTTTTGAAAAACGTTGGTTATTAAAAATCGCTGGTTATATGTAACAAGGCATATAAAGATCATAATAGGTACTGAGAAGAAGAATGAAATAAAGGAAGCCAATCAGATACTATTTTTTATACTTGCAATACACGATGTAAAAGCTTCTGACATTTTATCTGCTGTTGGATAAAATCCTGTGGAAGGATCTTCGAAAAACAAATCGCCAATATAGACGTAAGCACATTAAAGTAACTATGTAAGCATGATCCCAGTGGCGAAGCTAGGTACCTAGAATACAATTTTTACATTTCGTGTGTGCCAATGTATACAAATTACAGGGCACGTCCCAAAAAGTCTTCTTCACAACGATTATCATTTTGAATGTTACGGAATGAGTAATTCCGTACAGCATACACAAATAATAACACAGACTCCTTTTCTCTTTGCTCGCTAGAAGTTGTGTCTGTATGTTCGCACGGCTCTCTAATGTAGACGCCATAACAGCCTCTACATTTTCCGGTATAAATTTTTGGAACCGCTAGCTAGACGGTTCGTCGGCCGTCTATCCGTACACGTCTCTCAAGCATAAACGACTTGACCAGTTTTTTTTTCAAACTTCGTATCCAGGGCTTTTTTGATCATAATTCTAGGGCATTATTTTTTGTTTGTTATTAGCCATGTTATAACTAGTATCTGCCATATAAAAATCATACATAACCTCAATTTTCTCAAAAACGACTTTAACGATTTTGATTAAAGTTCTTATATGCTATAAGCATATTAGTTTCAACAAAACTGCATACCCAGTTTTTTCGAGAAAATCCATACAACGGATTTTTGCATATAGGCCATATAAATAAAATTGTCAATTTCTCGCAAACTATTTTGCCAAATTGAATGAAATTTAATTTTTTTACTACTATCACTGTTTTCATCAATTACTTGATTGAAAATACTGCCTAAACGAGAAATCGTGAGCAAATAACGAACTTGAAATATAATGCACTACCGTACACGACAGAGCTGTAATACTTTATATTGAAGTACATTATTTATCAAATTATGATTTTTTTGAATTTAAAAAAGGAGATTTCATTGCACTCAATAATTACATTGCCTCAATTGACTGGGAGCATATACTTGCCGATATATTTTTACAAGGTGCGTACAACAAATTCGTGGACATTTTATCTATCGGTCTTGGAAATCATTTAAAACTCCTTGGTCTAATAACCGTTTGGTTAACTTAAAAAATGTAACAAATAAAGAATTTAAAAAATAAAATTCCGAAGCTTACCTTCTGCCAGAATCGAAAGGAATATGATATTCTGAACAAATATTTACACAACCAATATGTACTGAATATTCAAACCCGCATTTCATGTCAAATGACATACAAAGTTCGTGTGAACTTTTCTCTAAATTCTTCAAATCAGTTTATGTTGACCATTCCGTATTAAATATCGGTCAAACAGAAAGCTATTCCACCAGTAATGCTAATATTTGCACTCTCAATCTTTTTGAAACCGATAACCGCAATGGTATTTCTAAATTAAAATCCAGCTTGATTCCTGGACCTGAACTCCATCATTTATTTTAAAGCAATGCCAGTTCTCGTTAGCTTTTCCGCTTCTGATAATTTTTAATAAGTCTCTTTCTACTGGACTTTTTCTAAATCAATGGAAATTCTCATATGTATGTCCTATTTAAAATCAGGAGCAAAAAAATTAGTAATAAATTATTATCTACCGCAACAAATCTATGTAACGGTCCATGCGATTAATAATAATTTTTCGTTATTGGTCAAAACTGAAAAATCCGTTAAGGGATAATTGGCCCAAAACCTATTATGTGGAACTCATGAAAACAGAAATAGTAGTATACAAATTAAATTTCATTCAATTCGGCCAAATATTTTATGAGAAATTGACAATTTTCTTAATACGGCAAAAATCTTAATAATGCAAAAATCCGTTATATGGATTTGATCGAATTTGGAACTAATATGTTTATAGTTTTCGACCAAATTGAGGTTATGTATGATTTTTATATGCAAGGTACAAGTAATAACATGGCTAAAAGCAAAAAACAAAAGTCCTAGAACTATGACCATACAAACGCTGGATACGAAGTTTGAAGAAAATCGGTCAAATCGTTTAGGCAGGAGAGGCTTGTACGGACAGACGGACCGACAAACCGACGAACCGACGGACGGAACTCCGAAAACCCATTTTTTGAATTCCGCAACCATCGTAATGTTAGAATCAATCAAAATCTCGAGGTCGCAAATTTTCACGAAAACAATATCTTTCTCTTTATAAGAGAAAGTTAAAAATGTAATGTTTTTACGTCACATCGTACTTTAGTACCAACTATACACAACTACCAAATTTTCAACCTGATTCTTGATCGCAAATCTGAGACTCGTGATCTTGGAGTCAATTTTGATCCAAAGTTGTCATTTTCGTTACATGTAGACTATTATATAGCCAGGGCAAATTCAATGCTTGGTTTCACTAAGCGAAACTGTAATGAATTCTCTAACCCCTATGCTTTAAAATCGGTTTATATGTCTATAGTTCGTCCAATTCTTGAGTATTGTTCAATTGTATGGTGTGCTTCTTCCTCTATTGAGATAATACGTATTGAAAGAGTTCAAAAAGCTTTGACAAGATTTGTAGTCAGGCAGCTGAGGTGGAGAATTTTAATTCTAAAATAAAACTAAAATGTAATGAACTTGATCTCTCTATAAATAGATTGGAATTTAAAACAAAATTATGAAACATATCGATATCTAATAACTTATTCTGAATTGTTAAATAATAAATAAATAAATAAATTGGCACATAACATTTAATTATCAATTCAACCAGGATTCTTAAATTTTCATCTAGATTTTTCATTGCCACATCGAATCGTAATAGTCTATCGGCCTTGGTGAGCCAGCGAGGATGTACAATTTTCCCTGGTTTGATGATAGCCAGATCCACAGAAACCACACCGCTAGAAATTGCATGGGCCATGTCGTATAAGTACTTCGAATAGGTGGAAAATTAGTTTTTTTTTCTGGAGCAGATGTCATATTTTTCAACTCAATAGTCTGAAAGCGTTTCCAAACGAGGAAAATAAAGAGGCTGTTGTGGCGACGACATTAGACACCGTGCGAAATTGCTCAGACTTAAAAGCAAAAAAGACTTCCAACAGTAATTTGTTTTTAGTTACTTTTATTATTTAAGTTTGTTTTCTTTTACTTTGTTAAGTTAATACTTTCATGTAGGTACACCTCAATATATGACTCAATAGATTTTTAAAGTGCAAAATAAATTAAAAAAAGATCAGCTATTTCGCTAATGCAAAGTAAAGTGCCAAAAACATACATACATCATACGTCATACATTTCGACTCGATTGGGGCACTCTAAATGGGTCAAAGTGGGATTTTTCAAATTTCGAACCTACGGGTCAAAAGCTGGCGCATCAAAATTCGTTTTAGAGGTATGGTTCCTCGGGCAAAATTTCTTATTTTGATTCCTCGAATACGATTTTCCTTGTCCCTTGAGCGATTTTTTTGCCTCCATACAAATCGACCCGCCCTAATGTGCACACACCCAATATAAAAGTTACACCCTACGTACCTAGCAAGTCTCCTACGCTATCGTCCACGAGTTTTCAGGAAAAACCGTTTCTGGGTAAAATTTTTGAATATTCGAAAGAAATGTTGATGCAAATCATTGCTTTTGCTAGTATATCGCCCACTTTTTGTATAAAAACCATTTGTATACCCTACCACATAGCATATGCAATCAAAAAAACTTGTTTTTTGTCGAACCATAGAAGTTGTAGATAAACTGGCTGAACAAAATGTGATGGCAATGTCATTTTCTATATGTCATCCCAATTCAATTTTTAGCCCCTCCCATTTTTATGCCCAATCCCATAGGAGTACATATATTTATTAGTTTTGACATTAAATTTGTAACATAGAGAAATTATTTCGATATTTATACCTTAAAATATATGGATTGACTGAGATTCAGGCGGATCGATCTATACATGTGTGCCTGTCACCAATTTTGGTGATTAGATTTGGTACATAGACACTCTGTAGGACGGACCAGAAGAAAAACAAGTGTAAAATCAGCCCACTGCCACGTTCGTTTCAGTCAAACGGTTAAAAATATTGAAAAAGTATCTGAATAACACATTAAGACCATCTCAATATCTATTTCTCTTCCATATAACAATATTTAACGAAGTACGGTGCAAAGATAGGAAGAGAAGACATCTTTAGCCGTATTGTCGGAAAACATAGCCTACACGACAACACATCTGGTAACGGACTTATGATAATTGACTTCGCTACGGAACGAAATGCCACTTTAGCCAACACACAGTTTCCTCACCTTGATATCCATAAGGGGACATGGCGGTCTCCAGATCAACGAACGGGCAACCAAATTGATCAAATTGCGATAGACAAGAGGCACGCATCCAGTATTTTGATGTCCGAACATTCCGAGTAGCCAAAATCGACTCGGACCACTACCTTGTTGCAGCCAAGGAAAGAATGCTGATACCCAACACGCCACAACAATCCAGAAAAAAAAATGAAAAAAAATAATGTCGAACGACTGCAATCACAAAAGGCCGCCAAGACCTTCGCGCACGTCGTATCCCTAGACCTCTAGATTAACAGCATACCACCAGCACCAAATGTCGAAGAACAATGTTAACTATGCCAACGAGCCATTAGATCAGCCGCAACTGATGTGCTAGGTTTCTCGCGCCCACCAACAAGAAAACCCTGATTTGATGAGGAATAGCAACTTATGCTCGGAGCCCAGAAAAAGGCCTAAATTGCTAAGCTGCAGGTAAAAAAAGAGAGCTGCCATTGAGCTCTATAGGCAGAGAAGAAGGGAAGAACACCGGCTCTTCAGAAAGAAGAAAAAAAGCATGAAATGCGCGCGTTCGAAGATATAGAGAGGTAGCACTCCAGGAACGATGTTCGCAAGTTTTACCAAAAGTATAAGTATTTATATAAGGCTCGAAGAAAATCAGGAAACGTCGTAGTTGCGACAGAGTCGATGCTCCGGATATGGAAGAACCACTTCGACAGACTGTTAAACGGCGATGAGAAACAACCTCCCGCTGTCAGGCAGATAGCGCCATTCAATAATGGCAATCACAGCGAAAACTGTTAAACATCCAGTTACGTGAAGTGAGGATAGGAATATCTAAACAAGGCTGCTAGCACTGACGACCTTCCCACCGGTGGAGACGTATTTATATGTGCCATTCACCATTAACAGTGTGGTTTTAGGACTGGCAGATCCCGGAAAAACGACAAGAAGTCCAAAATGATAATAATCTGAAGTATAACTTATAAGCCCAACCAAATCAGTCCGAAACAGACTAACGTTTGCTTCTGAAAATTGCATGTACAAAGGATTTCTAACACACTCTTGTTACTTGGCTTCCATTGTGCAATAATGACAAGCATCTATTTCTGTTTGTATCCAACATCTCACATCTAAAGCACACTAGATGTTCTGGTTTCCATTAGTGCACGATGTAAACAGCAAATGTCCTTGGTGTGTCAGAATAGCAGTTTGTTCTATATCCTACCAGCTTTGTTGTGTTTCTTCGAATTCGTTTATCTCTTTGCACTCGGTTCTCATGCTGTGCTCAGCTGTCATTTGTCGTAGCAGGAAAAATCTCAGAATTCCCTACATCATTATTGCTGTCAGGACTTGGCGTTGCACAAACAAACAAATTCAACCAGTCCGCATCATTGCACAAGTAAATCTCTAAAACCCTGTTTCACTGCTATAAGAAGATAAGGCAAACCGAACTGAGATGAGGTTAAGGACATTTCTCCCAGTGGATTTATTACCCAACAGCAATTTTGAAATGTTTCGTTTTTCAGGGACTCTTGCTGATTTTCACATACTTACGATGGGAAAATGAAAGAAAAGCTGCCACTTCCACCGAACGGTCGAGGTTAGAATCAATCAACGTCCATGTGACTTGCAAGAGCAACATTTTTATTGAAACCCCATTGGAAACTTGTAGTATGGAGCTTGTATTTAAAGGATGCAGTCAATGTGAAAATCATTTGTTTTGTATAAAAGAAAATTTCCAGGGTTGTGGTTCTTTATGATGTGTTGCCTCAATAATAGCCAAGGACATCGATTTGTTTTATGAAATTGCCTTTTATTTAGCAGTTGGAGTTTTTTTTTTTGCGCTACCGCATTTTATTATTCCAGAGTTTCAAGTGGTTTCGAAAGAAAGAAATTATATATACGAACTATGAATAATCGATGTCCTTCGATGATACATTGTGCAATGGATTGAAATACCATGATATATCCCACATCAACAAGGATAGGTATATGGAAGTGGTATGTGTTGGTAAGGTATATCTGTTCATTTGTTATAAGCATTGATATTAATGGCAGGTTGATTGTAGGGCCAGATGATGCTAGTCCGAAGAGAATCAAAGGGGATTGTTGATAGTCTTTTATTTACTTGAGCTAATATTGTGAAAGTGGCAACCTGTAATAGGTTTTAAATGATAGACCTCACAGTTATTTATGGGCTCAATGGTTTAAATCTCTATAGTAACACCGCTGCACGAGTCCCATTTTATCACCGTTAACAAGCAAAACTGCCGCATTAGGGTAAAGGAGATCCCGAGTAGATGCGGGACAAACCAAATATTAATCACTTTACTTAACTTATGTACCATTGGAGGAATATGACGCAAACGAGTAATAATAACTTCTTTAACAAGAAGGATATAAACTAAGAAAGCCTAACGGAGTTAAAGACTCTACACTCTGACTTTAACCTCCACAAAATTTTTGTTAAAGGGGCAACCTGGTAGGGAATCGCACATTGAGTCATAATTCTCACCAGCTGCTAATATTATGCCAAGAGAGTCGAGTGCAAGTATGTCGACCCCATCCAGTCAATGAAGATAGAGAACCCTTCCATTTGTGTAGGTAACACTTAGGTCAGTAAACCTGAAGAACAACAAGGACGTAGGTCATCAAACACGTAGGTGATACTTTCGACGGATGCTACAAAGTTTGGATGGATGCAATAATGACTGATCACTGGAATATCAGCACCATTTGTCTCCTATATACAACAAAGCCGTATGAGTGTTGATGTTGGTAAAAAAAACGAGGAGCCTCGACTTGATTTTTTTTGGTCTTTTCAAAAACCTATATCAAAAAGTTCTTGTTTTGCTTTATTGTACATAATATACCATAAACAATTTATTTAGCTTAGTCATGTACAAAGATAAACTTATCTCTAGAGGCATCTCCTTTAGTGATTACATATATAAAAGTCTGAGGTTTAGTTTATTTATAATTTAGTTTTCGCAAATGTATCAATGACTTCGGCTAAATCTAAACTTGATGCGGCTTTGTTTTGATTTGCTTTAACTTTGCAATGCTCAGTGGTTGTAACTCTGACTACACATCAACAAAACGAAAAGCAGCAACACTATAAACAGCCAGGTCAGATGAGCACGGAATAAATACCCGGCCTGCTGTCCCAGGCGAACCTAGACAAGCTGCTTCGACACATTCGGACAACAGGTTGTCTAGGAATTTCAAGGGTAAGTCAGACCCTTGAACAGAGATGGTAGCGGATGAACCGAAAGTTCAACGGCAGCGCTCATTCCCGTAGTATGTAATGATGGCTCCATATTCTAGGGGTATCTAATAAATTGGAACTGGCCTTCAGGTTGGGGTGGGTTAACTACCAAGCAACCAATACCCTCGGAAATGCCTGAAAGCAATTAGTAGTAAAGCCCTCAATCGAACTCCTAACGAGATCATATATCGGACCCTTATCATCCCAGTCCTGCTCTACGGCGCTGAAGCATGACCGTCGCATAAGCGGATGAAGAAATCCTTGGTCGATTCAAGAGGAAAATTCTTCAAAACATTTTCGGTCGCGTTTGCGTTGACGGGCTATGGATACGAAGATTCAACTAAGAACGTTACGAGCTGTACAACGACATGCCCCTGGTCAAAAAACTGAGCATTGGGCGGATCGCAGTATTCGATTCCCAGCCAGACGTTGGAGGCAGTAGTGGAAGACCTCGCCTTAAGTGGCGCGCTCAGTAGAAACCCGCTTCTACCAACTTGTAGTGCGAAGACAGTTATATGAGGACCGGGCCAATTCGAGAGCCAAGTTGTTTGAGGCCCAGGTTCATTCCGGATTGTAGCGCCACTTAAGTATGTAAGAAAGTAATCTGAAGATAATCATCATGTTGTTTTTTATTTACCTTTACATTTTTCTTTGAAATTCGGATCTATGCGATATTTTGTTGCAGTTTTACTGGTTTAAATTCGAAGTCATTTCTATGAATTTGCATTTTTTCAAAGTCTTAGATGAAGAATTGATATCAGTCAATATGCAGTGCATGATTTCACAAAGAAACACTAACTTTCAAGAATGATTCCTAACTTTTATGAATGATTCCTAACTTGTGGATGCTTTGCTTATATCGAAATAATGAAGTGTTACTGCAGATATCGTACTGACCCACTGGTTCGGATTTAGAATTTCTTTGAAATTCGGATCTATGCGATATTTTGTTGCAGTTTTACTGGTTTAAATTCGAAGTCATTTCTATGAATTTGCATTTTTTCAAAGTCTTAGATGAAGAATTGATATCAGTCAATATGCAGTGCATGATTTCACAAAGAAACACTAACTTTCAAGAATGATTCCTAACTTTTATGAATGATTCCTAACTTGTGGATGCTTTGCTTATATCGAAATAATGAAGTGTTACTGCAGATATCGTACTGACCCACTGGTTCGGATTTAGAATTTTTAGAGTGCGATTCGCCAGTCCGAAATCTTGCAATGCTGCGAAATAATTCTGCGATTCAGTAAAATTGCTAACGGCATCATTTACAACAAAATTTTAATTATATGTGGCGCAATGTACATACGTACTCCGCTGTGTACGAGTCTGTAAACTCTTAATTTTGTTTTGTCCACCTTTGTACACATTATAAAGTCGCGTTCCTGGAATTGGGTTTATTTATATATATTAAATTAAATATATATTAATGTTTGTAAATCAGAATACGAGGGTCCCTGAGCTTGGGTTTGTCCTGTTATTTTGATATGGCAAAACTCGAATGGAAAAGGCTCTTATTTGAAAACATCGAAAGTCAAAATGTATGATGTTCATGGAAGAGGACACTTTCGACGAAAAATTGGTCCCTAATACAACCATTTCTTCGAAAATGCAGGATGATAAACAGTGTGACCTAAAGGCAAATTTATGGTCGTCTTATTCCAGAAATTTTAAGTTATCATATGGCATGACGCTGTCCATTTACTAGGCCTGGGGTTTTCCAGTTACTGTCACAGGACAATACCCGAAGGCAAATGTAGTAAAACAAATTTCTGAAAGACGTGTGCCGTTTGTACTTTAATTGCAAGTGTAGCGTTGGTATACATCAAGAGTCGACATTGTATTTGACTCAATCTTAACTCATCCATAGACGTGGCAGTGATAGCCGTTTGTCAGTTAGCTACGAAGAGCTTACCTTTATTAACTTCAGTCATTAGCAGCTCGTATTGATTCGGATGCAGTAGCTTGACACATTGGTGGATTCAACTACCTTTGTATTCTTATATCTGTCCGTGTATCTCTTTTTCTCTAGAACGCAATCACCAGCTATATAAGCAAAACGACTGTATACCTTAAGTCGGGAGTGGATTAACCAAGCTGAACCAAGCGATGGGAGTCGAGAAGTACTAAATTTGATAGTATGTACTTCGCCTCATCTCATGAAGAGTTGAATTACTGATGCATATCGACCAACACGGTATTCCATAAAACCATACCATCCCATCCGCAGCAGAACTGTCAACAACTACTTCATTCAATGTCCCTAAGATTCTATAAGGCATATTCAAAATCTAAATACACCTACACTTCATCTAAGGAGAAACTTTGGTACAACATTGGGATGATAATAAATAAAAACAGACAACCACTGCTGCAAATTAAGGACAAACAATGAATATGTGACGTAGGTACACCGCATATTTGTATGCCTTAAGAAAAAATTTATAATAATGTTTATGTTGAAAATATCACGTAAGGATGTATGCATTGTCATCGTCATTCGTCCTGTTTCATTTTTCCGGCACTAAGTCTAAGGTACACTCCTCGTCCTGTTACCTTTGTTTTCTTTTCATTGTTTTTATCAGTTTGGTGCGGAGCGAATGACATTATCATCCTGAATTTACAAAAAAAACATTGTTATTGCATGTGTGTGTGAATCACACTTAAAGTACAAAAATGTCTCAACTCATGTTCGTATTGGGTTCGCATGAAAATGTTGACACAGATAGCAACGTTATTCAGGATGACAGCATTCACCCTGCGGCGGTGGTGCAAAAAGCAAACCAAGCACCGAAGAAGAAAATCTGATTTCGTTTCTTGATAAAGGAAAAGAAAAGGAAAATGGATTTATGATAGAATCCTTTCTTATGTAAGGATTGTTATTTTACTCGATTTACAGAACTTACTGAATATGTTTCGGTGAAACTATCGCGTGTAATAGATTGGCAGACTGCCATGTTGTGTTGCATACCACACGCACATTGAGAGTATGGTAAGTTTGAAGCGTTGACATGTAGCCGCTTTCATAGTATTACATAAGACAGGACCTGTGTTCACCTAGCATACGAACAACCGCCCAAGGGGAAATGAACGATTGACATGAACCACAAGGCAGGTAACACCAACATTGGAGTCCATTTTGTTTAAGGTATTTTTTTTTGTTATATTTTCCCATGTTTCACCTTATTATTGTTTTTACTTGTTTTCAGGATGGGAGGTCAAAATATGGAGAAGTTTTATTTTTTTCTTGGGTTACTGGAATTAACTTTACGTGATGCGATGATGGTTTGGATCAAACATTATAAAGACCATAATCCAGAGAAAAGAAAAATAAAACGTGGCCCACACCTCAAGAATATAATGAAAGGACGCGTCTATGGAAAGATTACTTACTTCCGGAATGGGATTTTCCTTGGATTTTCGTTAAAGTTAATAGGTGCTATTGCCATTAAGGATAAGTTTAGGGTTTACGGTAAAAATATCCTGGATTAAGGTATAATAACACAACTAAATTGTGGCACGTTAACTTGGATGTTCTTTTTTTAAAGGAGGAGTGAATATTTTTAAGGATCAATGTATACTTTTACGTTAGTTACTAAAAAAAAAACATGTATCCATCGTGTCTGGAAATATAGGACAGAAGAAGACGAAATATAAAAACGATCATATAAAATTACCAGCAACACTGGATCTTAACTTGAATTGCTGACACATAATTTCACAGCTTACGGCGTGGCGTCTATTTTATTCATCATAAATAATGGAAAATTAAAAATATAAATCCAAAACTAGTCCTTAGTAAAAAATATAGAGAGTGCCGATTTAACGGGCAAAATAAATCGACTGTCATTTGTTAAACTAATAGACTTAAATAAATAAACAAAAACAACCAAAAAATTTAAATTGGTTTAGATATAGTATTATCCGGCAATTTCGTTCTCCTTACAGTTTAACTATTCTCAGCCTCCAAGCAAATAAAAAACTTCTGCTTAGAAAAAAAAATAAAAAAATCGCAGCATCCCCACTCAGAGAATTTGACAAGCCTCATAAGAAAAATAGCATCCGTCAATTCTACAAAAAAAAAGCGAAACTACAGAAAACTGACTTCAATGAAGGAACGTCACTACGAAATAACAATGGCAACATAACCACAGACCCATGTATATAGCAGGTCCGGGCATAATGTGCAATGTCTAGAGAGTGATAGTGTGAACAACCGACCTACGTCCAGTCAATGAAGAGGTAACCCTCCCTTTCAAGCAGTCTTGAAAAATCAGAAAAAAAGGCTACCATTTTTTTTAAATATGAAAGTGTAGCCATAGCCAACAAAGTATTGAGGAATGAAACCATGCCCTTTGGCTTAAGTATCAGCTCCATGAATTCCATCTATAAGAAAGTTCTTCCACCAAATACTGAGGCACATTCCTGTTATATAACACATATCCTACGTTCCTATTAAACTTACTGTACTAGCCTTTCTGCAACACAAATTTCGGCACTGAATCAAATGTTTATACCAAGCAATAACAAAGAATTCCAAGTCGAGACACTTACTTACTTACTTAAGCGGCGGTGTTTTTCGGAATGAACCCGGGCCTTTCCATCTAGCCCGGTCCTTAGCTAACTGTCTCCAGTTGGTTGAGTTCGGTTTCTATCATAAGGAAACCTTGCAGAGTGCCGTAAATTGCGCCGAACGTTTTTCCATACGACTTTATACAGAAAACATTGCTGGATGAGATAGATTCTATAGGGCTTTATCGAAGCGAAATTGTCAGTGGGGCTGTCATGTGACTTTTGTAATTTGATTCTTTAGAGGACTGTGCAAAACTCACGAGCCAACACCAGTAGGGGCAACTACTAGCATACGCCGGCGATATTGAAATAATTGGTCGGATATAACGAAATGTCATAGCCACGTTTGCTAGTTAAGATCTGAAAGCTACACAAATGGGCTAAACAGTAAATGAGGGTAATACCAAGAACTATACGAGCTCTGGTCAAAAAACTCCGCATTGGACGTTTAAGATGGCTAGGTCATGTAGAATGAATGGACACCAATAATCCGGCTCGCAGGGTCTTCGATTCCCGGCCAGACGTCGGGCGGAGTAGAGGTAGACCTCGCCTTAAGTGGCGCGCACAAGTAGAAACCGACCTCAACAAACTTGGAGTGTGCAACTGCAGGTAGTTAGCGAAGGACCGGGCTAATTGGAGAGGCATGTTGGTTAAGGCCCAGGTTCATTCCGGACAGTAGAGCCTAAGTAAGTAAGCATGAATCTTTCATATATGTAAACATCAAATGTCGTTACCGCATCACTTGAGAACGGCTGTTCGAAAAATTGACTGAGCCCACTTAAACAGAACAGAACAGTTCAGCTTGACCGATTTGGCTAACAATGTTATCGAACAACAATACTAAAAGGGAAGTACAGAGTAAAAGACGTTTTGATACGTCATTCCACTTTAGACTTTTCAAATTTCTGGTACGGCTTGCATTCGCAATGACCGTTAACAAAGCTCAAGGGCAGCCATTGCGTTTTGGTGTCAAAATAAAGGTTTCGAATTTTAGAACAGGATTGCCGACAAAACAAAATATCACAACGCATTGAAAGGAACTAAACTATATCACACCAAAGCAATAAAAATCCTTAAGATTCATTGTAGGTAAGTCTATATATATTTTTTTTTTTTATAATTTACACGTACTTTTATATGTTACCATAGTACGAGCGTTAGAGAAGGGGAAGAAAGAGAGGATAGGAAAGATTTTGGATGTAGTGGAGACTTAAACTCCATGGGTGGTGTCCGAACTAGCTTCGGGGAGTCACTTTTTCTTGTGTTCGTTAAATTTGAAGAAATTCAAGATGGTGTGCATACTTTTAGGTATTACACCGACCTTTTATTTCTTTTAGATAAAAGTTAAATGGATTTTGGTAGGGATTGAACGCGCAACCTTCCACTCAACAGACGAACACATTACCACTACACCGCGGCCACCCATTGACAATTCAAAAATGCATTCTAGGGCAAAACAACGTTTGCCGGGTCATCTAGGACTGCATAAAAATTAATGAATTTAAGTGTATGGACACCGTTCATAAAAACATGTTCAACATTATTTTCAGTGTATGCTCAAATTTTTATAACAATTATAGAACCTGCAAGATTAGGGTGGGTTTAAAATCATTTTCTCTTCTTTATCCGTATCTTTTAAATCTTTAAAAGATCTTTCAAAGAGAAAACCAAATTCACCACTTCGCCTTTATCAATCCTTTATTACGAATTTATATCGCATTCCATTGTGTCTGGTGTTACCAGTGCCAATGCTTGCCTAACTTCAATCTTATTCTTTCACAATTTTTTTTACTGTATGTTTTGTTAGGTTTATGTCCTTTCGTTTTTTTGTGGAAATGTGCGTTTTTTACAGCCCAAAAGATGGGATAAAAACGGAATTTCTGCTTTGAACGTGTTCTTGTTCAATGTCTGATATCTGGGGAAACAACATTTCAACCACAATATTTTCCCGTTTCAACCTTTTTTTGGCATTGCTAGACATAGGAGAAGGATATTTTCAGTTTATTCTGTTCTCCTTGTGTGCTTTGATTTATTACTGTTTATTTGTGTTTTTACCATTTCTGTTTTACTGTTATTTCTCTTTTTTTCGTAACGTAAATATAATGTTTTTTTTTTGTTCTATCGTATGGGTGAAGAAGGATGTTTTATATTCGAATGCAGAAAAGGACTTTTTCACACAACGGATTGGTTTCATTTTGTTTTAAACTATGTGGTAGAAGAAATAGCTTGCAAACGGCGAGAAACGAAAGGAATTTTTAGAGCGCAATCTAGATTGTTTGACATTTTTATGGTGGGTATTATCAACGCAACTTTAGAACCGACCTTGTTTGGTGTTTCGAAAGTGGCATTTTGTGGTTTTGACACCTCTTTTTACATTTTTTTTATATAGGTGTAACTTTATTACTTTTAAATGGTGAGGTGTAAGTGTACTGTCATATGATAGTGGTAAATGATGTCTTTTAAGAAGATATTTGCTGTGAATATGCTATTTAAGTAGAAGATTTAATATTTGTAGATTTTACAGAATATCATCTATATCAGCATCAATCGGCATTTTTAGGGCGACTAGTCCTTTTTGATAAAACCTATTTTTTTTAAGCACATATACTCTACAGTCTTGACCAAGTAATGAAAAATTTCATCTGATTAGAATGTTTTTGTTCTTGAAAATATCAGTTAATTTAGTGTGAGTGTTAGCGGGACAAAACTAAGCATATAAATTACTGAGGAGAGCATCTGCATTATATATAAAAATAAAAATAATATCAAATAAGTTTCAAACAACAATATTATAGGTTCGGGTTACAATGGTTCTAACAGGTTGGTCCGAAAGGTACTTTTAGGACTTTACTAGAAACATTACATATCGTAAATTTTGTTGTGAATTCTACTCATATGGCTAATAGGCTCATATATACCATAGTTACTTTTATGGCTATGTATACATAGGAGAATAAATCTACGGCGATCACGGGATCCTCATGGAGTGTTTTATCCAATCGCAGAAAAAAGATCAGGAGCGTCAATATGTCTAGATAAAAGTGAGGTGTAAATACTTTTTTTTGTATTTTTGTTTTGTCAATAACTATAAAAACGGACGAAACGGTTACAACGGGTGTTTTTTTTTAAGATGTATAGAACTTTAAGTTGGTAAAACTGTTTTATTTGGCTGCTATTTTGTCAGCTGTCAAGCAATTCTTTTTAGGCTGGTTTGGCATTTAAACATGAATAGACTGACGTCTGAACAACGCTTCCGAATTCTGTAAATTTATTTTGAAAATCATGGTTCTGTTCGAAATACGTATTATGCAATACGTTCAATTTATGGTCAACATAATCTCCATCAGAGCAATTAATTCGATTAGGTATGGAACGTCTTCGCACCACGTTTACTCTAAATGATAATACGAATCCACAGAGATGTCATACAGTGCGTGCAGAAGAGGGTCAGTCTGTCCGTCTATCATCGTGCACAGGAATTATATATGTGTCCATCCACTTAGTGGAAGATCTTGGTTTGCGTGCTTACAAAACCCAACTCGTGCAAGAATTAAAGCCACAGGATCACCTAGAGAGATTGCCGTTGATTCCAATTCTCATAAGCGTATTTTATTTAGCATTGAAGCTCACTTTGTCAACTGACAAAACTGCCGTATTTGAAGTGATTATAATCTTCAAATGTATGTTGAGACACCGTTATATCCGTAAAAACTGACTGCTTATAGTGCTTTATGGGTTGGTAGAATATTTGGTCCGTACTTCTTTAAAAACGATGCTAGCCAGAACCTTACAGTCAATGGTGACCGCTATAAAGCCATAATTTCTGACTTCGTTCGTCAATTGAACAACCATGATGTGCAAGAGCTGCGGCTCCAAACTACGAAGTTGAGATAGGCTATTCTTAAAAATTGATACTACTCGTATGATTTGTAGATCATCACGAGAGGAGTACAGTGAAAAATCATTTTAGGTGTTGCTACGGCTGGTAAACCAACCCAGACCTTCTGCAGTTCATGGCACTAACCATCGCACCACTGAAACTGTCAAAATGTTGGAAAATGTCATCGAAAATTTGACCTTCATATTAGATTACGTGTGAGCCAGCCGTGGCTGTCATATGCCAGAAATCATGTTTTATTATATATATAATATATATATATATATATATATTATAACTCCAGAAGAGTATTCTTCGAATAAAGTAATTTTATGTCAATTTAGACAAATCATATGTTTTATTCCGTTTCAAAAATCTATACCTCAACTAAAATACACCCTTTATAATAAAAGAGTGAGACAAGGCCTTTTTTGGCCTTTTGTTTACAAATGCTAACATTGCTTTTGATCTATTGACCATGACATCCCAGCTTACAGTTTCGCTAAGATAAAGCACTATCGAAGCTGAATATTTCCCCTGCAATATTAACTTTATAGAAAGCTATGCACTTTTGTAAGACCTCTTTGAATACTTCTTATATGCATTTCAGAAAAAACGTTGTTTGTTTGTAAAAGGCAAACTATAGATAGGCTTCGCAAAAAGTCTTTCTGAAAATATTTTAATGACCCCCAACCAATAACAACCAATAACATAGATCGAGCTGTATAGTATTCCGAAATGGAAAGGGTGACCATATTTGGACAAAAAATGCTCAACTCAGATATCGGAGCGATAAAAGTCAGCGTAGAAACTAATATGTCAGAAAGAGGAACTTTTGTGAGTACGTCGAAAATCATATCTCCATTACCATACCATACCTTGGTGGACAGCTTTTCTAAGCACCATTATTGAAATCGACTTCTTTATGCTCATTACGAGCATAAACCATTACCACCAGTGCCTTAAGGTCAAGCATTTTTTTTAAATTCTCAAAAATACAAACTGATCCGGAATAAAAAGTTCACGTCCTTAGTTTTCCCTTTTTCCTTTAAAGAAGAACAAGTCTCCCTTTAAGAACAACTCAACCTAAAAACTATTACTCCCTTAGGCCTCTTCGATAACGTTGTTCCCTGCTATTACTGCAAAATCATCCATTTCGCGTCCTATACATCTGTTCTATGTATAAAGGAGGATTTCTACTTCCTAGCTGAAAAATAGATTCAGCAAAATATAACTTGCACAAAAAGTGAGAGGCAGTAGAAATGCTTTACAACCCACACCCAAAATCCTTCCTGCTTTGTGTGAACATCCTTGACGGACAAAGCACATGCCAAAAAAGAAAAAAAAAATAATCGATTTAAAAACACAAAACGAAAACCAGTGGTGATTCAATCCTCCAAGCAATTTACTCACAAATTGATGAAATAAATTTTCCAACACACTTATTCCTTCAAATATAATATCTACAGCGTTAAGAAGTTTCCTTATCTATTCATTCATTCATTCATTCATTCATCCATCTTTGGTGTCTCTCTGGTTGTAATGGCGGGCTGGGATGTGCTGTTCCTCAATGTTGCACGATGTTCTGTCGGGCATTAGGGATATTTTCTTCGTGAAAAATTCGTTCGCATTGCGACACCTGAATGACAACAACAAAATGGCGAAACAAAGCAAGAGAAGGAAAGTTAATAATAAGGCAGGAAAATTGAGGTGTAACTACTGGTCTGCGGTTGTGGGATTTCGGTTTGAATTTACGCAGGATTGCAAATTATTTTGTTTTTCTGGTTGGGCTTACATCAATACTCATTTTTGAATCACTCTGTAGCTTTATAGCTTTTTTGTTTTGGATGTACATACATATTGCCTATATAATGGTAAAGACCATTAATTTCTCATTTTCATTACAAAACATGTGACGCATTGGATTTTAAATGCGAAAATGTACACCACGATTATGTTTCATAATGATTCTCTGATGTTTTCGAATTGGCAACACTTGGGCCAGTACGAGCTTAATTTCGACAGGTGACGGCTGATTTGTATTCTGTTTAGTTTGTGTTTTATTATGAAGAGATATACTCCTACAAACTGTGAATACTCATTTTGAAAATCATAACCATGTATCGATTTTACCCCTGCGGTATGCAATTCTAACACTCTGAGGCAAGGACATTGTACAGTATAGTTTGCACCTTAGAATCTGTTGTATTAATTCATTAAAATATTGACAAAGATCCAAAATATTTTCATTGTTTCTATAACCAATGAGCTAATAATTGCGCAAAAAAAACCGTATGGAACCATTTGATAATGCTGGATACAAAAAGTAGTCAATGAATGACTGCCACATTAGTTAAGGCAGGAAAAAACTTTGGACCTAGTTTTCATTTGAAAATCGCAACAAAATCGACACATTTCTGATACGGAGTGGTGATGCACCGACCTAAAGCGAAAAAGGTCGTGGTGGAAATGTCCAGGTTTAACGTCCAAAAAGTTTATGCTATGTGAAAGGTGGGTATGGCAGGAAATCATCTTCTATGAGCTGCTTTTCTACCGAAAAACTCATAATTCTGACCAGCAGTATACTATTGGGACAACACGCCAGAAGCTCCGTGAGTTTGATTCTTATGCACCCATCTTATAGTCCGAACCTGGCACCAATTGGTAACCACCTTTTCTTTACCATGGCAAACGATTTCCTTAACGAAAAATTTGAGACTAATTTGGTTTGTAAAAACGACTGTCTCAGTTTTTTTTTGCCAACAAGGACGAGAGCTCTATGAGCGAGGCATAACAGAATTATGCTTACCATCAGAATGGCAACAAATTATCTACTAACAAAATGGAAGGCGTATTCTTGACATAAATAGCTATGCAAAACTATAGCCACCTTTTCTTTACCATGGCAAACGATTTCCTTAACGAAAAATTTGAGACTAATTTGGTTTGTAAAAACGACTGTCTCAGTTTTTTTTTGCCAACAAGGACGAGAGCTCTATGAGCGAGGCATAACAGAATTATGCTTACCATCAGAATGGCAACAAATTATCTACTAACAAAATGGAAGGCGTATTCTTGACATAAATAGCTATGCAAAAAAAGTCTTTAATTTCATGCAAAAAATGGGACGAAAATAAGATTGAATAATCGAAATTACAACAACAACTTGTGTAAAGCAAAACTATTTGGTAAGAACTATAGCTATTTCGGACATTAACAGCTGTCCCCATCATATTTATTTTTTGTTCAGGTAAACAGGAGAGGTGCAAGCGAACAACTAGCATAAGTCTTAAACTGCTACAAAGGAGACAATACTGCATCCAGAAAATACGATGGGATCGGCTGGGCAAAATGAGGAGGAAAAACTGTGACACCAACTAAGGACCGTGTTATAGTTAGCAGAAACAGCGACTATTCGGATGCGGATTTGTTAAAAGTGCATTAGGAAAGGAGTCTTATGTTTCCAAGACATTAGCGAACGCATTGTAACCATCCGCATCAAGGTTAAATTCGCCAACATAAGCCTGATATACGCTGACGCCCCAACGGAGGAAAAAGATGATATTGCTAAGGATTGCCAATACGAGCTCCTTGACAAGATCTATGAGCGACTACCAAAGTTAAAATCGTGCTGGGAGATTTGAATGCAATGGTAAGAAGAGAAGACATGTTTAGCAGTATTGTCGGAAAACACAGCCTACACGACAATACGTCTGCTAACGGACTTAGGCTAATTGCCTACGCTACGGAACGAAATACCACTATAGCCAGCATACGGTTTCCTCACCTCGACATCCATAAGGGGATATGGCGTTCTCCAGATCAACGAACGGCCAACCAAATTGATCACATTGCGATAGACAAGAAGCACACCTATAGTACCCTACCTTGTTGCAGCAAAGGTAAGAATAGATATCCACCACGCCATAACAATCCAGAAATACTGTAAAAAAAAGAAATTTAATGTCAAGACCTTCGCGCAACGCGTATCCCTTAACCTCTCGTCTAACACCATACCACCAGCATTGAATGTCGAAGAACAATGGCAACGATGCCATTAGATCAGCCGCAACTGATGTGCTAGGTTTCTCGCGCCCACTAGCCAGAAACCGTGGTTTGATGAGGAATACCGACAGATGCTCGCAGCCAAGAATGAGGCCTACAAGGCTAAGCTGCAGGTGAAGACGAGAGCTGCCATTGAGCTCTATAGGCAGAGAAGGAGGGAAGAACACCGGCTTTCACAAAAAATAAAAAAGAGCAAGAAAAGCGCGTGATCGAGAATATAGAAAGGTGATACTCCAGGAAAGATGTTCGCAAGATTTGCCAAAGTGCAAAACGTCAAAGCCAAGGATAAAAGGCTCGAAGAGAATCCTGTCGAGATGAGCAAGGGAATATAGTAGTTGAGACACAGTCGATGCTGAGGATATTGAAGAACCACTTCTTAAATGGCGATGAAGGACAACATTCCGCTGTCAGGCAGAACGAATCATTCAATATTGGCAACTACAGCGAAAACTGCCAAGCACCCGGCCTCAATGAAGTGAGGATAGCAATATCTAAACTCCAGCTTAATAAGGCTACCGGAAATGACGTTTTCCCCTCTGAGTTTTACAAAGACGGCGGAGATGACTTGGTAAGTAACATCCGCCAACTCATGAGCCAAATCTGGTCGAAAGAAAGAATTCCTGAAAATGGAACCTCAGCATCGTTTGCCCGATCCACAAAAAAAGGAGACCCTCTTAACTGCGCAAAGTACAGAGGCGTAAGTCTTCTCAACATCGGCTACAAGATCCTATCTGCCGAATTATGTGAATGCCTTTAACCGTTTACCAACAACCTGATCGGCCGTTAGCAGTGTGATTTTAGGCCAGGAAAGTCCACAACGGATCAAATATTCACACTTCCGCAGATCCTGGAAATAACATAAGAAGTACAAATCGATAACCACAAGCTATTCATTGATTTCAAAGCAGCATACGACGTCATTTATAGAGACGAAATATACAGAGCCATGTCTAGTTTTGGTATATCGCCTAAGCTCAACTCGTCAGTTTGTGTAGAATGACGACGGAGAATTCTCGCTGCTCTATCAGGGTCAAAAAATAACTCACCGACACATTCGATACCATAAAAGGATTTAGGCAAAGCGATGCACTGTCATGTGACATCATCAATCCGATTCTTGAGAGTATTGTGCAAAACTCCCGAGCCAACATTAAAAACACAATTTTCCAAAAATTGCAACTACGAGCCTACGCCAACGATATTGACATTATTGGGAGGGCTCAACTCGATGTCATAGCCACGTTCATTCTGGACTGTAACTAGACTTATGTAAGTACATTTGATGAAGCATGCCTCTTAATAGTACGAAAGAAAGCATGTTAATATAACTATGTCCACGAGATTCCACCACCAAACAGAATAAATAAATGTTTAACCTTTAGTAACGCATTAAAGAAGTTATCAAGGGTACCCTTAACCGAGATTTTACTATATCGATATGTATAAAGCTTTAGTAAAGCAATAACCTATACCCTGAATAAGGAATCGTAGTGTGCATAATTATTTTTTTTTTTCGTTCCAAAAAAATAGAAATTTTGAAAAACAAAAAAATTAATAAGACTTACCCGGCTTGTATCCATCTGCATGTTCATGTGATGAAATATATCGCAGGCAGGTCATAATGATGCAAAATAAAATGCGCGAAGCGAACTCCATGTCTTATCTGAGTAGGGCACGCAATTCAAATCCGGAAGTGGTGAACTCGCAACGACAAAAAACAAAATTTTGCCACAAGAAGCACACACACTATGTAAAAATAAAACCGCGCACTATACACGTATCACAGAAATGAAATAAATAATTCAATTGCAGGACGAAACCAACGTAACAGGCAGGCGTATTACAAGAGAGGGCTGAAGCAAGCTTTTTTTTCTGCAGAAAACTGCCAGAGCTCCAAACGTTGATTAATGCGCCACCGAAGAGATGAATTGTTTGGGTGCTTGTTTTTGTATGTATGTTCCTTTTACGTAAAACTTTAGCTATGATTAAGAGCTGTCATTATCATCAACACATTCTGTATATCCCATATCCCGGCGCGATGGATTAACAACAGATTTGCACATATACACACGCGCGCGTTTAAATGTGCCTTCAGTAACTTTCGGGCGATTAAACGTCATTTGCACGTAACAAGAAGGTATGTCCTTTTTGGGGATTCCTTTTTTTTGTATGTGTATACTTATTTAAATGATAAATCCTTAATTTTTCCTGATTGAGTGAACAATGACATTGACCTGCAAACGTGTCAGTGGCACATAGTTGATGGCGCTGGCCTCTGATTTCATGCAGAGTTGATGTCGGTCGTAAACCCGTTGATATGCGGTTACTTTTTTTTACGATACAATAATTTTCATCTATACCAGCATTCGAGACATCCACCTCATATGTATATGTATAGGTATAGGCGCTAGGGTAAAGCAGTAATCCGCAACGCTGCTTCTGTGAAGGAAGTCGAATTTTTATTGTTATCGTTGAGGAAATTGCTTCATTTGCATAGCAGATCCTGTTCCGGCTTTTGCTCCTGCTGTCGACAGAGGTGGCCCATATGATTATGTTCAGCGTAATGGAAGAGCAAAAAGAAACAATCGAAGCAGTACAAGTTAAAATTGCAGCTGTGATGGACACGATTATGTGATGTATTCATCATCATCATCATCACCGCCATCCAGCAACCAGCATTGATGATTTTGTTGTTGTTCTTGTTGGTATGTTTGTATTTATGATAGGAACGCAGATAAGATATCCTTCCGAGTTGTCTCCTCCTCTGGTGGGGAGATTTTTGTCTGGCAACGGTAGCTCCTGTTGACTCAGTCTATTCCCTTGAAGGATCTGTAATTATAAGAGAAAACCAGTATAATCGTTAATGCGATGCGTTGTTAACAGTCTCATTAAAAGAAATTAATGGCTCCTTAAGCCAGCATTGTCATTTCTATCATTTTGACTGTAACGCCCTAAAAGGAGATTTATATTTTAATTGTTTTCCTTTGAAGGTTTTTTGAATTGTTCGCGTAGCAGGAGAATATTTTACTACCCGGTGGGTGTAAGCAACTAAGCGTTATTTTATTTTCCATTTAGTGGATTGAATTGTCCTATTTTGGTGGACATAAAACTTTTGTTATGGTTTTGGGATAATGCGTTTGAGATAGAGACACTGTAGTCCTATTTATTTGGGAATTTCGAAAAAAAATGTATGTTTAACATCCGCTACCGAGAGTTATGAATTGTTTACCTCATTATCAACACAAGTGACCCTCTTTTACCTAAAAGGGAGGACTATAGTAAGCACTGAGATTGTAGGGCGAGCTTTACAGAGTAAATAACTTTTATCCACAATGGATATTGGAACTCTAAGCTTCAATGAAAAGGCAGCGAAAATACCTACTTTAAGATTTCAAAACTTTCTTGTAAATGAGGTTAAGACAAGGAGTTCAAATGTTCAAGACTGTTAATGTATTGACTTAAATAGAAGATTTGTTATTTGGAACAAGTAGACCAGCATGTATGACCCTATCGGAAAGCATCAATGTCAAATCCGTTTTGATATTTTTGAACCACCGAAAGATATACAGTCTAAACAAATTAACAAATTACTTAAAACTCAGGGCCTAGATTTTAATCACAACCATTCGTGTATCTGAAAATAGAAAGAAAAGGATCATTCATGATTTTATATACGGAATCCGAGAGAGTTGAATAAGCTTTTCTTGGAAGTTGTTACTTCTTAGACGATCGAGGAGGAGGACCCGGTGCAATTATTTTAGTGTTCGACTCCTAGCAGTAAATCCTACCGAAGCCTTATGCCGAGCAGCTCATCAAACTAACCATAACGCCACTAAGCCTAAAAGCAATGAAATACTATAAATCTGAAACACCATTGACATCTGTCAATGAAAACGGAGTGGGCAAACTCTTAAAGCCCTTTGCGCTGACTTCAATCCATCAAAACACTTTATTATTAGTTATTGCTGCAATGGTACAATTCCAACATGTCCAGTTATGGCTATCATTGAACAACTTCATTGGAACACCACAGATGATGGAATTGAAATTTTACCTTCAAAGCTCGCTATATGAATCATTGGAAAATTCGTTTCATTTCAGTGTAATGACAATCATTACTTCATAAAAATAAATTTTGATAATTGAAAACTAAAATTGATTTTCTGGGAAAACTTAAATTAATAACTAAAATATTGTTGGATACCTAATCATGCTCTAAAAATCATAAGCTGTGTTTTGAAACCAACTCGCCAACGATGTCTCGCTTATAAGAAAGGTGAACGAAGTAAAAGAAAATTTCCAATGAGGCTTTTCAAAGATAGCAATAACTGGACCCTTAAAGCCGAAACAAAATTTTCAATTAACGAAATATCTTCAACTCAGTCAAATGAGCAGATATTTTGAACCCGCTGGAGAACATCACTATCCAGAGGTCCACGAGTATGTTTATGATATAGCAGATGAACCATAGCTGTAACAACTCAGGTTTCGTTCCTGAAACCTTATGTCAAGGAACGATGTCAAATTTGACTTAAAATCGCGTGGTAATAACGATATGACAATTGGTGCAATGCCCCATATAATAACGTTGGACTTCTAAGCGCGTAGTCCCTGCTTCAAATCCCGAAAATGACAACACCAAATGTTTTATACTTTTCCACCTCTTCCGAAAGTCTGGCAAATATCCAAGAGTAATAGATAATTTAAGTATGCTTTACCTGAACTATCCATTTCAAAGCTCTTACTCTTGTAGAACAACATAGAAAGTCAAAGTCTCATACAACGAAAATTTTCTATGTAGGGTAATGATATTGTTATCCCAGTGTTCACATTGCTTCCCCAGCATCAAACAACAGCATAGCCGACGCATACGATCGACTGTTCCCAGCACACTTACCGCCCGTATCTGAAATGGCTACAAAATATTAAGCTGGGATACGTGGTCTATGTAGTTCTATAATCTTTGGTTTTACATACATATGAGAACAATTAAAAACAATTAGAACAATGTAGAACGCACTATATTAGCATTTTTTAAAAAACTTGTGTTATGCACGAACTTCATCCTTGCCCATGACCGAGGTCTACCTGCACCTCTTGTATTCTAAAGTTTCCACATCCACATTACAATACCTTTCGCTCCCACGCCTTTAAAATAAACCACAACAACCATGATAGTCCCGAAATGGGGACTTATAGAAGCTCCTGAATCCGACGGTACCATACTATAGCCTATGATGAGACTACGCACGATCTTCCTTATGAGTCGCATAACAAAACCCAGTCCGGAATGTCAAAAGTTACTATTTCACTACTAACGAGGCAAGGAATCAGCAGCAACAACAAGTAACTTTTGAACTTGAGCCCATAAAACTGCAATTGCTTATGTAACACACTATTTTATAAAACTGGTTAATTTAACAAAAGAGCCTGACTACATCGAATTTTCGAATAAAAATTATTCTTAAGGCAAGTTTTTGTAGCCATATGGACGCGGACCTACACGAAGCAGGCTTGGATTGGTTAAGATGGGCTTTTACAGTAAACTACTGCATTACGCTTAGTAACAAATGAACGAAACTGAGCTTTACTGCGGCTGCCTCTATCTACCTCCTTAGGACGCGCCCAGTAGGGGTCAAACCCCAAACTAGGATGCAAGAGTAACACTGTCATCAGAAGGTTATCCAATTTGCTGTTTGGACTAGGCGGCATTAAGCAGAAGGTCCTTTTGCGGCAAATACAATAACTTCGCACACGAATGAAGGGAGAAGCCAGATATTCATTGCAATACCGATATGAGTTCCGATATTTTACATTTGATTTTTGTAAACAAGAATTTCGACAGGTGCGTTACCGAGTACTTGCAAGAGCAAGAAGTTGACGTGATCTGCCCTGGGATGAGCCCGAAGATGAATCCCAATCAATACATTTGGGAGTAAGATAAGAATGAGGTTTGCACTGCACAAAGATTTTCTTAGTGGCCTGAAATATGCTTTTACAGAGGTGTGGCTAATTTGCCAGATATTCGGGAAGGCCATAACTGTTACGAATCGAACGGCGATTGGCTTAAGGGAAAAATAATAATGATAGGTTGGGTAAGGTTGCAGTGGTTGATTAAGATCCATTTTGGTACCACGTGGATCTGTCGACTTTTCTATATTTGTTCGCCTTATTGAATAATTCTGAGCTAACTATGTAGCGTAGGAGGTTTCTGACATTGATTGTCGAAGAATGAAGATGAAGCTTCCTTTTTCATGAGAGCGCTGGGCAAGAGCATAGAAGTTGAGTAAAACTTTCCTTCTCGTCTTCTTCGAATCAGCTTTTGGATAAGTCAATGCTTAAGAGGTCTTGTCTTTTTGCGTGTAGGCCTAAAAGACAGGGTCCTGTTAGAACACCGATTATGGTGCTGATGTTTGATATTTTCAGTATAGTCAAGCAGATGGAGCGCTTCTGGTTAAATATTGGCCTAAGTGGCTGAATATTTGGCAAGTTGAGCCTTTTTTTCATCTGCGGTTTGCTTTGTGGATCGCATCCAATTTGATCCGTGTTTTTATTTATTTATCTGTTCATCTACGGTTATAAAATCTTACAGATTACTAACAATTCATTTACATGTAGCGATGGGCATAACTAACTTTTCTACGAGCGGTAGAATTTCAAGGGTAGTGCCCTGTCTGGCAAGCTCATCTGCTTGGTATGTTTAATCCCTGGTATGGCTCTGCGACCCAGCACCCAAAAGAGAAGAATGGTAAAATGCTCTGCCTGAGCATGATTTCGAATTGAGCGAAATGCCTACTAGCAGAGAGTATAGAACTACATAGAGTACGCATCACAGAAGATAAAAATTCTGTAGATGTTACTGACGCGGGCGGTGCGTTGGGGAAATTTCGTCGATCGTATGTGTCAGCTTTGCTGTTGCATAATGCTGGGGTAGCAATGTGAACACTGGGGTATCAATATCAGTACCCCACATGTATGAGATCCGCACTCTATGTAGTTCTATGCTCTTTTCTTCTAGTGATTTGATTGCCTCTTGGCCGTCGCAAAATATGTTGATGTACATTGTGGATATTACATTCCTTTTCAGTCAGGATAAGGCTTCTTTGATGGCCATGATTTCCCCTATTAAACTGCTACAATGATCGGGAAGGTGAAAGGATAAGCTCTGGTTAGGCATCTGGGCGATTCTGTTTTAGAACCATCATTGTAGATGTGAATCGAGTTGTTTGTTCCGACCGAATCCGATTCCCATTCAAGGCGGCTCGGAATGGTTGTAATGAAGTTGTGCTCAAAACTCAGTTGGGTAGTTGGTGTAGTCAGTGATTTCTGTGATATTAAGATGATTCAGAATCTTTGCGTGTTAACCCTGAGTGGGTGTCTATTGTGACGAGGCTCTCTGTCTACAGCTGCACAAGCCGAGGTTCGTAAATATCTAGGGGCACTTGAGTGTACGATAGCATCTAGGGATGCAGAGGGGGTTTTTCTTTGAGCTCCGCTAATGCATATGCAGGCTGATGAGACAGGTATGGGTCTAATGATAGAAACCTAAAGCCAGAGGGAGATATATGGTTGCTAACCCAATTTATTTCCGATTGACTTTTTACAAGTATATAAGGGTAAGGTAGCTTTTTTTTATGCGTTCTTGGATATTGGCTTTCCAGTTCAGTTTCTTATCCAAAACCAGACGTACTTTGCTGATTCTGCGAACTTGAGACTGATGCCATTAAGTTTGGGAGGGTCAATGTGCGGGACTTTACATTTCCTAATTCGGTTTTTAGAGGGTTTGCGCCAAGTCCACATCTGCTTTGATATTGTTAAAAGCTCCTTCTATAACAAGAAAGGCAGTCATAGTACACTTTTCGCTCTAAGTGAGACCATGATGCGTACCAGTGAGTGAAGCGCTGTTTCAATCGACTAACCCTTGCAATATGCATGTTGGGAGTTGGAGAGTGCAATCGGTTCTATACTAGTACGGAGGTGTAGATCAATTAATATTTCCAAGGCTTAAAGGAGAGAAATAAGATAGATGAATCGAACGGAGATCCTTCGGAATATATGACAGCTCTTTCCTGCTTTGGAAATAAATACAACTTTTGATTCTGCCCGTGTCGCGGGGATATATACTAATCGTAAACAGCTGGTCATGATGATCAGTAGTAGTAGTTGCAGGATCTCAAGGTATCGGAGTTCCAAAGGTATAATACCATGACATTAATAGTAAAATGTTAATTTATGTAGTTTTTTGTCCATTCTCCTTTATTAATGATTGTTTCATTAGTCAATTTGTAATTGTTAAGTTATTAATAAAAATACAACAATGAAACACATATCTCCTATATATTTCTCTCGTTCTGCATAACCTACATCATCATTGGAAAAATCCAACATGGACAAAGCCATATCTGTAGTATATGTATATCATGATCAAAGTGTTACGAAGAGAGTCTTAACCTCAACTCATAAATTCATCAACTCCCACTTAATGGAACATAACCTATTCTCTTGTCTATAAAAGAAAGAAGGGTCGTTTGATATGGATGCCTTTGTTTGCAACTTAAACACTAATATGAACGTAGGTAGGTAGATTAAATGAGAGCCATTTTTCAGTTTACCCAATATTCCCATCAGATTATAAAAATCACCCCCACATATGACTCAAAATTTCGAGAAACAACAAACAGATTTGGGGCAATTCGATGTTTGAATGTATATACACACACAATAAGTCGTTATTCCATTCTAATGCTTCCTTCACACAAAACAAACATTTTCCCACTCATCCTACCTAAAGGGACATATATCATCCAACAGACTATCTGACCTACATCCTTTGAACTCTTAAGAACAGCAAAAGTCTCACTTGTGAATCAGTCGTGCATACCTATTCAAATGGCATGGTGAGGAAGACCGACTGCAAATTCTTGCATTGCAAATAATTAAACATTCCCTCACAAAGCAAACGCCCTACACCCCAGGGTATCATGCTCGACAAAATAAGTGGCACTCCCCTATAAACACAAAAAGTAAATAGAAATCAATTTTGCGTATGTGTTTACACTGCAAATCACTTTATCTACATCTGCACACATAAGCGAATCCGCACACTACCAAATAATCCTTCGGAATTGCCATTTTGTCGTCGTGTACAGTTCATACGCACTTTATTCGCGAGACGACAAATACCACAACCGCAAGCAAATCATACAAAATGAATTAAATCTTGTTAAGCCTTTTGTGCCGCCTTCAGTGTAATTTATTTTTTTATGCAAATTCAAGCCGGGGGCTAGTGTTTGCGATGATTTTGAATGGCAACAAACGAACCCACCGTTTTGGCATCTTTAACGTCCCACTCGATGTTGCTTTAATACTCGTGCAGCTCGTTGCCTTATCCAGTTATTTTCAATTTTGGGTTTAGGGTTCCGGTCGGAGAGTGGGTGGAAAAAGGTAAAACCCAATTATCCTTTTGATCCCTTTGGTGGCATTTGCGAGTAATTCGTATGTACACGCAACTCTTTCCAGCACAACGCACGCTCTAGGATATAACTCACAGGCATTTAAGGTCTAGGAGTGGGTGTTGTGGGTGTTGGGAACCTTAATAAAATTTACTTTTTTCTCCGGTAATAATGCTACCACACTCGTGCGAGTAATAAAAGGATTTCGATAGCTTTAGCCGTTTACAAACCTGAAATTCAATGGAAGCAGTGACAAAATAGCAGAGCTATTTTCACCTATAAGGCAGAGAACTGTTCCTTCGCAATGGCTTGTACTTGTCAAACTATGTGTAGGTACCATTGGGATTTGTAATGATACCTGAAACAAGACTAAGGACACTATACACGAGGAAAAACTTAAACAAGTCCATAATATAGTGCTTATGCGCCAAGTGTAGATAACCTTTGGAAGGGTGGAGACTATTTGGCTGAGGATGGTGTAGTCGTTAGGAAAGAGATTATGTGCTTTTGACTTGAATTAGTAATTTCTCCTTCGATTTGTGTGTTTTGATTCTAGGTTCAAAGTGTGTCCAAAAATAAAGACAAGGGAATGACGTATTAAATTATCACCGAACCGAAAAGGTTGGCGAAATTATGAGTAATCTTCTTCTATATTTAACCTTAGACTTATAAGTTTATATTTTTTTGGAACACCAACCTAAAGATACACACCTCAACACTTTTATAAGGAACGGTATTTTTAAGCGTAAAAGGTTAGAAGAGGCTATAAGTAAATGCCACTGAAAATAATGGAACAACATGCAAGTGCTGTATTAAAAGAGAAAAAAACATCTAAACTTTGGCGGCAGATACTTTAAACTGCTTCCTGTTCAATGGTCTCTATTGCACGAATCGGGACTTCAGTAAGATGAAATAGAAATGGCGATTTAGATAGGCGGAATCTATCACAAATCATGCACCAACCACAGAGGCATATCACTGCTAAATATTACAAAAATATCCTATCAAACGTACATGATCAACGTCTTAAGCCTTTCTGCAACACACTTATTAACCCGTAGATACTAGTAGATATACTAAATTTTCACTCTAAGCTAATTCTGTAAAATGTCACGGAATTCAAAATCGAGCCCTTCTCATGGATTTCAGGGCTGTTTAAAATATCATGGATACTATAAGAACCAATATGCCTCTCCAATTAGCCCGGTCCTTTGCTAACTGCTAACGGTTGAGGTCCGTTTCTACATGTGCGCGCCACTAAAGGCGATATCTTCCTTTACTGCGTCCGTAGTCTGGCTAGGAATCGAAGACTCAGCGGGACGGAGTAATGGTGTCCATTCGTTTAACATGTCATAGCAATATTAAACGTCCAATGCGAAGTGTTTTGACCAGGGTAATGTCGCGGTACAGCACGTATAGTTCTTGGTTGAATCTTCGTCTCCATAGCCCCTCAACGCAAACGGGTCCGAAGATTTTTCGAACAATTTCCCCTCGAATCGACCAAGGATTTCTTCATCCGCTTTTGAGACGGTCCATGCTTCAGCCCCATAGAGCAAGACTGGGATGGGTCTTGTTCAAAATCTCCTTAATAGTTCGAGTGAGGGCGGTTGGCTGTTGGCAAGAGTAATGTTTCATTTAATTTCGGACTCTGACAACAAGAATTAATAACGGAGCCGAGATAGACAAAGACGCGTACTCAAGGATAGACAAAATCCGTTCTCAATGTTATATCTGTCAATGGTGTGTGTCCTTTTCTGTTGACAGCATATACTTAGTCTTGCCCTCATTTACTGCCAAATCCATTTGTGCCGCTTCCAATATTGAATGTTTCAGTCTGCCTGACAGCGGAATTCTGTTCCACATCGCCGTTTAACATCCTGCAGAAGTGATTTTTCAACTATGATATTTCCTTGTTCATATCGACAGGATTCTGTTCGAGCCTTGTATCCTTGGCATTGACATTTTACACTTTGGTAAAACTTGCGAACATCGTTCATGGAGTGACAAATTTCTATATCCTCTTTTGACTTATTTCTAAAAAAACGGTGATCTTCACTTCTTCTTTGCCTATAGAGCTCAATGGCAGCTCTCGTCTTCACCTGGAAATTAGCCTTGTAGGCCTCGTTCCTCATTAAACCATTGCTGGTGGGCGCGAGAAAACTAACACATCAGTTGCGTCTGATCTAATGGCTTGTTGGCATCGTTGCCATTGTTCTTCGACATTCGTTGCTGGTGGTATGGTGTTAATCGAGAAGTTAAGGGATACGCGTTGCGCGAAAGTCTTGGCAGTCTATTGCGACATTTTTTCACAGTATTTCTGGATTGTTGTAGAGTCGTGGATATCAGCATTCTTACCTTGGCTGCAACTAGGTAGTGGTCCGAGTCGATGCTAAATCCTTGGAATATTCCGACATCCAAAATACTGGATGCGTGCCTCTTGTCTATCGCAATGTGATCAATATGGTTGACCGTTCGTTGATCTGGAGACCTCCATGTCCTCTTATGGATATCGAGGTGAGGAAACCGTGTGCTGGCTATAGTGGCATTTCGTTCAGCAGCGAAGTCTATTACTAGACGTGTTGTCGTGTAGGCGATGTTTTCCGAAAGTACTGCTAAGGATGTCTTCTCTTCCAACCTTTGCGTTAAAATCTCCCACCACGATTTTAACACCGTACTTTGGTGGTCGCCCATAGGCTTTGTCAAGGAGCTCATAGAAGCATTCCCTAGCTATATCATCTTTTTTGCTTCTTTTTAAGTACTATAAGCTGGATACTAATTCCGTTACTTAAAGAACGATTATCGTTGACGATAATGTTTGAAACTTGATAGGTACGTTGTAAGGTAAAAGTTCACGGTACGTACCCAGAAAATCTTCTTCGCTATCATCAACGATTATCGTTTTGAAATTTATGGAACAGCTTATAGTAGATTCCCAAAAAAACTCTTAATGTAGACCTCTACTATCAACAGTTATACCGTCTGAAATTTGCAATCGGTCAGAAGGTGAATTGTGTTCCTTCAAGACAGTGACAGTGACTCCCCAAAAGCTACGGGAGCTTGGTTGGGAGGCTCTTATGCATCAATTTTAGAGTCTGGACATAGTACCATGTGGTTACCACCTGCTTTTGCCCAAGACGAAAGATTTTGCTGGAGAAAAATGCATCTCAATAGTAGCTTGTGAAGAACGAAAGGACGGAGAGCTTCAATGAGAGATGCATAATAGAAATGGCAACAAGTTTTCGAAAAAAAACTTACATTTGACATTAATCGGATCATTCTAACGCTCTTCAATAAAGCCTGGAATTTTTTTAACTACTAAAAAACATGGCAGGATATGTGTGTTCATCGTTGTTTGGCTTGCAACAATATACCCATTTTGAAAATCTGTCAAAAATCGAAGAGGTTATACCTATAAAACTGCCATGAGAAATTGTATCGTCCTTTCATTTTTCGCAAAAATTTAGCTACAGATAATAGATAAAGCCACGCGGTCATCCTTTTTTGTTCTTTTGTATTCTAAGGGGGGAAAAATATAGAATTCAAACACATTCAGGGCTGCCGTACCGTCATCACCCAAAGCACGTTCCACCAAAAGAATCTCCACTAATCTCCCATAAACCAATTTAAGAAAAATGTTCTTCTTATTTATTACATCTGGTGAGGAAGCCTTCTACCAAGCCAATAAAAATCGTATACCATAAATGTTTTATACTCCATATAGAAGTCCATCTTCTTTAACTACCTTTACCAACTTGCTGCACATGCCATCTGACACCCTGCCAGAAAGTAAATAACGTGCCTTCTGTACCTATAATTTTAAGCAATTTCGAGTAAAATTGCGATCAACATAAATCGCTTTTTATCAAAGAATTCCCTTGGGATACAAGTAAATTCTCAAGGCACCCTAAATCCCAATTTGAGAAAATACGTTCTCAAATAATCCGCCCATCATCTCTATTAAAAACCAAAAGAGTTAGCAAACAAAAAAAAATCAATAAACAGTCGTTCCGAGAACACAGTAACTACCTTTGCGACTTCATAAGCCGACAATTTAAACGGACATTACCATACACTGGTGTGCAAGCTATACCTTCATACACTGAAATTCCGTTACATTACCGTGAATAAAAAGCAAATTAAATAATTTTTATTCCAAGTTGGTCGTTTTATTTCAATTGCCTTTCGGGGTTCGGTATACGGAATGGAATGGAGGCTTCTATCGCCTCCATTAATGGCATTGCAAAGCGTAAAGGCACATTTTTGCACAGGAGCCTTTAAAGCAAGAACCATCGGGGCAGTATGTGTGCTTTGAATCAGTGCTATCACCATTCGCTCGTGCCTGGGCAAATTGCCGACAAATTATGCCGGCTGGGATTTAGTGGATCCGCGGTTGTTTTAATAATTCCATTTTGCTTCTTTTTCTATTGGCTGACTTTGGTGGGTTTTCTCTTTTATAAAATGGTGGCTGTTGCTTTAGTTTTTTTTTTATTGAATTGCTGTTGTTCGTATGGGTGTGTTCTGTGTCCTTCTGAAGGAATTTTTATTTTTTTCTATTGCAATATTGAGGGGGAATGGCATAGAGCAGTCCGTGGGACCGCAGTAACATATGGCATGCTAAGGACCAACAAAAGAACATGTAAAGTCGAAAATAAGCAATCAAGGCAAAAAATGCAAAAATGTGACACACAAAATGAACAAAGCGGTGATAGTTTGCGAAGGCCTACATACATAATTATTATGCAAATGTGTAGATTTGGAAATGGCTGGGTTGGCTTTGAAAAGGGTTATTTTCAAAGAGGTATGGGAATATTTTTTTAGATTTAACATAAACTCGAGCTCTCGTAGCTCTTACTAAATGGTCAGTGCGGTCAGTGGTCTATGTAAAGTACTTTTGGTCGTCTGTGGATTGCGGTCAGAACCATTTTTTTTGTTTGTCTTGACGCTTTTAATATTTTTAATTATTGTAAGCCCATGTCGATATATAAATACAGTAAAGCGGCTTATTGGTGATTGGTTGTTTTAGACGGAGGGTAGAATCTGATAGGCTCTAACTTGGCAATGCCTAGTGGTTGTAACTCTGACTACACAACAACTGCTAATTTTTAACCTCCATATGGTAACCGTCGGGTACTGGTCTCATCCAACCGGATTTGACTTGCTAAACGATAAGCGCGAGTTTTGATAACACGACGAAAAACATGACACTATAAACAGCCAGGTCAGAATGACACGGAATGAATACCCGACCTACTGTCCCAGGCAAACCTAGACAAGCTTTTTCGACATATTCGGATAACAGGTTGTTTAGGAATTTCAAGGGTATTTAGGCCCCTTGAACAGAGATGCTGGCGGATGAACCGTAAGGCCAACGGCAGCGCTCAATCCAATGGTGTGTACTGATGGCCCGTGTCCTATGTATCTAATAAATTAGAAGTGGCCCTCCATATTGGGGGTTGTGCTTTGAGTTAACTTCCAAACCATGGAAAAAACCATTTGTTACGAAGCAACCAATAGCCTCGGAAACGACGAATTTAATTTTGACGACCCTGCTTAACGAAAAAAGGACAACGACGTTCGTATCTGCACCTGTAATGTGAGAACATTAAACAGGAGAGCTGCAAACGAACAACTAGGGGATCCCTAAACTGCTACAAAGCAGACATTACTGCCATACAGGATATTCGATGGGATGGGCCGGGCAAAAAGAGGCTGAAAAACTGTGACATCTACTACGGACCTTGTTATAGTGAGCAGAAACAGCTACTACTCGAATGCTGATTTGTTGTAAGTGCCAGACTTAGGCAAGAAGTCTTATGTTTTTACGATACCAGCGAATGCATTATAGCAATCCCTATTAATGCCAAATTCGTCAAAATGCCCCGACGGAGGAAAAACATGATATAGCTAAGGATTGCTTCTACGAGCTCCTTGACAAAACATATGAACGACTACCGAAGTACTATGCTAAAATCATTGACATTCACATCACAGTATTTCGCACATGAATGCAACGAAATACAAACACATAACAGCAGTGGCGACTGAGGCCATCGGCTGGGACAGACAAGCCATTATCACAACAGAGAGAGACAGAGAGGCACATAGAAGGAAAGCCATATAACATAAACCTACGTGGCACAGAGGAGGAGACATCGATTTATATTGTCGCATATTATCACACAGGTGGCCTCAGATATGCTGGCGATTTTTGTAGAATAAGAATGCTGCCGAAGCTGGGGCTTGAACCCGCAGCGCTTAGCTTAGCAGTCAACTACGCATTCCTCTGAGCCATGGCCACCTGCCTAAAATCATGCTAAGAGATTTTAACGCAAATGTAGGAAGAGAAGACATTTAAGAAGTATTGAGGGACCCATTTCTTGCCGCAGATTCTACTGCAGCTGTATAGTGCAATATTAGCTTTTCTTACCCTTTCGTTTATGTTAATGTTCGAGCTTAATGACAGTGAGATGGCGAACCCTCCCAGAGTCGGTGCCGCAAGCTCTATGATTGATCTCTTGTAAGTGAAGAGGACTAGTTCAGTTTTGTTCGGATTTACACCGAGGAGGAAAGGTTCTGACCATCTGTTGAGTATGTTAAGGTTTGTTTGCATGATTGCGTTTAGAGTTAATGGGAATTTCTCACATACCATGATAACCACATCGTCTGCGTAAGCCACTGATTTCATAGCGGAGGTTTCTAATCTACTCAATGCTTCATTGACTACAAAGAGCCAGAGAAGTGGAGAAATAATACCCCACTTTGGAGGATGTTAAGCAGCAAGGTCCGGAAAACTCCCGCTGTCAAGCAGAATGAAACCTAACTAATGTCCGGATCTTGATAAAATCTAAGTAAAACTGTCGGATATAACGTTCCTGCCAAATAATATAATGCGGAGTGGCAGCAATATATTGTGCAAAATCATAACTAATAACAAAATTTGGTCTTAAAAAAATAACAATAACAAAGCCATGCGTAACATAACATCGTCACTAAAATCCTATCAGCCATAATCCCCCTATCGAGGTTTCCGTTGGGAACAAAATTTTCTTCGATTTGTTCGGTACCGTAGAATTTCGTGCCGAGGTATCCGTTCGGATTTGCATTTCGCTTAGATCATCCGAAGAAATTTTTGACAGCAATTCGTTGAATTTCTGCAGAAGTTCTCCGACGAAAAACTGCTGCGGAATTTTTACGAAAATCGAAAACATTCTACAAATTTTAAGTTAAATAACAAGTAAAATTATTTTATGTAAAATAAAAAAATTAATTTTTGGCGCAATAGGCTCGGTAGTACCCAGGGCCTAGCTTATTTCTCACAACCAATTATGTGTGCGTGTGTACTTCTTAGCATGATGACGGGACCTCCTGTTTTATGCCGAATCCGAACGGCTAAGTTGAGATAAGCTTTTCATGACAATTGATACTACTCGGACGATTTGTCAGATCATCACGAAAAAATCACGTGAAAAATCATTAAGGTGTTGCTACGGCTGGGAATCGAACCCAAACCTTCTGTGTGGCAGTTCATCGCACTAACCATCGTGTCACTGAGCCCTCCATTATTTTATTATTTAATTATTTTATGCACTACTTCATAAAATAAGTGCTCTAGAAAAAAACCGAAAAGAACACAACAAGAAAAATTTGATTAAGTAATTATTTTTACTCACTTTTCATAAAAAATTACACAACTGACAGATTGTCAAAAGAACGCGAATGTATGCTTTATTTATTTTATTCCGCAATGGATACTTCGATGGTAAACTGTGTTCCGATCGGAACTGATTTTCGTTTCGGAAATTCTTTGAATGGGTATCTCGAAATTGCTGAAAATGTGAACGCCTGAAACCATCTACCAACTGTTTTTGCCACAAAGAATGAGATCTACAGTCTAACTATATATATAATTCTTGAGAAGATTGTTCTGAATTCCCGACTCAATGGTCGGACTCAGCTAGCAACGTTTGCCAGCATATGGAAGAAAGTGTCAAGAACGGATTTAATAAGAAACTTTATACCGACGAATCGGACATAAGATCAACAACAACAGCTACAATTTTGAGGAAATAAGGAATTTTGGCAACCCGGCTCTGTTTTTTCTCTTACAATGACATTTCGACAGAAATCACAAGAGGAATTATTACTGTTAACCGCTGTATTTTAGGCTCGACTAAAAGGATCGAAAAACTAAAAAGATCCTTAATAAAACGCGGATCACCTCAGTCCTGCTAGAAGCATGGACCGTGTCAAAAGCGGATGAAGCCTTGATCATTGTATTGTTGTTCCAAAAACTTCGCCTTACAACTGTTAGATGGCTGGGCTAGGTCATCAATACTCTGCTATCAGGTTATACGATTTTCAGCTCGTAGATGTACTGGAGGAAAATCTCGTCACTTAAGTATTGTGAAATCAATGTCGCCATCTATTATTTAATGTGGACACTACATATCGACATCTTCCCGGATAAATGTGTTAAGCGAAATTTTTTTTTTAATTTTACATGAGACAAAAAATGTCCTGTGTAGGTAATTATTTGTGTATTTTGTAGGATACTGTAAATTTTAGAAAAACAAGTCAAAAGTCATTTCCTGAAAAATTTTCGCTTAGTACGTTTTTCCGGGATGTTGTCGATATTACTCGAATATAGCGTTTACAATTAAAAATTAAAATCGACCAGTTCTTGATAAGGGATTCGGCATCATGTTTCAAAATGACTGAAATATATACTGCAGTTCGCTTACATGTACAAAGTCTAAGTTAATTGTTTTTAGATTTCATACAATATGAATATATTCATATGGCATCTCGAATCTTTTATGAAGCGCTAATAAATATTGCTGCAATAAAGATACATACCTAACAATGATACTCAAGCTCAAATACACCGAACACCACGAAACCATTACAACCAACATAAATCAACTAAATGGCTAATTCATCGTTAACAAAATCACACTCTAATAGAAGTAGGTTGTGAAAGGAAGTAAGGAGAAAAAAAACAACACCATTATCACCTACCGGATATGATCATACTTAATTGTATTATTTCTTGCAAATCACCACCCCGAAATACATAAAGGAATACACATCGAAAGACAAAGCCATAACCATTTCTCATGTTATTTATCCCGACACCACGTAAGAGTGTTGTATATGCTCCTCTTCCAAGGACATGGTGTATTACTTCCATTCATGTTTTTTTTGTCTTGCAGGCTTGCAAGCTTAAAAGGAAAAGACAAATAAATAAATATATCAGTTACAGCACCACAAGGACGGGCAAGTTGTTTACAATTTTTATTAGACCTCAGCGCAAGAATATTTATGAATCCTTCGACATTTATGTGTTGCTGTTGATATTGCACTATAAAAAAGGAAACACCAAGAAATTGTGACACTAGTGTGAGCGCAAATAACCAGTGTTTTCTTACAAATCCATAAAATAGAACTGGAACACGTTACGAAATGGCTCCTGGGAAATTTGTTGTATGCGGTGGGTATAGGGGGGATTTTTGTTCCTTATTTTAACAACCAAAGGCGATGATGCAAAAGAAATGCCCTCTCCGAAATGCACACTTATTCGACTATATCCGGATTGTTATACAAGAGTAGAAATTTTATTGTTAACAAATTTATGGGTGGCTTAGCAAATCTGACAACGAGAAACAAGATTTGGTGTAAATGACTATCTTACCAAGATTTCGAAAACTATTGGAACGTGGTAACGATGGTCCTTCTAAGGATTGATCTGATGATAACTCAATGCTCTAAAATAAATTAGCACGAAATGGAATTCAAGAATACAAGTTTTGTCTGCGGGTGGCAGTATTAGCTCATGTCTGGCGAGTCCGTCTTGCAGATGCAGCCATGTGTTAGTTTTGAGTTTGATTAAACCGTGTCCAGTGTATGACTACCTAACAAGATGATAATGACTGAACAATGCTTGCAGCCGTTACAGAAACTTACATTCTCTTGTAAACAAATAAAATCGTATTAAATCGCCGATTGTTTCAACAACAACACCTTCATAATTACTTACTTAAGTGGCGCTAAAGTTCGGAATGAACCTGCAAATCAACCAACATGCCCATCCAATATGCCAGGTCCTTAGCTAACTGCCTGGAGTTGCGCACTTAGGCAAGGTCTTCCTCTACTCCGTCCGACGTCTGGCCGGGAATCGAAGACTCTGAGAGCCGTATTCTACATGTCCAAGCCATCTTAAATGTCCAACGCGGATTTTTTAACCAGGGGCATGTCACTGTACAGCTCGTATCCTTGGTTGAACATTTGTTATCATAGCCAACACAAACGGGACTGAATATTTTTGGAAGAACTTTCTTCTCGAATCGAACAAGGATTTCTTCATCAGCTTTTGAGACGATCCATGCTTAAGCGCCGTACAGCAGGACTGGGTTGATCAGGATCTTTAGTTCGGGTGAGGGCCTTACTACTGAACTGCCTTCTTAGCCCAAAGAAACAGAGTCTTCTTCGTTTAATTTCTGACGAGATGTTGCTGTCAGAGATAACAGCGTTGTCGAGATAGATAGCAAGTATATGATAGTTGGGTCTTGTAGAGCGAGGGTAGACTCTGATTGGCTTTAACTTGGCAATGCCCAGTGTTGTAACTCTGACTACACATCAAGTGCTTATTTTTTACCTCCAAGTGGTAACCATCGGGTATTGGTCTCATCCAACCGGATTTGACTTGCTAAAACTTGCTACGAAAAACAGCAACACTATAAACAGCCAGGTCAAAATGGCACGGAATGAATACCCGGCTGTCCCAGGCTAACCTAGACAAGGACAACAGGTTGTCTAGGAATTTCAAGGGTAAGTCAGGCCCCTTGAACAGAGCGGATGTACCGAAAGGCCAACGGCAGCGCTCAATCCCGTACTGGATACTGATGGCCCCGCGTCCTAGGGGTATCTAATAAATTGGAACTGGCCCCTGAGGTTGGGGGTTGTGCTTTGGGTTAACTACCCAATCATGAAAAAAAACATTTGTTACGAAGCAACCACTAGCCTCGGATAGGACTGATTTTATTGTTGACGACACGGCTAAACGAAAAAAGGACAACGGCGTTCGTATCTGCACCTGGAATGTGAGAACATTTAACAGGAGAGGAGCAAGCGAACAACTAGCGGAAGCCCTAAACTGCTACAAAGCAGACATTACTGCTATCCGGGAAATACGATGTGATGGGGCGGGCCAAAAGAGGATGAAAAGCTGTGACATCTACTACGGACCGTGTTATAGTGAGCAGAAACAGCGAATATTCGTATGCGGATTTGTTATAAGTTCCAGACTTTGGCAAGAAGTCTTATATTTGCAAGACATTAGCGAACGCATTGTAACGATCCGCATCAAGGCCAAATTCGCCAACATCAGCCTTATATGCGCTCACTCCCCAACGGAGGAAAAAGATGATATAGCTAAGGACTGCTTCTATGAGCTCCTTGACAAAACCTATGAGCGACTACCGAAGTACGATGTTAAAATCGTGCTGGGAGATTTTAACGCAAATGTAGGAAGAGAAGACATCTTTAGCAGTATTGTCGGAAAACATAGCCTACATGACAACACGTCTGGTAACGGACTTAGGCTAATTGAATTCGCTATGGAACGAAATGCCACTATAGCCAGCACACGGTTTCCTCACCTCGAGAAGGCTGTCATTTGCGGCAGCCCTATTTGGCTTGAGTTGAGATAATGCAATCCTCACTTCATTCAGGTTGGATGGTTGGCAGTTTCCGCATATTGTTCATCATCGCCGTTTAATAGTCTTCAGAAGTGGTTCTTCCATATTCTCAGCATCGACTGTGTCTCAACTACGATATCTCCTTGCTCAACTGGACATTATTCTGTTTCCTTGACTTGCGAACATCGTTCCTGGAGTGGCACCTATCTATAATCTCAATCGCGCGCTTTTCTTGCTCTTTTTTCTCTGCCGATAGAGCTCAATGCCAGCTCTCGTCGCACCTGAAGCTTAGCCTTGTAGGCCTCGTTCTTTGCTGCGAGTGTCTGTCGGCGTTCCTCGTCAAACCAGGGGTTTCTTGTTGGGCGCGAGAAACTTAGCACATCAGCTGCGGCTGATTTTATGGCTTGTTGGCATCGTTGCCATTGTTCTTCGAGATTCGATGTTGGTGGTATAACGTTAATCGAGAGGTTAAGGGATACGCATGGCGCGAAGGTCTTGGCGGTCTCTTGCGATTGCAGTCTTTTGACATTAAATTTTTTCACAATATTTCTGGATTGTTGTGGCGTGGTGGATATCCGCATTCTTAGCTTGGCTGCAACAAGTTACTGGACCGAGTCGACGTTAGCCCCTCAGAATGTTCGGACATCAAAATATTGGATGCGTGCTTCTTGTCTACAGCAATGTGATCAATTTGGTTGACCGTTCGGTGATCTGGAAACCGCCATGTCCCATTATGGATATCGAGTTAAGGAAGCCGTGTGCTAGCTATAGTGGCATTTCGTTCCGTAGCGATGTCAATTAACCTTAGTCCGTTACCAGACGTGTTGTCGTGTAGGCTTGGTTTCCGACAATACTGCTTAAGATGTCTTCTCTTCCTACTTTTGCGTTAAAATCTCCCAGCCCGACCTTAACATCAAACTCAATGCAACAAAAAACTTAAAGTTACAAAGAACAATATATCAAAGCCTAGCTATCTCTAATGACTTGTACTCATATTTTCGATTGTCTAATGGTTGGCTGCTAATACACGTACCATATAATTGGCCTTCTTATCAAAAATCTCCCACCGTGGGAGGTACTTTCTATGCTTACATTTGAATACAATTACCTTTCTCATATGAGAAACACTTTCTCTCTTACACCTATCAAATCAAATCTCAATTAACACTCTGGAAAGCTTTACCTTAATTTCGAAACCAATAACCGAACAATGTTTCAGTTTGTGTTCCCCTAGCGTATTCATACCTTAACGTGTCAATAATCACGATGGAAATACACATGCAACAATTCTTATCGTCTCATCGGAAGCCATCCAAAAAAATACAAGGATATCAGTGAACCTTTTTTTATACCTAAGCCTAACACTGTTATCCAACATTTCGAATTCGATGGCAAAGTGACCTTGTTAATCGCTTAACAGTGTTCCATTTCTAGCACCGCACCGGAAGGAGTTGACACGACCCCCAAACTTATTTGTATAATAAAAGAAATGCGAAGGGCGGTTGGGATAGGCGGGAAGCTTTTTGTTTGTCTACCATGCCCTAACATCATTAGCATGATAGTGTGACAATAACCAGAACTAAACATTCCAGCCCTAATGTCTGACATTCTGATTCTAACCTCTTTTACCTACCACCACTAAATGTTCGTACACACGATACTTTCCAAGGATATACCTTCGAATCGAATACACCAACCCGCACCGCAGTCATCGACAATTCCCTCGGCTTGTTGGTGGTGTGAGTTTACTAAAAGAATGCACGCAGCGTGTTATTTGGACTCCATACTCGAATGTGGTACACACAATACACCGCGGTGAGTCGTTTGCCTCCATGTGTACACAAATGCGAACGACATGTGGTTGCGTGACGTAGGATGTATTTTTTGTGTGTATGTCTTATGGACGTCGCTTTGGTCGTCGCCACAAGTACAAAGTATCTGGACTATGATAGCCACGCAAGGACTTTGATTTAGTATCGCGTTTTTGGTCGGTTGTTGCGATGCTGCTGTGTGCGAGCTGCCTTTGATGTGTTTTATGGCGAAGAAAAATTGAAAACGAGCACACATACTGTGGGCAAACGAGGCAGGTGACAACAAAATGACCGTGTCCCAGTCGCTCGAAAAGGACACGAATGTAATTGAATTAAAAGCTGTTAAATGTTTGTACAGTCATTCGATTACTTATCGCTACGTTGTTCGCAGCAGATACCATACTACACTGCAAGAAAACACATTTAAGGATTAAATGCCCAAAGGCGTGCACACGTTCACCTGTGCTTCTTTGAAATTAAAATTTTTTTTTGTTACCCAAGTTTTCGGTGTGTGGGCGATTACCTATACAAAATAAACGCGACCAGACATTTACATGCAAAATAAGGCAATTTAGGACATGAGTGAATTGAATTGTGGACTAACGCGTGTCCTTATTGAACATCAAAAGAAAACGTAATGATACGGCAGAGAATTTAAGTAAATTTAAAACTTTGTAAGACATTTTAACATGAGCAATCTCCTAAGGTTTAGGTGGGCATCTTAAAGTATTTTTTTTAATTTATTTTAGATAACGGTAAAGAATGTTATAACATGAATGTTCATGACAGCTGAAAACCGTGACCAGCCAGAGGTATTTATTTTTCTGTGCACGATTAATCTTAGCTAGGACTGCTTTTGCTCTAAAGCTTCTAGGCATGCTGTGCAAAATGGCAAACATACATTTCGTAAGCCCTATAATAAGGTGCGTGTGGTGATAAATGATTGGCCATAGTTGTACGTGTCGTGACAAAAAGGCTGATATATATTTTTCCCTGGGGTTATGCTACTATTTGTCACCCAGCTTAATAACTAATTTTGACAATGAAAGGCAAACACAAGTCAGCATATCATAATGATGGATACGCTGTAGCAATGTCATAAGCAATACGATTTGTATTACAATGAGCTTAGTCAGCTATGATTTTGAGGAGCTCATGTAGTCATAAAAAGGCTGTCGTATTTGGCTGTACCCATTGAATGAATAATTCGATTGTCCGCCCAACTAGGCACTGACAGCGAAATTACTGCTGCTGACAATCTGAGGGTATACAAATGTGAAATGGCAAACACTTGATGATACCTCTGATATGGCGAAAGACATACCCTACTTCATAATCCCAACATTGTGTTATATGTCATTTTTGCTAAAAATCAAATCTGAACCTTATAATTTTAGACGTTGAAACTAAAGATACGATGAAGTGCATCCATATAAACCTTGCGTGGCATTTCAGGATCTAGTTAAACCAGTCTGTCAAAGGGGAAAAAGCAGACGTAGGCATTATATACGAGCAATATAGGACTACCAGCACCCAATAGCTGGCGGAAAAATCCAATAAAAGCAGCGTATGTATATGTGGAAACTGAACTTTCGAACGAAAAGACGCCAAATAGTCATCAAATTACATATAAGGCAGCTTCAGTGTGTCTTTTCTTGACAAAGTAGCAACAATGCTAGACATTTGTGCCTGATGTATGCCGAAAATACCTTGTAGTACCCTTGGAAGTCGTATGGGGTTCCAAGAGAACCAATAAACGAAGTGCGGCGAAGCACTGATAAAGGCATTTGTATGTCTTGACCTCATGCCACTAAACAATGTAGACAAAGAAATCTTCAACAATGGCGGACTAAGTTCATTTATCGATCTAACTTTTGCCAGCATAAATATGATAAAGATAATAAAATGCAAGCACAATATAACCGTTGTTTCCAACTGGCGGCCATTTTGGCAGCTGTCAACTGATTTATTTTTAATTTGGTTTGGCATTTCAACATGAATAGACTGACGCCTGAACAAAGCAAATTTATTTGAAAATCATGGTTCTGTTTGAAAAACGTATCACGCACTACGTCCATTTTAAGTCAACATAATCGTTTATCAGAGCAATTAATTTAATTAAAGTATGGAACGTTTCAAAACAACGATTAATTTTAATGATACTATGCATCATACAATGCGCACAAAAGAAGTCATTGCTGCTATAGAGCGTCGCGTAAAGGAAGACCCGAATCAGTCTATCCGCCATCGTGCAGCGGAATAGGATCTGTGTCCATCAACTTAATTGAAGAGTTTGCGTGCTTACAAAATCCAGCTCGTGCAAGAATTGAAGCAACAGGATCACCTCGCAAGGCGTCAATTCGTTGAAAATTCGGCCCAAAACAAGATTACCGGTGATCCCAATTTACATAAGCGAGTTTTTTTTAGCGATGAAGCTCACTTTTGGTTGAATGGATATATGGATTTTTTAGAAAAGAAAACTGGTTATGCACTTTTTTTGGAACTAATATGCTTATAACGGGTGTTTTTTTTTTAGAGGTAGAATTTTCGAATAGAGATAAAGCTGACATTATGTATACGAATCGGGAAACTCTGATGTCATTTATGTTCAGTTTGGTTTTCCAAACAAATAGTGCAAATTTATTTCTAAAATAATGGTTCAGCTTGCGAAGTTTATCGCAAGCTCGTCCATTTTATGGTCAACATAATCGTCCATCAGAGCAATTAATTCGGTTAACTATGGATCGTTTTCACACTACGTTTACTCTTTTTGATAATACGCATCCGCAGAGACGTCCAATAGTGCGCACCGAAGAAATAATTACCGCTGTAGAGCAAAGTGTTGAAGAGGATCCGAATGAATCGATTCGCCACCGTGCACAGCAATAGGAGCTTTGTCAAATTTATAAAAGATTTCGCGCAAAGATCTTGGTTTATGACCTTACAAGATCCAGCTTTGGCTGGTGGAGTCATTGGGCCATACTCCTTCCGAAATGATGCTGGAGAGTCAGTTTCCGTTAATTTTTGTTCGCGAACTATAAGGCATGAATGTGGATTAGATGTGTTTTGAAAAAGACTGCGCTACATGCCACACAGCGCAAGTCAAAATCGATTTATTGAAGGAAACATTCGATAAGCGCATAATTTCGCTGAATCGTGTGATTTGACACCATTGGATTATTTTCATTGGGGATATGTGAAGTCGCTCGTCTACGCCAACAAACCGGAAACGTTTGGGGACTTGGAAGCCACCATTCCTGGTATAGTTGCCGACATACGGCCCCAAATGCTCGAAAAGGCAGTTGAAACTCTAGACTTGGCTTTATTCGAACCAGCCGCGAAGGCCACATGCCCGAAATAATAATTAAACATTAAAAAAATAACCTTCAAATAAAGCCAAATTGATAGTCAATTTAACAAATTTCTTGTGATTTATTTCAACCTCTAAAAAAAGAAACACCCAAAACATTAATTGAAAAAGTGCTGCCATACCGAACAAATATCCCATGTGGAATCATTGTTATATTATTCTTTTGTGAACTATCAGTCCTCGGAAGTTCCTTAGTTAGAATTTGTTATGTTTCCCCCTTTTTAACCACACGCCCTCTACATTTTCTTACTGATAAGATAAGATAAGAAAGTTGTAAAGTTTGCCACATGATTAAAAAGGCGGAAGCCGGTATTGATTTTCCGACATTCCTAATTGTGAGTTGTGACACGCGAAAACAAAGATTGAAAAAAAAACTCGGTTATAAATAATAAAATTAGACCTTGATTTCACATTGACGTATCATATAACTGTTTGAAACGCCTTAATTCGTAATGACTTTTTAATCCTTCTGTGCTCCCACCCAGAGCAACTGAGAGTATTTGTGTGCACATAAAAAGTGCAGCCAGCCACAAAAGAGGACAAATACTCATTTATGTACTTGGTAGCTAGAGCAATAACGACGAATGCAAGTTAATTAACACAAAACATTTTTAATTTAAAACTAGCCTTCCAGCGGTGTCATTGCGTCCCACTGGTGGGCTGGAGGTGATGGTGGTAGTGGCATTGCTGCACTCGATGACAATTTTCCTTTTAATTTTTTTTTGTCATTGTATAATGGAAAATCAGAGCAAAAAAAATTCCCATCTGTGGATGCAGATATATTTATAATCTACCCAACTTGCCTTCAATTTTTTGTGTTTCTATTCCTTTCTCTATCTTTCTCATGTTTGTATTTTCTTTTATATTCTTCGAGTTTGTTTCATCCAAGTTTTGTTCTCATTAACACCCTTGATGAGTGGCTTAAGTACACGTACCGAGTCTACAGCCGATAGCTATAGTACTATTGTGCCGCTGTTGACGTTGTGTGGTTCTTCCATTCCCACTTTCTGTATCAGGCTCTTAGACACATAAGTAAAGGGGTTATTCGACATTCCCAGTCCAGCCCAGCAGGCTCCCGTAACCCAAAATGTTCAGCATAGTAGTTCTAATTAACTTTTGTGTCGAAACGAACATGAAGTCTTTGACAACGTAATTAAAATTTTCATCATCGCAACGATTGGAATTTATTAGTGGAAATGGACTTTTTCACCCTCTTTCTGGGGTATCCAACCATATCTACGTTTCGTTTGATATGGTGCTCGTTCCGGGTATGGGCACCATGTGGGCGGTTGCTTAGAGGATGATTTTAACATCCTTCGGGAGGTTGAATTTGATGATACGAGTGTAGACGATTTTATTAGATGCGATGGGTAACTTGGAGTAAAGTCGACAATGAACACGAATACAACAGCTGAGTGTGATTGCTTTTTAAAAATTCAAAACACGAACTTGGTCGTTTCGGGAACAAAAATATCGCGTTTGGAAGTCGATGGGATGCGGCACCTAAACACACGTGTGTCCAATTGGAGATCGTTTGAAATGGGGATGTTGGTGGGGTGGTGTGTAAGAGTGTTTTTGATTCCACTATAATGTGTTGTAAAATTGTTTAATTCACTTTTTGTTTCTTTTATGTTGGTCGTTGGGATGAAGTGTTGGAAAAAATCTCACATTATGAATTTTTGTAGCTATCAAGTTCAATGTTTAGCTGAACAGCAGATGTGCCGTACCAAAAAAGCTAACGTTGTTTATTGAAAATTTATAGAATACGAAAGTGTTTTTTGTACAGATATTGTCATGGGGTGGCGGCGGGATGAAACCATTATAAGGATATAATATTTTTATTACTTTTTAACGAATAAGTTTAAGGATTATTTTTAAAAAAACAGAAAATTTATTTGGAGTACAGGCTCAGGATACTAATAAATACAGATAAACTTTTTTTTAGAGTAATGTCGCTATTTCGCTTCATCCCAATAAGAATGTGTAAACAACAAAATTAGAAAAATCCTCTCGTGATGAACTGACAAGTCATCTGAGTTGTATCAATTTTCAATAAAAGCTTATCTCAAATTCGCTTTTTCTAACTTCTTTATTGATATCGAATGCATCGGTGAAGAAGTTGATAAACATGTGGAAAAAATTAAATTCATAGCATTAACGACGGACTCAGTGACTCGATGGTTAACGCGATAAAATGCCTGGCAGATAGTCCTGATTTCTACTCCCAGCCGTAGCAACACCTTAATAATTTTTCACTGGTCCATTTGTATGTTTGACAGACTGTTTATCGCTGTCCCAATAAGCAGGGCAGTGAAAAAAGCTTATATTTTACTTTCTGGACTCGAACCGAGCATCCTACAATTAAAAGTCTAACTTATTAACCACTAGGCCACAGTATCTTGTAAGATAAGCGAGAATTATCCATCGTAATCCTGCAAAGGCGGATGAAGTTGGACGATATAACTACACTACACCTGGATTCACATTGTTCTTGTGTAAAACGCTTTCGTATACTGCTTTTAAATCGATGAATGTGTGGAATACAGTTGTCAATTTGGACTTACATTTTAGGATCTTCCGGGGTTTAAAGATTTTAGCAGTTGTGGACTTCCCTGTCTTCAAAACAACCTTCCTTCATCTTCTCTATGGAACAACGCCAATATAGCGGACATGTTATGCCCCTGACCTTGTACCCAAAATTAATATTCTTAACACTAAGGAGTAGACTTAAGGTCCGCAAAGTCCTAATTTTGTCTCATTAAGCCACCAAAAATTCGGCTCGCTGGTTTTAGCATCCGTTTTATTACGATCTGATATCGTTTACTAATTTGGAAGAGCTCAAGAGCATTATCGACGTACCCGCACAACTAACCATCGAAACTATTTCATTTCCAGCAATATTGGCTGTATAAAGCCTTATAGAAACACATTTGGCGCACACGACGCTACTCTATAAAGATTCCTTACCGAAATCTTACCGAAACTCACAAAAAAGGAAAAAAAATGTATGAGAAGGCTACAATCCACTGTATGTATCGTTTTATACCCTATCCCATCCCATCCTTAAAATGTGGGTTTTATGGCAAAGAAATATTAAAATTGAAATTGTAGCAGCATATTGTTCAGACAGTTTTTCTAAAACTTGTATGGTTCGACCAAAAAAAAAACGTTTTTCTCCTGCATATGGTATGGCGTAGGGCATACAAATGGTTTTTGTATAAAAACGTCTCCAATAAGTGGGCGTGGGCAAAAATAAAATATAGAAGAAATGTTTACATTAAAAAACCCAATTATTTTGCATCAATTTTTTTTTCAAATTTTACCAAACAACTTTTTTTACTAAAAACACCCTAAAAAGTGGGAGTGGCAAACAACTTTTTACAGAGAAAATATAGACAAAATGATTGTCTAGATATCTTGTTCAGACCATTTTTCAAAATTTTGGACGGTTTTACTTAAAATTAGGTTTTACTAAAAAGAGGGCGTGGAAGTGGGCGGATTTCAAAAATGTTAACACTTGTTTGAACAGCACGTACAAGGATCACATGTACCAAAATTCATTATCCTAGCTCAAAATTTAAGGCCCAAAAACCGGTTACCTACAGACGGACGGACGGACGGACTGACAGACATGGCTTAATCGACTCAGCTAGCGATTCTGAGTCGATAGCTATACTTTGAGGAATACCTTGCTAAATTATTTCACTATGTTACAAACTATGTAACAAAACTAATATACCCCTATGGGATAGGGTATAAACATATGAGAAGGCTACAATCCGCTGTGCGGATCGTTAAATACCCTATAACATCCCATCCTTAAAATAAATCTCCCCAAATTGTCGGAACATATTATTCAGACAGTTTATCAAAATCTTTTATGATTCGACCAAAAAAACGTTTTTCGCCTGGATATGCTATGGGGTAGGGCTAAATCGACTCAGCTATCGATGCTGAGTCGAACCATGTACTTTAAGCTATATCTAGCAAGTCATTTCTATATGTTACAAACTATGTATCAAAACTAGATAGGGTATAAAAATGGGAAATATTTCATGTGTTTTGTGCATTTGATGCGATTAAACTAAGTAATTGGTGTCTGAATAGTTTTGGAAATGAACAGAAAAAAAAGAAAAAAAATGGTTCTTCTAAACCATGAATCAAACCCAAACCTTTTGCGCGGTAGTTCATCGCAAAAAAAAGAGTAGTCACAGCTGATATAAGCTGAAATCTAAGTTTATAAATTAATAATCTATATTTTTAAAGATAATATGATTATGGGATATTTATAAGTATTAATAAATATAATTATTATTTATTAAATAATAGAGGTTTACATGAAGTTTCTCCTTAATATATATAATATATATAATTTATACATTATTAAATTATAAATATTTAATATTAAATAGATAAAATTATTGGTATAAATATATTTTTAAAATTTTAAATTATATTTAAACAATAAATCGTGCGATGTATCATCTTTTATTTATTTAAAATTTATTAAATTATTATGTATATATATAAATAATTTATTTAAAATTAAATTTTTATATTATTTATAAATAAAATAATTATATATATATATATTGTTAGTTGGGCGTCGCGAATCAGCTGCTTGTCCAGCGCGCCACGGTGGCTGTGGTATAATACCATAACAACGTTCCCTTCTTTAACTAACCCTAGCGAGTCGATATAAACGAATGCCTCCAGTGAAATTTCAGTCATATGTATATGTCGGTGGGATAGGAAGCCCTGAAGATAGGGCTATCGCGGCTAGGCATCGCCCTTAAGACGTACCTTCGTATCAGCTTAATAAGTAAATTGTCAATTCTATTTAGGTAAGCCCCATCGTATAGGACCTTGTTGCGATAATATTTTAGGTACTCGGAGTCTGGCAAGAGTACAATCCTAATCAGGATCTGAAAAAACGTTGTGTGCAAGCTATTATAGAAATTATTATTTTATTTGAAAGGCCCATATATGCCATTATGTATGGGATAGACATTGTTGAAATTTCCGCCGTTTCGTTGCTTTGAACGATGTTACCAATCTGAGAGATCCTTTTTGCCGCATAGATCCATCTGAATTTGACCAATTGTCTGGGTTATAATGAGCTACGGGGCATTGGTCTATTGCAGCTTATTGACAAAGACCTGCGAATTCCATAAGGTTCCGAATAAACGTTAGCGAATAAACGGCTTCGTCTTGGGTCATTAACATTAAGTTCCTGGGTCAGTTGGATCCTGTAAGGGTGCAGACCCAAATCCCAACGGGAACTGGGGAATCGGCAGCATCGGGTTCTCCTATATGCTAATTGCTGACCGAACCTGCCGTCTCGGATTTGGCCACCAAACTTTAGAGACGCCGATTTAGCAGGGCTATGGTGGCGTCTAATGTTAAATGCCCGCAATCTTTGGCACAACGAAGGCTCTTTTTGATGATAAAGTTTTATCATTTTCACGTGCTGACCAAATGTATAACTTGACTTGTTGATTTGACATCAATTACAAAAAATACAAATTTTTGGCAACAGTCTCGTTATTATCAAGGGTCTAACTTTCTCACAACCATTCATATATGCGTGTGTACTTCTTGCATGATGGCGGGACTTTCTGTTTTATGCCGACTTGGCGAAGTAAAGATAACCTATTCTTGACATTTGATACTACTCGGATGATTAGTGAAAAATCATTTTAGATGTTGCTACGGCTGGGAATCGAACCCAGAATTTCTGCGCGGCAGTTTATTGCACTAACCATCGCTACTCTAAGCCCATCATTTAGACATAAGTGACTGATTAATAAACCACAGATTTGACAGACCCCCAAAACCATGGCCGCAACAGACTGTCAGCATCTATCTGTCTTTATTGCAAAACCTTTCCTAACTTAAGAGGAAGGCAGTCATTCCCAAAGATATGTTCATATGTTGCTATAGTTATATAACTTAGATTGGGTGGATGGAATTTTTAATTAATTCGTTCTAGATATCTAATAACGGAGATGTCTCGCTATTGCCGTTCAGAAGTCTTTTGAAGTGGTTCCTTTCAAAGCATCAACGGTGACGTAGCTACGATTTTTCTACAGGATTCTTTTCGAATCGTGTATCCCTTGTCATGCTATAGCTAGTACGATAAAATTTTCGATTCTGAGTATGAGCATTACCAAAAATATTTTCCCTTGATGATGAATCAAAATCATTCGATTACTATCAAAAGATAAGATTAGCATTTCTGAACTCAGCCATTCTGGTTTGGCATAATACTGTACGCTGAGGAACAAAAGAAGAGTTTATCGGTTTAACGTTGCCAGTGTATCATGAGGTGGTCTCCCTCCATTCGTCAAATTTAGTTTGAAAACCAAAATCTTCGTATCTCGTAAGTTCACAAGTAAAATTACACCCATTCAATTTATTTCACGTAACATTACCTCTTTTGACAAACTTGCTCACACAGTAGACGCCTTTTACTATAAACTGCAACTAATTAGTTCTCATTGATGAAATTAAAGCCAAAATCGAAAAATCAATAATTTATTCACAATCCCACGCTTTTGTTTTTAAAACGATAAAATAATCCATCCGAAACCACAGTCTAGACGTAAGAAATCCCACTATCAACTTAAATTCCTCTTTGTGTCTCTTAAATCGATTCATGAATGAATTTAGCATTTACCAAATGGCAGATCTGGCATTGTCATACTAATGAATACGAGAAAAAAAAAGTGGATCTAGTGTAATTTGTCCACAATTTAATCGTTATACCTCTCACCAAACGTTTTTTTTTGAACTAAAAAGAAACTACGTACAGAAGAAAATACTTGAACAGACAATTATTCGTATGTGCCGAAGGATGAGTAATGAGCCCACGCTATGACCAACAAACCGACCGACATTGACGACCCTAGCATCTTTTATTCCTTAGACAACGAGCAATTTCCCCATGAAAATGAACCCTACACTAATCCTTGGCTTAAATCTCGAATAACGAACAAAACACAGTACTATTCGTATACACACTATACTTGTCTGTGTATGTACTCTCGGTGTATCCCCAGCTTTACGCATTTCAAACTTTGAAGGTCCTTTTCAGTGGCAGCGTAGCGTATATTTAAATCGGCTTTTCATTAGAAAACATTTTTATGTGTCCTTGCGTTGCTCTGGTACCGTCATTCCTTTGCTCCTTGATCATCGTGCGTTGTCAGGTGACGGCTGGGTTTCGGAGGGCGGTGGACTTTGTAAGCAGTTTTACCCATTTTGGAAAGACATTAATTAAAAATGCACAATGACAAAGAGAGGATAAAATTTGCCTGCAAAGGATGGATAAGTTGGAAAATAGTACTCACACTTTCTATTCCACACAGGCTTTCAACATCTTTAACAGTTTGACTATATAAGTAGATACGATAACGTTTTGCTGTTGCTTACCGACAAATTCTCCCCCGCAACCATCGCCAAGCTAGATCTGAATACACAAATCCTTGGAAATATGTGCTAATCCTAACTAGGTAGCACAAAACGTTTGCTTACTAATTTCAGCATGACATGTATTCCGGGGTTGAGGGAAATGAAAGGGTGGTTTTGAAAAAAAAAAAATTAACCGAAATTAAGTATTTTATTGCCTGGGGAAATTAATGTAGAAGTACCTACTTTATAGCGTTACACATTTTTTTTGTTCTAGTTGATGTTGGATATATAGGAGCTGGAGTTGCTCGACTTCAATTAATATTAATAACGTTGAGGCTCTCAGAGTTGGAATGTCCTTGGGGACATTTGGAATTCACAGGAATAACAAACAATGAATATGTGAACATATTTTCATACACACTCTGTTTCATTATAAAATAAAGTTGACGCGCAGTTTTATCGTGATAAATCTACACCACACAGATCCACACAAGGTGCGTTCATTTTGTGTGTGACCCGTAATTACACGAGTGAAAAACATGACTCCAAGTTTCCTTTGAAATCAAGATAAAAGAGGAAATTTGACTGCAATACACAAGTATTAAATCTAAAAAAGCCGTCATCAAGTGTGCATTATTTTCTACACAAAAGAAGGGACTAACAATTAAACGTCTATTTCGAACAGTTTTTAAGTTATTTTTTAGTCATCCGAAAGAGCTAGAAGGCTGTGAAAATAACTTGATATTTTAAATCAGTGTTACTTAACTCCGTCTATAAGGCTCCTTATGGCGAGCGCCTAGCAACTAACACTATAACAGTAGATAGGCTCCTCACAATAAGGAACCTCTTTTCAAAGACGGTAGCGAAAGAATACCCAATATGGAGTCAGAGGTAAAGTGTTTTTTGCCAGGACTTACTTACTTAATTGGCGCTACAGTCCGGAATGAACCTAAACCAACATGCCTCTCCAATTGGCACGGTCCTTAGCTAACTGCTTCCAGTTGCGCACTCCAAGTTGGTTAAGGTCATTTTCTACTTGTGCGCGCCACTTATTGGATTATTTTCTTTGGGGATATGTGAAGTCGCTCCTCTACACCAACAAACCAGAAACGTAAGGGGACTTAGAAGCCAACAACAATTGGGCCTCTAGACTTGGCTTTATTCGAACCAGCCGCGGCAGCCACATGCCCGAAGTCATATTTAAACATTAATGGCATAAAAATAATTATCCTTCCAATAAAGCCAAATTAATAGACATTAAAACGATTTTCATATTATTCCAATTCGAAGCTCCATACTCCATACACACTTTAGAGGACCTTGAGCAGAAGCAGAGGCGTATAATGTCTGCAATCGAGAAGGATGAAGACGAATAATTTTTTGATAGCCTACCCCCTCATGTGAGAAGGCTACACCCATTTCATACACTCAACTTTATAATAAAAGTTCAAAGAGCTTTAATCGATTTATTATACAATAAATTTTAACATCTAACAACTATGCCTTCAAATATTAGTCAAAATTTGTCATCAGATTCTGTAAATTCTTTGCCAATTGAGGCGTAAGGGTCTAGCTACTCATGGCACGCGATTCTCCGGGAAGCGAGTCCTCAACTTCACCAGCAATTTCTATTATTGACAACAACGCTGCACAATCAACAGACACACACACTTTAGTTATATTTTTTCAAGAAAATGATGATCAAAAATATAATTAAAATGAATTAATAAACTTCAACTGATAAAAGTTGAAAAGTAAAAAATAAGAAACATCGTAGTAAACAACCGGAAACCGAATGATATTCAAAGGCCATAATTCTCACAAAATTTAAACAAACTCACACATCAGAGTATTAATTTAGATCGACTCCGAATGCCGGAAGAGATTACGTCAAGCTGGCATCTGAAGATGGAACCGTTTCACCAAATTGAAAGAAAAGTTTTAATACCGCCTCGTTGTCCCTCTATGTCCACCACTTTGGTGAACCATCCAACTGTTACATATCTCTAGGATCCGATAAGCAACAAAAGGTAAAGCATATATACCTACAAGAATAGAGCTTAGATGGGATAGGTTGGTTTCCGAGTGACTGACCTGCAACACTATACCGGAACAGACAACACCAACAACCAGTGGCTACCACATGGTCATTGTCAGCAGTTTTAAGGTTGAGTTGAGGGATAAGGGATTCCCCAGGAAACCGACACATCATTCGAAAGGGGTAAACACACACAAATTGAATCAAGTGCCAAGATACGAATGAATGTTGATTGAATGTTGGTTTTCCTGTGTTCTTTTATTCGATGGTTTATAGGATGAAAAGAGGATGAGTTTTCCAACTCGTAATTGGCAAATTTTTTTTTTTGATCAACGTCGAGATGGTTTATCTAAGGAATAAATTAAAAAAGTTTGTCCCTTGTGTTGTTGTTTATCTTTCGGTAGGAATTGTATTTGTTTCGCCCTTGCACTCACTCTATCGTTCAAGCGGCTCTGGTAGGAGTAACTTTTCGAGAGACAATATCCGACAAATAAATGAATGAGCGCTGGGAATTCGGGATGAGTGTTTGATGTCTAACAATTTGCGGAGGATAAATATTGGCGTTCTTCCAGTTGGTTGACATAAAAACAAAAGCTTGAAATAAATGTAAATATTTGTTTGTTCTATTTGTTACATAAAATATCGAGTAATCATTCGTGCGACAAACGCAAAGAAGGAGTTTTCGAAGTTGTATTTATATTTAATGGGGACAAGATGTTTTAGTATTCAATTAAAACAAAACAACCCGATAGACAAACTGTCATACATATTTATAGCTTGTTTGTTATTTGAAAATATTCAACTTAACAATTGGACCGTTCGTCAAATATCGATACCATCGTAATTCGGGTTGTACTGCAAACCAGTGAAATAAGATATCTGATGATTCACAATGTACAATCATAGAAGCAGAAGAATCATACAAAGTATACAAAATTCGGCCTCATTATCAGTTCCAGCGGTTAAACACAATGACATTCCAGCTGGCAGCTATTTAGACAAAGCCAATAAGCTTTCTGCGCATTTCACAGCCAGTTTTACATTGTCAGATTGTGCCCAGTCTCCTCCTCCACCTGAGAACGTAAATCATTACATGGAACAATCCATGGAAACGCTAATAAATCTTCAGCTTATGAAAAATCTCGAAACAAGAAAACTTCTTATTAACCGGCAGTATGGTTTTCGCAGCAACAGGTCCACTGGTGATTGGATGACATATCTATAAATAGATAGGATAAAGTAAGATTGTTCCACTTGATATTTCAAAGGCATTTGACAGGGTCAGGCATCAAGCCCTTTTGTCGAAAATGCGTGCATTTGGAATCGATGAAAAACTTCTTCTGTGGATTAGAAATTATCTTTCGAAGTTTTAAATTCAAGTTGTTTTGGACGGATTCAAGTCTGAAACTCACCAAATAAATGCTGGTGTCCCTTAAGGCTCAGTTCTGTCTCCGACTCTCTTTCTCATTTGTATCAATGATCTCCTGTCTGCAACTTCTAATCCAAATCACTTTTTCGCTGATGACAGTACTCTCAGCTTCACATATTCGTTTTCAGGTCCACGCCCCTCATCTTAGAACTTGGAATCTAAACGACAACATATGTTAAGCTCATTGAGTTCCGACCTCGACAGCATCATCAAATGTAGTAAGTCCAACAGAGTAGAATTCAATGCTTCCAAAACACAATGCTGTCTTCTGTCGTTAAAACGATACAGCCATCGTCCATGAATGGCACTTACGTCGAAGAAACCGAAAAACTTTCCATGCTTGGTATGTGTTAATAACGACATAAGTTTAAACGCCCACATATTCCAAGTCTCTAAGAACTCAGCAAAATATCGTTTCCTTAATGGATGTAAAAAATATTTTACCCCTTCTGATCTGGCCACAATATATAAAGCGTTTATACGCCCAAAACTTGGGTTTAACGCCCACCTCTTCAGGTGCACCAAAAACAACAATGCACCTCGTAGATAGGACTAAAACGCGTGCGAAAAAAAATGTGTAGGAGACATTAGAATATCGAACTCTTTAGTTTCGCTTGAACATCGTCGAAATATCTCCTGCTTTACATTGTTTTATTGCTATTTCAACAACCAATGCTCAATTTAAATAGCCAGCTGCATTCCTCCTGTTCAACAATTCAGCCGCAATACTCGTTACGCTATGAAAGCAAGTCAGAATAACACGAATGTAGAATACCCTTCCAAACTCTGTTTTTCCTTTCCATTATAACTTACAGGCATTTAAAACCAATGTGCATCGGTATCTCCTTTCTTCTTATCTCGAATTTCCTTAACGCCAGCACTGTGCTAAGACATATAAAGGGTATTCATAGCCCCTTGAGTGCGCGCATATTATAAAAAGGAAAGTGTACCTGTACATATTATATTAGGAGGAGAAAATCCTGTGCATAAAGAAAATGACAACAGGTACTCTCTATGCTTAGGGTAATCGAAGAGACATGCGATATTAAAAATAAAGTTTCCACAATTTATGAATATCGTTTCATGTAACATTCATAGATTTTATGAATTCTTACGCATATGAATGAGAACTGAAAGCCGCTATAAACGCGTACAATGGTGCAAAATGTATGAAAATTTTCATTATTCAGATGAACTTTTCCATGCGAATCATGTACTTTTATGGTTTAGTGCACTTTTATTTAAATGGATATGTATACAATCAAAATTGCCGAATTTTTAGTAAAGGAAACCTAGAAGCCTTTGTCGAGAAGCCTTTCATTCAACATCGATAAAGTTGTGGCAAATTGGACTTAATTCTTATGTTATACAAACGGGTCTAATATGGCTTGTAATGGATCTTCTTTTTCCATTTAATGATAAGGTTACGATCGTTTTTGATTAAGTGATCCTGTTATAACAGCACTTATAATTTTTTATCGTTTACCCTCTATAATTGGAGGAATAACTACCGTGCACTTATTCCGATTCCATATTTTGACCTGGCTAATGATATACTTTCATAAAGTATCTATTCTTACTCTTTATGTGTTAAAACAAATACACTCTACGAAATGCAATTAAAATTCAAGCTATCATGAACTCTCCAATTCGATAATGGGTCAGCCAACATACTTCAGACAATCCATTACTAATACCATAAATAAGCCACTTCAAAGTTGGTTATTAATTTACGATAATTGAATCGAGATTTTGTCCTTAAAACTTTCTCCACACTTTTTGTGATCCTGTCAATTTGCAAAGGAATATGTCTTTCCATTGGGGTTGGAAATACAAATATCGCATGACCGTACAATATCAACGCAGCTAATTAATCAAGACTATTAAAAATGTATGTAGATACTTATAGATGTATTATAAATTTCCTATTTAGGCGGATTTGTATTAGGGGAATATATTATTACCCGGTCTTGTGTAGTTTTGTTAAAGGTAGTTTGACATTAGGTTTAACACAATATCTTCCTGGCAACCATTTGTTAAATAATTCATGCACCAAAGTGTGGGGTGTTTGGCATTCTGAATATTAATTCAAATGCTAACGATTCCTTTCCTTATTATTTTTACATTAAGTCGTGGAAGGAGTATCTCTTGTAAAAGATTATAGTGGAGGTATGTAATATATTAGTCAAATTTCCTTGAAGGCATTTTGTTTAATAGTCACTAATTATTGTCATGGTTTCAGTTTTGTTTTCTTAAAACAAAAGTCAATGAGTAAACTCATAGCTAACGGCCCAGTTAAAGCTATCATTGAAAACCCACATTAAACATATCCGTTGACTACTTGCGGATTTTTTATAAATTCAATCATAGACTAGTTGGTCTCAAAACAAGAGGAGTAGGAGCTGTATGGTTTAAGAGAAAAAAGAAACATTTCTTTATGTTCTTTGCAACTGCCTAGACCAATAAAATAAAAAAAGCTTAGCTTACTTACTTCAAAATCTAAGCAATTTGAGAAACTCCGAAGTGAGAAGTCACCTGCGTTTAATTCAAAGATCAAATTGGTTTTCTTACAGGTAACCAGGAAAATGGATAAGGCCCATGTGGTATCACAATGGACCAATCACTCTAGCCTCTTAATTAACCTAATCAACCTGTTGGGGAACTATTGCATAAAGTAAAATTGTAACATATAAAACTTATCATGTGTCATATTTTTGTTCTTTTCTTTGATTTCTTCTTCGTTTGTAATTAACGTAATATTGTTCCGTTAACAACCTCTCTTGTAAAATGAAAATGAAATGTATCACTCACTTGAAGTTAAACCAGCAAACAATAAAGACATTTTGTAATAAGCTAAAAGAAGTGCTTTTTTAATTCTTCAACACAACCAATTCAGGGAGTTTCATGCAGACTATTTTCCCACAAAAATAGGTTAAGAGAAAGCGATCCAACTATATATCAGGATATTCTCTATGAAATGCGATCAGAATTAATGTGATACTGTGGATACAACACTGTTGCTGATTTATGGAAGGTCCCCTTCATAAACTTTATTTGACCTTCATCAAGATGCGCATGGTAAATTATTTAAAAACTTCATGTGTTACTGCTTTACTTCCATCAAAACTATGTATCCACCATTCTATGTGGATCAAAGCCAGATGGATTACATGATCTACACATTGCTCACCTTTAAAGATATGGAAGGATACTTTAACATAGTACTAACCAGACCGCATATTTAAAGCCTTAACCAAAACTGGTGTATACTATGATCTTAAACCATTCAGCCAATACAAGGCAACAGTGGCATTGCTAGATTCGCACCATACCATACCATAAAGTGGCTTCATAAAATCTTGCTTTCACCCCCTTATCTTCTAAAAATGTATTTATAACCCCTTGACACTTTTAAATAAAAAAACATAAATCGGCTAAACCGACTTGATCGTAACAGGATTAAGACTTTGAATTATAAGGACAACATTGTGATCTTGGTATACACAGGGCTCCAGAACCGATGTTCGCGAATATAACCATAGTGAAAAACTTCAAAGCCAAAGATGCAAGCCTCGAACAGAATTCTTTAGAGATGAACAAGCAAATATCGTAGTTGAGACAAAGTCGAAGCTGAGGATAGGGAATTGCCACTTCTGCAGACTGTTAAGCGGCGATGATGAATAATATTCCACTGTCAGGCAGAACGAACCATTCAATTTTGACGACAACAGCGAAAATTGCCAACCACCCGACCTGAGTGAAGTGAGAATACATATACCTAAACTAAGGCAGCCGGAAATGACGGCCTCCCCGTCGAGCTTTATAAAACCAGCGGAGATTTTTTTTATAATTAACAAGCACTCAAGGGGTTATGAATACCCTTTATATGTAACCACAGTACGAGTGTATGAGAAGGGGAAGAAAGAGAGTGATTGGAAAGATTTTGGATGTAGTGGAGACTTACTCCATGTGGGGTGTCCGAACTAGCTTCGGGGTGTCACTGATTCTTGTGTTCGTTTTAGGTATAACAACCAAACTTTGTTATTTCTTTTGAATAAAAGTTAAATGGATATTGGCTGGGATTGAACGCGTAACCTTGTATACCTTGTCTAGTTTTGGTATACCACCCAAAAAATTCCCAAAAACGGGGCAACTACTAGCATACGCTGACGATATTGACATCATTGGTAGGACTCAACGTGATGTCATAGCCACGGTTTGGACAGAAAGGTGCCACTGACAGATATAACTCTGACAACAACATCAGAAATTAAACGACGAATTACACTTGCCAACCAAGGCAATTTTGTAAGAAAGCCTTCACTCAAACTACTAAGGAGATCCTATATAAGACCCTGATCATCCCAGTCCTGCTCTACAGTGCTGAAGCATGGACCGTATCAAAAACGGATGAAAAAATCCTTGGTCGATTCGAGAAGAAAATTGTTCGAAAAATCTTCGGTTTCGTATGTGTTGACGGGATATGAAGTCGAAGATTCAACCAAGAACTATACGAGCTGTACAGCGACTTGCCCCTGGTCAAAAAACTCCGCATTGGATGTTTAAGACGGAAAGGACATGAACTACGAATGGACACCAATACTCCGGCTCGCAGAGTCTTCGATTCCTAGACAGATGTCGGACGCAGTGGAGTAAGACCTCGCCTTAAGTTGGCGCACAAGTAGAAACCGATCTCAACCAACTTGGAGTGAGAAACTGGATTCAGTTAGCTAAGTACCGGGATAATTGGAGAGCATGTTGGTTGAGGTCCAGGTACATTCCACTTAAGTAGGTAGGTATTAACAATGGTTCAATCTTCTCTAATTCTGTGCAGATGATAGGAAACGGCATCGGTATCGATATAATTGCTCGAACTAGATCTCAAGGTCGCTGTAAAAGCGATAGCATGGTGCATATCTAGAGAGGGTGAATTAAAATTCATATATATTTTTCTCGTTTGGGCTTAAGAGCTATGAAGAGGATGACTCAAACACGAGCTTTTCGAGAAGTAGAATCACATAGCACTAATCATAATTCTCCGCATTTGTCGTCAATGCTGCATAGGAGGCAGATTGTAGAATTATGCCCTTGCTTTAAATGATGTTCACAGTAAGAAGCCGAGGTCAATGAACTTGTAGTTCTCCACTGGAGGCAGATACGAAACATACGGGCTACTTTGGAATCGAAACGTCACACCTAAATGCTTCATCTTATATAAGTAGATGCATTCAATTTCTAAAACAATGGCTCTCTTTGAATTTGGAATGGCTGTAGTCACTCTTTAGTTCAAAGGAAAAAGTCCAGGGCGATAGAAACTTATCACAAGGTATCACTTGTTAAGACATCTTATCCCAACACAAGGCGCAATTCAAGTTCAAAGGAGTTCTGTTTTACCTCAGTCGACCCAAAATGTTTCTTCTCCTAAGCATATTAATCGTGTTTATTTTTCGGAAGTTATCCTACATTTAAGCATTTGAATGAAACCCTCAAAAAAAGCGTAAGCGAAATGCTAAAATCAAAAAAAAAACTTTCCTGTGTCGCAATGAGCTGAGTAATTGCAACGTAAATTATAGAAACCCGTAAAAATGTAACTTCTCCATATCAATTACACTTAAGCAATAAAAACGTACTCAAACCTACTATGGCTAGGCTTTTAATCGGCCTATCCAACCATATGCTGTACAACAGTTATTACATATTATATATACCGACGAATATATATTCGTATAAGTACTATAAGAATTTTATTTCAAAGTAATCAAAAGCAAGCTCCTGGAACAAAAGGCCCAGACAGCAAGACAAATAAAATCCAGCAAAGGGGCTTTTTACCTCTTCTTAACCGGTCATAATCTTTTCATAGTCCTCGATGTAATAAAACCCCGTATGCGTATACAGATTTAGTAAAATGTTTATCGCAGACCATACAAACAGAGGCTAGGTGAACGAACAAGGACACAGTGTTCTTTCATCCGAAAAATCGTACTCCAAATGAGCGAATAGCACACATTCAGAATCCAGATCTCGGTTTTCATATTCATCCTGTAATTTAAGGTACAACCAACCACGTAATTACATTTCAAATTAAATTAAAAACTCGAAAGGATCCAAGGGGTGTGAGAGATAGAAAGTCGAGGGTACACACCACAGACGATGGAGAGAAGCTGCTGAAGCGACGATGATGATGATTACGACGATGACGATGGCAACGGGAATACAGATGATGTACAGCCCAAACGGAGCGGAACATAGCTCCCTCCCGTTTTTATTTTGATTTCTATAGACTAAGGCACTTTGGCATCACACTATAAAGACTACACCCGTCAAGGAAATTAACACGTAAAGCAAAAGAAAAAATATGCGTGCAGATGTATGCAGAATTACGCAAGGCGTTCCTGGATACAGGATCGTAAAATTTTCTTCCTGCTCTCACGTTCTCCATCCTGTCTTTGTCTCAACAGCCATTCAGATATGGATATAGTGCGCATACCTCCACCGGAAGAAGTAAAAGGGCGATGGTGGAATATTTTGCACCAAAAAGGATTTTACTTTGTTTTCGTGTACAGGATGTTGATGGAGAATGCGAGTGGGTGTTGGGTGGTAGTTGGTGAGCTCAGTCTTATTCTGGTACCTTAACCGATTTTTCTTTTTCTTGGTAGTGTGTGGCTGACATTTCATATTCAGGACGTGGATTTCTTCGATTCGATAGAAAGAACAAAAAGAATATGTCGGAAGCTGGGTGCTAGGACGTGACTTTGATTTTTTATGAATGTGGCAAAGTGTTGGCTATATCTACATCTACGTATATGTATAGCAGGTATTAGAGCGCCTTTGATGAGTTGTGTCCTTTTGTTGGGAGAACACCGATGGAATTCTTATTTTTCTATTTTTGCCTTGAACTTTTAGGTATTTGTGTGTGTTTTTGTTTCTCCTGTTGGTATTCACTAAGTGCAGTGAACACATTGTTATGTGTGTTGTTTTTGATATTCAGTATTGTTTGAAAGTTGTTCTTCAACATAAGGACGAGTCAATCATTACAATTTTTGAAAGGTTACATAATTTTGGGTGAAGGCACAAATTGATGGTTGTAGCCTTTTATAATCGTATCTTGCAGGTGAGGAAAATAAAGCTATGCAAGTCGTTATTATTCAGGGATTTTTATGTGTACGAAATAAGCAGCTTTAAATACAGTTTTGGCCTGAATTATTTGTTTGAGTCGGTTGTAATAAGGAGAGAGAGAGATAGATGTACAAATCAAATGGTGGAGTTTAAGCATCATGAGTTTGTTTTCTTTCGAAAGGTAATATTTAAAGGTTTTTCTTTCTTTCCTTTTTCCTTTCTCAAAGAGAACTAAGCCACATAGATCACCGACATGGTGGAAGAAAGTGCTTCAAAGAACTAAATGCACATCCTTGTGTAACTCCAGCAGTCGTACATACATTTGGAGGTTGATGATATCTGTTTGAAACCATTTTGTTATTCTAAATGAATACGATAATAGAGGCATCGTCAGCTGTTGATAGCTCTGCATATGTTGCCCCCTTTCAGATTACATTTTATGATGGAATGCAAGCAGCTTTTGAATTGGATAATTAAGTTTCTTTTTTACGGTGGACTGCTGGATTAATTTTAGATATACCATCCCCATGTACCTACTCATAAGAGACTTTTAATTGAACGTCTTCTGACTTTAATCTCATTGATTGGGTGTGTCTTTTGGCCTAGTGTTAAGTGGATCACTTACACTTGTCATGTCTAAACTTCATCTTCAACTTCTTCTTCGCTTAAATTTTTGAATTTCATTCTACGGGAAAACCAACTTACTGACCAACTGATGTTACAAAAATACCGGATTTTTCATCGTAAAAGGTCTGCCGTCCAATCAAACCAAAGTTGAAAAACGCTTTCATATGTGCTCTGAACATTCTCCGGTCATTCTAACAACGAGCGAGTCAATCATTGGAAATGAAAAGCCACCCAGACTAACAAACGAAAAACCAACTGGGAAGGTTTCAGAAACGATGTTGAAATAATATTTGACTGGTTGTATCGCTAAGATCCTCATAGGAACTCGATACTTGAAGTCGCGGTTGACTCCTTTAACGATACCGTTTAAAAAGCAGCACGGAATAATACACCTTAACAACGTAAAAAAGAGAGCTTTAGAAATATCAAATACACATGGGAAATAAAAGATTTGATTAGACAAAAAAGAAAAGCTCGAAAAAGACGGCACCAAACTCGTGCCCCGCAAGATAAAATGCATCTAAACCGGTTGAGAAACTCGCTATCGAATTCAATTAAACATTTAAAGAACCATGCAGTAGAAAATTATTTACCAAACCTAACCGCTGGAAAGGAATGAAATAATTCGCTCTGGAAAGCAATTAGAGTCATAAAATGGCCAAAGATCGCTGTGCCAGCAATTAGTGTAACTCAAGACGATTGGGCAAAAACCGATAAGAAAAAACAAGCCTTTTTTGTCGCAGCCTAAAAAAGCTCCGCATTATGACCTAATTACAGGAGAACTTCTGAAAATGTTGCCTCGAAAAGCATTAACTAAACTCCTCAACATTAGAATACATACCAATACAGTGGAAAGTCGCAGAAGTGATTATGGTTCTCAAACTAGGAAAGTTACCGAATGAAATAAAATCCTACATACCTATTTCACTTCTTCCAATAATTTCAAAAGTTTTTGAAAGGATATTACTCGGTTGCTTACACCTCGTTATTGATCAAAAACGCCTTTTACGTGACCATCATCGACCAAGTGACCAAGTTCATCGAATTACTGATGTAATTTTGAAAGCTTTCGAAGAAAAGAAAATTTTATCATCCGTATTTCTTGACGTGTCGCAAGCTTTTGACAAAGTTTGGCATTGAGGCCTTCAATACGAACTAAAACAAGTTTTGGCTTAAAAATTTTATAAAATCCTCGTGTCGTATCCGTGTGAAACTTGGAAACGAATACTCGAAGTTAAAAGAAATATTGGCAGGAGCACCCCAAGGAAGCGTCATTGGACCACTCTTGTACCTCCTATTTATACGTGATATCCCGCAAACAAACGATACAATAGTTGCCATATTTGCTGACGATACAGCTATACTAGCAGTTGGCACAAAAATAGAGGAAACAAATATGAAATTACAAAACACTGTTAACGTGGAAATTGAATGAACAAAATACTGGCGGATTGCACTTTACGAGAGCGAATCAATTCATGTAGATTTTTCTTATAAACGGACAAACAATTTGCCAGTATTTCTCAATACGGGTCGAGTCCCTTTTGCAAATGAAGCGAAATATCTCGGAATGACACTCGAATGAAAATTAAAATGAAAGTCGCATGTTAAAAAAAAATGCGAAGAACTTAAAAATAAATATAGAGAACTGTACTGGTTACTCTGAAAATATTCGAAGCTTAGCATTGATAACAAGCTGCTATTATACAAGCAAGTGCTAAAGCCGTTTTGGACACATGGTATGCAGCTATGGGGTTGTACCAGCGAACGAATCTTAATATTTTACAAACTTTTGAAAACAAAATGTTAAGATCATTCGGTAATGCGCCGTGGTATATAAGGAACGAAGAACTACGCAGAGATCTGGGTATTCCCGCGGTTAAAGATGAAACGAAATATTTTGCACGCAAACATAAAAAAACGTTTATTGGGACTAGTTAATACAACGGTCCTCCAAATTCTTGACGAAACAAATTTATTGCGGCGTCTTGAAACAACTAAGCCCTTAGATTTAGCAAGATAATAACAAAACGCGCCTGCCAAACATTCATTACGCGACAAAAAAAAAATCTAAATAAGTCGCAAATAAATAAAAATAAATATATAAATATACCAGTTTCCATTTTATTCTTTTACACGACTCCCTTGCATGAGCAAACCAAGAAGAGCAACGCTGAATGCCAAAGCAACAGTCAGCCATCATATTTGAATTCAAATAAATTTGGGATCGCTCTTCAAGAGCACGAATGTCCAATTGAAATCATTCTCCTTGCTCTTTGCTTAAATCACCCGGATTTTCAGAAAACGTACTTAATGACTGATGCGGGAATGTAAATTAATGCTCGTGTTGGATCCAAGTTGCTGAAAGTGCAACATTAGTTGCTCAATGTGTTAAGGGTAGTCATGAGGCTTTTTATTTCACAAGAAATTTTTCAATACCCAAACGAACTGATTCCACGAAGAGTTTTCAACAAATGTCATGGAATAGTGAAATTTAAATCATTTGTAAATTTTCTGATCTGAACACGCAGGTGGCCATGGCTCAGAGGAATGCGTAGTTGACAGCTTCGGCTGCATTTGTTTTTACGAAAATTGCCAGCTTATCTGAGGCCACCTGTGCGATAATATGAGACAATATAAATCTATGTCTCCTCCTCTGTGCCACTTAGGTTTATGTTATATGTCTTTCCTTCTATGTGTCTATCTGTCTCTCTCTGTTGTACTAATGTCTTGATCTGTCCCAGCCGATGGCCTCAGTCGCCAGTGCTGTAATGTGTCTCTAGTTCGATGCATTCATGTGCGAATTACTGTGATGTTAATGTCAATGTCAATGATCTGAACACCAGCAAAGATACCAACTTTGATGGTCTTCAAACTGGAAACAGTTTTGTAATGAACTTGAAACATTCATCCATTTTTGTTAAGAGCTTTCGCATAGTGTTCCATCACCCATAGCTTAATATGCAAAAGGTACAATATTATACGGTCTCTTGACATTGGTTGGACAAAAGCCTTCCTCAAGGGTCAATCTTTCTTAATCGAATGTTCGGATTTAGCTGTACATACAAAATATCGATAACTATCTTGCTGACCCAAGAGAAAGTTGCACTTATGCAAGGATACATATTTAAGACGGATACATATTTTAAGTTTAAAATTAAACGCCATTCATTTGAGTTATGATTTTCTATTCCCATTGCAGCCACTAAACCGAATTCGGACAAATTCGCCAACATAAGCCTTATATGCTCTCTGGCCCCGACGAGCCAACATGGCCAACAAGCCACTAGATCAGCCGCAAGTGATGTGCTAGGTTTCTCGCGCCCACCAGCAAGAAATTCCTGGGTTGATTAGGAATGCCGACAGATTCTCGCATCCAAGGACGAGGTCTATATGGCCGGGAAGAAGACCGGCTTTTAAGAAGAAGAAAAAAGAGCAAGAAAAGCGCTTGATTGAGGATAAGAGAGGTGTTAAAAGCGGGACTGTGCATGTTTTTGCATGTATTTAAGTTTGAGCTAAAAACCGGGTCATCCCGTCAAAATCAAGACGTCTGGCAAAGCTTGATCCGGGACTTATATTTATTTTTAATGACTTTCCAAAGTGTTCCATGTTGGCTGAGTTTATAAACTTCGCCGTTGCAACAATTTGTCGACTATATAGTAAAATTTTACCAAATAGTCGAGCTGATAGATAAAATGTAAAAGTAGATTTGAAATCAGAAACGTCTAAACGTCTAATTAGGCCGTGCGTCAGCTTCTTTATAATTTTAGCCAGTGGATAATTTTTGACATTAGTGTGGTGAATAGATACTTCAAAACTTTAGCCTGGTCAAAAACAAACTAAAATTTATCCAGTGGCTCATTTTTGACATTTGGTATTACTACTGAGAAGTGAGAGCGCTGAAAACCACAGTCGTGGATTATTCGTCATTATAAGTATTTACACATAGCACATCATTAAGAGTATAAATAAAACACAAAGAACATATATTTTCTATAATAAAATGTAATTAACGTTTTAAAATAAACTATAAATGGGTTTTTAAGAATGGATGATTTACAAATTATATAATTTCATAATAATAATTAATTATGGGTTTCTTGATGATCTCCTTGAAACCTATTCCCTATTATTTTAAAACAAGAAAATATAAAGAAAGGAATTTAGTTCTAATTAGTTTGGAACATATTTGATAATGTTACCTATAGAAATAAAATCCCATTTAATCCAATTGCTACCGCAAAAAGCCAAATTGTTTTTACCATTGCAGAAATGTCAAAAATCAGGCATTAGAAAAATTTAACCCGCATTTTATAGCAATCGACACACGGCCATAGTAAGAAATATTTGAAGAAGATCATGCAACAAAAAAAGTGTGTGACATACTAAACTTAAAAGCGTTGATTTTGGTTAAACGATAAGGTGAAAGAGTATCCAACCGAGATATCTAGACAATGTAATTTTCTACATTCAGTTTGTCTTAGTTTTACCTACTTTTCTTTTTAATTTCTATAGCAGCTGTAATGTTGAAAACATCGTAGTCCTGCTAAACAATCTCGTGAAAAACTTCCAAGTACTGCTATCATCACTGAATTCAATAAAATCAAACATTTCCGTTGTTACATTTCCAATAAATTATAATGTAATATCGTCGATTCAAATGTAAAAGCAATAAAGTACAAAATTGGTAAAATATGAAAATAACTATAATTTTTCACTTTTTATAGCTGGAAATAATTACTGAGTAATTTTCACAGGAGATACGAAGTTATAAAGATAATTAAGTGCAGGCATTTAATTACTCTTCAGAGGAAAATCATTATTTCGCTATGTTTCGTCTTTCAATACAACATAGTGGCATATTGGTAACGGTCACTACTTATGATAATTTGTGTTACTTTTATCGCGCACACTTTTGTCAGCTTAAAGTAATATAACCATCTTATAAAAAAACTGTTAGCGAAAGCTTAAAATATTTCTGTTTTGAATGCACTAGATTGCAAGGATCAATATTGATTAAGTTTTTAAAATCGTTACGAACAACATTTACCGAGATATCGCTATTTTATAATACCTATGATATTGCTCAACGCGCTTGAAAACACGCCTAATATCCAAAAAAAAAATAATGTGGGACTTTTTAAGATTTAAGTTTTTCAGGTTGGCAGAACTACTTAGTAATGGCGACCAAACTTCATCTGTCAAAGTGAAAAGTTTTCAGTATACTCTGCCATTTAATCATGGAAAGACTTACAAACGAGCAACAATTGCAAATTATTGAAATGTTTTATCAAAATTTTTGCTCTTTGAAAAATGTGCAGAACTGGTCAATCAACAAATGGTGCTGTTATAACAAAATTTCGCACCAAATTTACTTTATTGCACATTAAACCATCGACTCACATGCGTACAGAAGAGAATATTGCTGTCCTAACGTCCAATGTCAATGAAGATCGTGACAAGTCAATTCGTCGCCGTTCTCCACAATTGGGCATGTATTACTCAACCACATGGAAAATTTTACATGTCGATTTGAAAGCCTACAAAATTCAAGTTGTCCAAGAATTGAAGCCGAATGACCAAACACAACGTATAAATTTTGGTGAATAGGCCGAAAATCCGCTGTTTTATCGAAAAAATGTGTTCAGCGATGAGTCTCATTTCTGGCTCAACGGATACGCAAATAAGCCAAAATGTGACGCAAAATTAGACTTTCCGAATGACTCATTTGAGATGGAGCCGCAGACAACACTTACATGAAATTGTCTTTAAAACTTAAATGGCGAAGGCATATTTATCGATTACAATTAAAATTTTGAATATTTGATGCAAATTTAAGTTTTTTATTCGATTTAAAAAAAACGACGCTTGAAAATCACCCTTTACAAGCATTACACACGCACGCATTAATGGTTGAGAGAAAGCTTGGCCCTGGGTACTAACGACTAACGAGCCTTTTAATGTCTTTAAATCAAATTATCTGCTTTAATCTATTTCGTTAGTAAATGACTTTTAGCTTTGAACCCACGATATATATCCTAACCTTGTTCCCATAACCAATGCTATCGGCATCGAAATCAGCATCGACAACTCATTTTGATGGCCTAAACTAAGACCCATTATTATCTACTTTTAGATGTGTCCTTTCTCACTCACAATCACTCTCACATTTCTCCAATGGATTTTGTGAGTCATCATTGTGGTAGTTCCCCAAGAAATGGAGAAATGGAAGCTTAAAAATCTCTCATTCACCAAACAAATTACATAATCAGGACTCAGGTAATGATGTCTAATGAGAAAGTTTTTCTTCACAATTACTAATGGCTAGTGCAAGTGCTTGAGCTACAGAAAGAACCAAAAAAGGAAACAAAACAATTAAAAGTTTTGTTCTATGGCCTCTCAGACACAAACACTCGCTCGAATATGATTTTTTTTTGCTTCACAGGTGGCGGTTGGCACAACTTGTGTTTAAGTTCGCAAAAGGAAATAACTTCCAACCGGCTCTAATGCGTAGGGAATATGCAAGCTAGAACTACATTACCTATGGATGACTCTAGAATAGAAACAAAGCTCCTATGCGGGCTCTCATGTCGACATATATATGAATACCTGCCAACATGCATAAGTGGAATTTGTGCATAATAAATGTGTGTTTTTATGTGTACTGCATTTGAGTTTAGGTAGGTGTGTGTATAAGGCTCACCTGCATGGGTTAGAAATGTGAGAATATCAAGGCACCAACGAAAACATGTGTAACGCTAGGTATCACGTGAAAATTAACATTTTTTGGTTCACTTACGATATTAACGTTCCTTTTTAGGCTTTTATTCTCAAGGAATACAGGAACTAAATAAATTTTGCTGAAAATGGCCCGTGGCTTGAAGTTTAATTTGAAAAAAACTTCGTGTAGGTACGTGTTGGATGTGCAGTGTACAGATTTAGCGAATATATGAAGGATAACTACGTCAAATATTGTACAGATACAGGGTATTCGTACAAAAATAGGCACAATTTAAGGCCAATAAATTTGTTGGTGGATTTGGTTCTGCTGGCTACGTGTATACCATATTAGGCACTAAATATTTAGGTCTAAAATTGGTTTGACCATGCATGAATAAGTGCAAGACTAATGACATAAATTATGCTTCATACAGCAACTTGAATAGATATCTTTCAAGTTGCTGTTTAAATGTCAGACTTTTTACAGCTGTGAATTAAGTTGTACTTTGGAAATTAAAAATTATTCTAATGGTGTTTTACTCACTAATTCAACCAAGTCAGTTTGGTTTTCAGATGAATAAAATCACAGGGAAATCGGTTGGATAATTTGCCGATTTCGCGAACGAAAGCCACCACAAAACTCATCATGTTTTAGTTATGTTTGTGGACTTTAGCCTTGATAAACCCATATGAAACTACTTTAGAAAGTATCGGCATCTTGAACTGGCTAAAATAGTAGGTAGGTATATATTCAAAAGTTTCTTATATGTAAAAATAAATTACGTGTACAGTGAGAGAAAACAGGTACACTCTGGAGTTCCTCAGGGGTCTAAAATGGGGCCGATTCTTTTCTTCGTTTATACAAATGACTTCCTTCTTAATTTTAAAAGGAGCATTTATGCAGACTATACCGCCATAGTGATACGTCACAGGTCTCTGGAGACGCGACAAGAATAATGCAAGAGAAGATTAAAACCGCGGACAAATGGTGTCACGAAAATGGCCTAGTTATCAATGCGGGAAAAACAAAGGTGCTGCACGTCCGAAGTCCACATCACAAAGTTACGCAACAGCAATTTTACCTTCAAAATGATGTCTGTCCAAAATTAAGACGACTGCTAGTTCATATCGTCGATAATTATAAATATCCCGGAGTCATCATTGATAGCCATTTTTATCTGGAATATGTACAATGCACGTTGACTAGACTAGCTCGGACCTTAAAGAAGCTATTAGCACATCTTGTCATCATTTCTCACCTTAAATCCTAAAGCAAGTTTACTACGCCTTAGCACATTTTGACATCATGACACACCAAAAATTCTAAAGCAAGTATTACTATACCTTGGTTGAACCAAAATCAAGATACGGAATACTCGTTTGGGGTAATGCTTCAAGAACACATTTCCAAAAGCTTCAGAAACTAAAAATCGAGCGTTAAAGCAAATCAAATCGATAATAAAAGATTTAACGTAGGTAGCTAGAGTTGTCGCTTTAGCATGAACCCAAGTAGCAATGATGTGCCTATTTGTTACTGTAACTTGTGTGACCTTTTTTATAATGATTTTTAAGGGTGTTGTATAATTCGCATCTACATCGAGCTTGTGGAATTCAGAAAACGGATAAGATATTGTATCCTTTTACCAGAGATGTGGCTAAGGTCGTCGAAGAGTGGTTGGTCTAGTACATGTTATTTGGCTCTTGTTTGTGCCGGACATTTGCAGATCAAATGGGAGATGGTTTTTTTTTTTTTATAATTTACACGTACACAAGGGGTTATGAATACCCTTTATATGTAAACATAGCACGAGCGTTATAGAAGGGGAAGGAAGAGAGGATAGGAAAGATTTTGGATGTAGTGGAGACTTAAACTCCATGGGTGGTGTCCGAACTAGCATCGGGGAGTCACTTTTTTCTTGTGTTCGTTAAATTTGAAGAAATTCAAGATGGTGTGCATACTTTTAGGTATTACGACCTTTTATTTCTTTTATATAAAAGTGAAATGGATATTAGTTGGGATTGAACGCGCAACCTTCCACTCAACAGACGAACACATTACCACTACACCGCGGCGTTTTTTGCGTTTTTCGCAACTGTGGCATTGGCGGTTGTGTAGGATTCCTATTTTGGTCGCATGGTTTCCAATTGGCCAGTGCCACGTTACTATCGCCGTAATTCTTGCGATATCTGAGCTGGTTATATTCAGTAGGTCGTTTGTTCTGTGGGAGTGGGCCTTCTTCAGCAGGTACGAATGGATTTGTCTCTTAACCGCACCTGGCGGGATACGGACCCTGGCCACCTCGTCTGCATTCAAGTTTCCTTCAATGAGCTTTAAGGTACTTAAGGTCCAAAAGGATTGCGTTAATACTTGAATATTGAATATGGCGGAAATCGTTTCAAGAGCCCACATAACCATGTGATTATTAAAAGAAGACGTGCTCAAGCCAAGCGTAAAGTACCACGTAACTAAAACTATTGCAAAAGATAGTTAAAACACAGCGTTCCTTCAGAAATTAATCCATGAGATTTGAATAATATTTGAAGTTTTATAACTAGAAAAATAAATATGAAAAAATGTATTTTAAATGCAAAAATGTGAGTTCAATTAATATCCACTAACTATAAAGCTCTAACTTAATTAAAAATGTTTTTCATATCTGACGAATTGGAATATGCTGATGACGACAAGCCGCTCCTGGCACTATATATTACCCAGCACTATCCTGAAGAAAGAAAGGTCGACAAACAGATGAAGACTCAGACTGCTCCGATATTCAAGCGATAAGTGATCTCGATCGACTACCTTCCCGCGTATTAGTCTCTGAAGTTGAGGATATTTCGGTGTCCAAAGCCAAACCTACAATTCAAAAAAAAAGGACAAAATTTCTCACTCCCAGAATTTGGTCGAAACAAATACAAACTTTCAAAACCTTGAACCCAAAGAAGCTCTTTATCAACCAATTGCGGAATCCTTTTTGAAAGAAAATGTAAAAGGGCCAGCGTTCCAAAAATAACATCTGTGTAACTTCCGAAGAAATCAAGATATTACTTGGAATAGACTTATTCAGCGGCTGCCATACACTCCATTCAAAGAAAATGTATTGGAGTTCAGATTACTATTGTTCTTGACCTTTTATTTTCAATTGGTAAAAATAGATTTGATACCATTTTTCGATATTTTTAATTTTTCTGATAACACATCTATGGATAAATTCGACCGCATATACATAGTACGATTACTTTTCGATAATTTGAATGAATCGTTTAAAATAATAAAGCCTACCGGATACTTTTCAGTAGAAGAAAATATCACCATATTATGGACACCATGGGGCAAAACAATTTATAAAGGAAACCCAATTCGTTTTGGTTTTAAACTTTGGTGCATAACCGATTCCGATGGGTACATGATTCATGCATAACCGCATTGTGGTTTATCTACCAGAATAGAAGAAAAACGATATGGTCAAGTCGGGGACGTCGTCTTAGGGCTTCTAAAATATGCATCCCAAGCAATATGATTTTAGAAGAAAGAGAAAAAGATTATCCAAGGAAAAAAGAAGATCCCACATGTTCAAAATGCAGTTGTTACTGCCCTTACAAATTGCATTCCCCTTAAGCCAGGCAAAACAACCACCAGGCATTCAAGAGCAGATAAGAAGATTGTGCAACACAACGTTCCGGGACCGATTGCGGCATATAATCAATATGTGTGAGGTGTCGATATTTGTGATCAATTCCTGTCAACTTACAGAACACGTATAAGAAAAAAAAAGTAGTGGTGACCTTACTTTGGATGGACTATAGATATATCTTGAGTTGGTTGATGTATAGAGGGTTGGGAAACAACATTCTGTTGCTGGAATTCAGACGACAATGTTCTTTAGAGGTATAGAATGTTTATTTAGGTATAGAACTTTGAAATGGAATAAAAAAAAGATAATTTTGTTCAATTGACATGAAGTTAACTTTACGACGTTGAATTGCACAATCTTGGAAGCCAATTCACAGAACCAAAACGCAAAGTTATGCGCTCATCGAACGTTTTCTTCAACAAATCAATTGTGGCACGAGCTGTGTGACATGTTGCGACATCTTGTTGAAGCCACTGTTCCTGCACAATATGGTTGATCAATTGATGAACGAAAAATTCAGTAATCATGGCTCTATAGCGGTCACCATTGACTGTAACCTTCTGGTCAGTATCGGTTTTAACCCTTTGACGACCACGGGGACATTTGTGTCCCAAGCTTACATCTTCGAAAAACTAAATAATTGCAAAGCCGATGTATGTCGTTTTGTTATACATTATTTTGTAAACATGCATAAGTAATACCGTTTTTTGTCTATGATTATTTCAAAGTGACAGTTATAAGGAAGAATTTAGAAAAACTATTTATTAATGCAAAATTGGTTTTCAAATTTTCGAAGTGTGATAAAGTTGTTGCCTGGTAAGTAAATTTTTATTGTACACAGTTATGGTATCAATATTCGAGTCGTGTATAAATTTATTATGCCATTGAAAACACAAAGGGACATTTGTGTCCCTGTGGCCGGTGAGAGAACATTTTTCTTATTGTTTATTCATATCGTTGCAGATTATAGCTCGTAAAGGACGTGGAGTATTCGTATTGCGGGATAATGAAATCCAACACATTTTAATGGGTCACAATTGTGACGATGAAGATAATTTACAGCTTGACGAAGAAGACGATGAGCAAGAGGTTGCTGAAGTTGAGATTGAAAATACGACACTTGAATTTCAGGAATCAAAAAGACCATTGTTTGAACCTTCAACATCTACTGCAGAATCCATCGCCGAATAGGTCGCCGAAAATAATAATAATCAATATAATCAATTGATATTTAGGTGGGAGCAGAGAAATGTTTTTTGAAATGTGGAATATGAGTTCGGGAAGGTGTAAATCTAACAAGAAGTTACAGCCGATACAGTGATACCTTTCAACATGTTCTGTTCAACAACTGAGTTTGATGTTTTAGGTCATTGACATTGACATCACAGTAATTCGCACATGAATGCATCGAACTACAGACACATAGAAGCACTGGCGACTGAGGCCATCAGCTGGGACAGATCACATACACATTATTACAACAGAGAGAGAGACAGATAGACATATAGAAGGAAAGAAATATAGCATAAACCTAAGTGGCACAGAGGAGGAGACATAGATTTATATTGTCTCATATTATCGCACAGGTGGCCTCAGATAATCTGGCGATTTTCGTAGAAAACAAATGCTGCCGAAGCTGGGGCTTGAACTCGCAGCGTTTGGCTTAGCAGTCAACTACGCATTCCTCTGAGCCATGGCCACCTGCTGTTTTAGTTCAAAATATAGTAAAAGAGTCAATACGATACGCTCATCAAAATGGGCGGGAATACTTACTGCTTTAGTTGCAAGGAGTTATATATGATTCCACAGCAAAGCATATGGTAAACCATTTTTAAAACCAATATTAATACTACAGAGTGGTCCAAGGGTCTCTTTCCTATGTAAAAAATAATACTTATTTTTTATATAATCCAAACATAAGGATTTGGATTAATAAATTATTTCTTGAAAATAGGCAGCCAATAACTTGTACTCAACGTGCCTTCCAGCACATCGGCGTTAGAATTGTTCCAACAGCACCCACTATTCGTACTGTGGTAGTCAAATTTTACCAAAATGGGAACGTTGGAGATTTGAGACGTTTCGACAGGCCTTGTTTTGAAGGATCGATCAAATATCCAGGAATTCTCTATTGAAGTCGACGAAATGAAAGCATTTCTTGGTATGAATTTGGTTATGGACTATCATAACGGGTGATCCAAGTAGAGATACTTTTTTCAATAGCCATTCTTGACAGATCACGTGTGAGTCGTGTCATGCTGTCGTGTTATTTTTGTTTAGTATTGTTTGGCATTTCATAATGGAAAGACTTACGCGTAAACAACGTTTACAAATTGTTCAACTTTTTTATGAAAATTAACGTTCTGTGAGGAATGTGTTTCGTGCACTTCGCTCAACTTATGGTCAACATAATCGGCCTACTGAGCGTACTATTCGCAACACCATCACCCATTTTGAGACCCAGCATTCATTACTGGATAATGTTCGACCGAATAGACCACGTCCAGCACGCTGTGATGAAAATATAGCGGCCGTAGCTGAGAGTGTACACGAAGACCGTAGAGAGTCGATTCGGCGCCGTTCGCAGCAACTCGGACTAACGTATAGGACGACTTGGCGCATTTTACGTCAAGATCTTAAATTGAAAGCGTACAAAATACAGCTTGTGCAACAATTGAAGCCGCTCGACCTTCCCAAGCGACATCGCTTCGCTTTATGGGCTCTTGAAAAGTTCCAAGAAGATCCGACGTTTTCGAGGCAAATTTTGTTTAGGGATGAGGCCCATTTCTGGCTCAATGGGTATGTAAACAAACAAAATTGCCGCATTTGGGACGAAGAGCTACTTGAAGAGATTGAAGAACTGCCACTTCATCCAGAAAAAAACAACGGTTTGGTGTGGTTTGTGGGCCGGTGGAATCATCGGTCCATATTTCTTTAAAAATTATGCCGGTGCGAACGTAACCGTCAATGGCGACCGTTATCGTGCCATGATAACCGACTATTTGATACCTGAAATTGAAGCTCGCGATCTCAGCGACATTTGGTTTTAGCAAGACGGCGCCACTTCCCACACATCGCATCAATCAATGGACTTATTGAGAGAACATTTCGGTGAGCACATAATTTTACGTTTTGGGCCGGTCGATTGGCCACCAAGATCGTGTGATATCACACCGTTAGACTTTTTCCTGTTTGGATAAAGTCAAAAGCTTATGCCGACAAACCCGCTTCGATTCAGGCCTTGGAGGAAAACATCACACGTGTCATTCGCCAGTTACCAGTCGAAATGCTCGAACGAGTGATCGAAAATTGGACTCAACGGATGGACCATCTGCGACGTAGCAACGGCCAACATTTGATAGACATAATCTTCAAAAAATAAATGCCAAAGAATGTTCTTTCAAATGATAATAAGCATTCTCCATTAAAATTGAATTTTCTGTGTTCTTATCTTTAAAAAAGTAGGGAACCTCGAAATGGATCACCCTTTAATATATGTAAAGTGCATTTTTGCTACACTAGAGACAGGAATTGCTTCGCTGAGTACCATAACTAATTAAAGTAAAAAATATATATATTTAATTTTTTGCATGAATAAATAAAACTAAAATTATAAATGTCCATTATTTTAAGCAAAAATACTGCCATCATAGGTAAACTTAAGTTGAGCAAAAAGAAACTCTTAGCAACCACAGGGAGACATCTTTCCCCAATATTTCTACAAAGCAAACGGTATTTATTATTATTATTTTGTTGAAATATATTTTCTAGACACCCAATGAATCATTGGAAACAGCTACAATATTAGAAGTGAGCTTCATCATGAAAATTGGGAGCACGAGTTTAATTTCGTAAGCACGGAAACTAAGATCTTTCGGCAAAATCTTCCATAAAGTGGATGGACACACATCAAATTACTGTGCACGATGACGGATAGACTGACTCGGGTCTTCCTCTACGCTACACTCTACACTGTACCACGTATTTGTGGATACGTATTATCATTTAGAGTAAACGTGGTGCGAAATCGTTCCATACTTAATCGAATTAATTGCTCTGATGAAGGATTATGTTGACCATAAAATGGACGTAGTGCGCGATACGCATTTCGAACAGAACCATAATTTTCAAAATAAATTTGCAGAATTTGGAAGGGTTGTTCATACGTCAGTCTATTCATGTTGATACGTCAAACCAAACTAAACGAATTACTTGACAGCTGACATATGGCCGCCAGTTAAAAAATTGTTGCCACCTTAAAGTTCTATACCTCAAAAAAATACAACCCTTATATATTCCAAAGCTTGGCTATACCAAAAAATCGATTTGGACCCAGCATTTTCATAGCACCCAACTGAGTTTTAAATTTCATCAGAGCAGAGAGGAAGGGTCATGCTGTTACAAGTCTTAGTACAGACGCTGTAAGAAATGTTCAAATCGGACCGATTTTATTTGCAAAAAATGCAATATTCCATTGCACCCGACTGATTGTTTGGAAGAAATTCAGAGTTCTTGCTAAATCATGCCATTTCGCAACTACTTAATTTTAAAATAATACCATAAAAAAGAGTAATTATGATATTTTTTTTATTTGTCGGTGTAAAGGCCAAGGTCCTGATGACCACCTCCCTACTAACACATTCATTTATTTTGGCTGAAAAACCGTATATTAACTTAACAAATACTCTCATTATACACTATTTATCAAAAAAAAATGTATGATCTAATGGGTAATGATTTCCTATCTAAATAAAAAAACTATATCCCGTTAGTTCAACTAGAGTCCCTTACTTAAATTTTAAGTAGTAAAAAACATAATTAATAATAAATATATATATGTTAAAGTATATATATATACTTTTTTTAAATGTCCATTTATTTTTGTCTGGGAAAAATCGGTACTCTTATATTAATCATCTAAATTGGTTGTTGGTAAATATAATTTCATTTAATCGTTTGAAATCTTTATTGCATTATGCGATCGCATGTTATTAAATAATACTTGATGTAGACTTGTTACCAGACAACAATATCGATTAAATTATTTTTCATTGTATACCAATTTGTATAATGACATTCAATGTATAAACACATTTAAGTGTAAACCACTTCAGTTTGTCATTCATCAAATTATTGTCATTTATCTCCAATTAATTGCAATTGCTTTTCGCATTTAGGTAGATATGCTGGCGCATAAATTTAGCTTTATCAATATATTTTCTAATATTAATCAGTTATATTGACAGTGCCATATTTTATAAGCAAGCAAAAGCAAAATATTCACTGCTTTAGTTGCAAGGAGTAATATATGATTCCACAGCAAAGCATATGGTAAACCATTTTTAAAACCAATATTAATAATACAGAGTGGTCCATTGGTCTTTTTTTCCTATGTAAAAAATAATACTTTTTGGATTAATAAATTGTTTCTTGAAAATAGACAGCCAATAATTTGTACTCAACGTGCCTTCCAACACAGCGGCGTTATAAATGTTCCAGCAGCACCCACTATTCGTACTGTGGTAGTCAAATTTGACCAAAATGGGAACGTTGGAGATGTGAGACGTTTGAACAGGCCTTGTTTTGAAGGATCGATCAAATATCCAGGTCGTTAGGGAAAGTGTTGCAACTAATCCTGAAACATCGACACGATGACATTCACACAGTTGGGCATACCGCGTATCACGATTCGTCGGACTTTGAGGAAAGATCTGCTTCTATACCATATCAATGGGTTGGGTACGATATGCCGATTCTTAAAATGTTGCTTTAAAAAAATTTAACGGCATAATGTCGACTTTCGAAAAGTCGATTGGTAAAAATACCGACTGATCAAAATTTCAACTTTTATATATTTTTTCTTATGAGTAGCAACAGCAAAAGGCTTTATGAAGAGTTTTTTTAACGAACTATCTCACCGAGGCTCTGAATATAACACTCCATTATCACGCGAATTCATTTTGTCTGATTATAAAAAGGCAACAATTGCAGGAACTAACACCTTTTCCCCAAAATCAATATACAAAGGATGTTTGATTCGGAAGTGTCTCGGAATGACTCTCGATGCAAAATTAAAATGGAAGTCGCATGTGATAAAGAAATTCGAAGAACTTACAAATAAATACAGAGAACTGTACTGGTTACTCGGAAAATATTCGAAGCTTAACAAACAGCTGTTGTAAAAGCAAGTGCTAAAGTCGGTTTGTGCATATGGTATACAACTGTGGAGTTACACCAGTGAAACGAATCTAAACATTCTAGTTACAAACTTTTGAAAACAATATGTTAGGGTCATTCGTTAATGCACCGTGATATGTAAGGAATGAAGATCGACGCAGAGATTTGGTATTCCCGCCACCCAAAAAAATCTACGTGATAAATTTTACAAAATATGACAGTCAAATTTACAAAAAATGGAAAATTTGTGGGTTTAACTGTAAATGCCTTCAAATTCACAATTAATTTCAATTTTTACCGCGTTTGCTTTCATTTTAGCAATAAAATTGTTTAAATGATCATAATTTCTTGTTGAAAAATTAACACCGCGTTGCAAATGTTGGTTGTACAAATATGGACTTTAAAATCTACATCGCAAAGTTGTGAAATCTACAAACAATTTTTGTAATAATTACATTAGACTGTAGAAATTTTGAGTAGACAGGAACATTAATCAACAGCAAACATTTTTCGATTGTACAGCGGAAATCTAACAGTTTTGGTTAGTTTTCTTTATTGAAACTTAAATGCACAAATTTAGTTTTGATTACAATGTTTCTTATGCTGCCGACTTTATTAATTATGTCTGGCTTTCAAACTAAGAAATAAAAAAATAAAAATATGAATGCATAGTTAAATTTATTTCTATAATATAAATTTCGTAGGCTTGCTGAAAGTGACCAGATCCAAAAAGGCAAAATGTGGGACAAAGTGAAGAAATACGCTCTTAAATGTGGGACAATTTCAATTTTATTAAAATAGATTTCTGAATATAGAAAAAAACACTTATTTCAAACGAAAAATAGGAAAAAAATTTAATAACTAATTATAAACTAAATTATTCAATTAATTCCCACAAAAAAAGAAAACATAAGATAGGTAAACAAAAAAAATCAGTTCAGCTAAAAAATTACTAGATTTTACTTTAATCCTCACTAAAAAATCACTTTTTATATCAATTAAATCAATCTGACTTCTAAAATGCACTTTAAAGTAAAATATTTGCAAATAAACAAAAAAAAGTTATATATTATACATATTAATAAATTATTCAGACATATTTCTCTGAAGAATGAATTTTTGTTGATAAGTTGTTATTTTTTGAAACTATTACGAAAAAATATTGGCTGCATGAATAGCTTTCTCCACTGTCCACAACTTATTCACAAATTAAAATATATTTCTATACTCAACAAACTTTTTGGAGTTTTGGTAGGAAATATTGCTGTTTTTGAAGAGTCAGAAAATGTTCAACCATCTTATATCAGCTGGTATTTTTTCATCATTCCAGCTTTGTAATTTATCAGCAGTTGCATATTTCTTAATGCATAATATTTTGTCAAGCAAATCATTTTCACTGATGTTATGGCTTGGGAAGTGTGTATTTAAATAATTCAAATTTTTTTGAACTTCATCCCAAACAATTGCTGAATTGAGTAACAACCAATTAAACTGAATTGCATGACTGAACTGTTCAGTCCAAAGTTCTATATATTTTAGAGATGTACTGTAGAAATTAAATACATGCGCTAGGAGCCATTTTTTTTTGTATATAACCCTCTTCTTTCAATTTACTTAAATCATTTTTAAGCACTTAGTATTTTTTTAAATTTCGGCAACTTCCATTACATTTAGGATTTCTTGCTCTACTGATTTCATAGTACCGTGGGATATAGACGCCATGTTATGTAGAGATTTCAAACAAAGTTCAGAAGCCTCGTTTACAAAAAATGATTTCATTGCTACTGGACACTTTTCTATTGAAAGGAAATATGATTAAGGAGGTAAGTACATTTGTAAAATCCTCTCAATAGCTGGGATAAACGCGAGCCAGCGTGTTTCGGAGTACCCCAATAATCTTTTGTATTCAACATCTACTTCATTGCAGAATATTTTAAGTTCCTCCACCTGCACCGTAAAAATATAAAAATAACTGTAGATCTTTTTAATAATAGCGTTGTTAACAATATGTGCAGCGCAACCAATACCTTTTACATTTTGATGAAGCTCTACGTTTATTTTGGCTAGAACCGCCGCCAAAATTTGTGTTGGTATTATTTGCGCAGAAAGCTACCAACTTGCTGTCAATATTATGGCTTCGGAGAGTAGTATAAATATAGTCCGATATAAGTTCAGAAGTCTCTCCGGGCAAGTCGGAAAATTCAAGCAATTTAACTTGTTCATCGAAAAATCTGACAATTATCGGAAACATTATTTTATCTCTGTGGATATAGGCCGGCTATTGTTATTTTTTTCTAAATCCAATCTAGTTCTTGCACACAACAACTTGATTTGAAAAAGTGTGCGGATAACTTTTCCATCGAACGAAAACTTTGATGATGGTTTATAGCATGAAACGTAAAAACTGCTTCTGCCAAGTCTATGTTCTTCTCAGGAGAACCAAATTTGGACGGCTTGAAAAAAAAACCGAATTGCTGCTGCCTGCAGCGGACTTTAATATATTCTTATGTTTATCAGTATCCAAATGGCGTTCTATATCATACCGGCCACTAGTCATGGCTAAGTATCTATCGAAAATTGAGCCAAACACTTTTGTTTTTCTTTTTTTTTACTATAATCTGCTTCGATTTACTTCGTAATTTATTATTTAAATAATAAACAGTAGTTTTCAATTCGGTTCACTTTTGTTTTAGTATTCCAAATGCAAATTTCGGTTTATTGACGGTGAAAATCAGCAGTCCTCAATAAAACTATGAGTGCATTCAGACGTTATGTTCCTGCATATATTTTTTCAAAATGTTGGTAGCGTTTAGTTAAATAAATACGGGAATTTATAAAATAAGCGATCGAAAAATGTAAGCTCAATTTCGTGGAACAGTGTGGGACATTTTATAGTTTTGTGGGACAAATGTGGGAAAGTTTTCTATTTGGGACAATTCATGTAAATGTAACACGAATGGTCACTTAAAATCTAAATATTTTTACTATTTGGTGTCTTAAAAACTGTATGAATTTGAACCCTTCGAAGTGCTAGCATATGACATCTTCACGAAATTTTAATTTTACTTTGCCCGGACACACAGTCTGTCATGTGAACAGTTTAAAAAATGTAGGTGTTTGTTTTGATCCTAAAATGGAGTTTAATAAACACATAAACATTATCGTCAATAAATCCAACTCTATGTTGGGATTTAAATAAAGGTGGTCGAAAGAGTTTTATGACCCTAATGTCACTCTCACCCTATATTATTGTCTAGTTCGCCCCCACTTGGAGTATGCCTCATAAGCTTGGACACCCTTCTATGTAGTCCATTCAAACAGAATTGAGACAGTCCAACGTAAATTCATAAGATTTGCTTTGAGCGGACTACCATGGGACGACCTACACAATTTGTCTCCGTATAGGTGTAGAACGTAGACTAAACAGTGACATGTTTTTCTTTCACCAATTATTGTCAGGACAAATTGATGCCCCTGATCTTTTAAGTGCTATTGGTTTTAATATCCGGGGAGGTTCCTACAACCTACGTAGATTAAATATATTACGTATACCTGATCATAAACAAAACTACGGTATGCATGAGGCTATTAGTCAAATGAGTAGAGTTTATAATAAAAATAACGATGTAGTTGAACTGTATGTTAGTAAAAGTAGTTTCAAAATTGCAATTGCATTATAGAATCGGTATAAGTGTATGTAAAATGTTGTTTTGTTAATAATAAACATGGCGTAATTGAATTTTCATCGTTTATTGATTTCGTTAGTGATTTTAAACCTAATCACGTCCCTGTTCTGTTATGTCCCACTAACAAATGCAATAAATGATGAGCCTGTGGATGCATATATTATGCTGTGGCAAACCTCTGTTCTTAGATTCTGCTCGTACTGATACAGATCAGATAGTGTTTTACAAATGCTCCCGACACACGTAAAATGTTATAATGTACAAAAAGCTGTAGAAACAACGTTAAAATATGTGAAATGCAAAGCATATCCATTCAAATTTTCAACCATCTGCTGTTGAAATTGTAACCCACTCACAAAACCAGAAAATGTAAATGTTTCTTCAACCATTATGAAAGTGTAAGGACCTTAAGATTAAGACAAAATCTTTAATTGAGTTTTCCAAAATGGAATGCATTTTAATATGTTTGCCTCAAACTTCTGCGTTTAAAAGCGATTTAATCGAGAATATCCTTCTATGGACCTGGTTGACAAGTAAGTTCAAGATTTAATTGTGCTTCGTGTGTCTTCTGTTTGGCCGAGTGATTTTTATTTTTCTAGGTCGTTGGCTTACAAAACAAAGTGAAGGTACTTCTGTTCGAGCATATTTCTAAAATATTCATTTAGTACAAACAGTGCTGCACAGTGGACAGCTAGTTGGACATTGCATATCTGCAGTTTTTTAGCATCTTGTTAATACACCAACTTAATTGTATGTATGGTATTAAAATAATTAATGGAATAAAAAAATGATTTGTTGTATATTGTTAACTTTTTCTTACAAAGAGAAAGATATTGTTTTCGTGAACATTTTCGACCTCGAGATTTTGTTTGATTCTTACATTACGATAATAGCGGAACCCAAAAAAGTGGGTTTTGGAATCCCGTCCATCGGTTCGTTCGACCGTCAGTCAGTACAGGTCTCTCCAGCCCAAACGACTTAACCGATCTTCGAATTCAGCGTTTTTTTTGGTCATAATTCTAGTCCATTTTTTTGTTTGCTTTAAGCCATTTTACTCCCTGTACCTGCCATATACATAGGAATTGTGCATAACCTTATATCTTTTATAAACATATGCATTCGCAGGAAATATTTAGGAAATATAAAGAAAACTGTCAATTTCTCGTAAACTTTTTGGCCAAATTGAATGAAATTTACAGTTCTACAACTAATGCTGTTTTAATGAATTTAACATAATTGGTTTTGGCCAAATTATACCCAACATATATTTTTGAGTGCTGTAAAAGATGAAACGAAACATTTTTCAAAGAAATGCTTACTGGGACACGTTAACAAAACGGTCCTAAAAATTCCTGACGAATAAAATTTATTACGGCGTCTTCAAGAACTAAACCCTTGGATTTAACTCGATAATCTCAAACCGCTGTATAAATTGCGGATAAAGCAGGAGTTCTCAAAGGAAAGTTACCTGTCAAACATTTATATATACTCGTGATAAAAAATGTCTACCTAAGTCGCATAATTAGTTGCAAAGTTTTATTTGTTCCATTTTATTATTATTGATTGAGTAGACCGTGTACCTATAAAGGTTTATCCAATAAGAATTTGCTGGCTTTTTTTTTTAAATAAAACACAACAAAATCAATGTATTGAGGAAAATCTTTATTTGGGATGTTAGTTTGGTTAAAGCCATTTAATTTGTAAAGATAATTTTCTTCTAAAATTGATCACGACTAACTCATAAATAGGCCATTCTGTGGGTCCAATTTTATTTTAAAGTTTTTGATAAAAATCATATATTTTTGTTTGTTTTTTTTATAGAGGGAATTTGAATAAGAAGAGTGAAAATCAGCTTTTATAACATTAAGGGTTTCTTATTGTGTTCTCTACATACTCATTGAAATAGACAAAATTCCGCAACAATTGAAAAGCTTTTATTGCTTCCAAGGCTATGGGAGAGGCTATAGAATATCTGCCGGTGTTCCTTGAATAACACAAGTTTTATTGGCTTCCAAAGCTTCAATCGTTTCGGGTGTATCGACATAAACAAGAGTTGCATTGGTAGAGGTTGTATTGCCTCTGGTTGTTGATCCGACCAAACTCAGAAATTTTACTTAATAACGTAGTCTTTATACAATTTTTCGACGAATAAATGGCTCAATTTGAAGCTGTTCCTAGACCCACAAACTGAACTTAAAACTGAGCCAAATTTAGTTTGCATCAAACCTTGAACATGCTGTAATTTATATGCTTTTAAACTAATATCATTCCTTAAAGTATGCAACAACGTCCCATAAGGGATGCCCAAAACTTATGTACGGCAACGAATTATTGGATGAAGATGTTCACGAAAACTATCTGTTACATCAGCAATACTCTCATTTTAATGGGCTCTAAGGACTCTGGTAATTGGATAGATGCTCAATAGTCAAAAATTGGCTCGGAATTTGGTGATGGTTTTATGAATAGTACACTCATTTGGACGACTTTGACGATCAAAATGTGGTCGAAGAATTCTATAATAACTTTTACCTCAGCACTGACTTGGGAAGTAAGTTTCCAAAGCATAGTTAACCTTGTTCCGGTGTTAGTCTATTCTTAATCAAATAGCAATGCATACTGAACAAAAACGTCATATAGACAAATAATAAATAATGAAATTTAAAATCTCAATGCTAATGAAAGTTTTCTTGCACCAGCATACAAAATTTCAATGCAAATGAAAGTTCTCCTGCAATAGCATTGGAAATTTAAAATTTCAATGCTACTGAAAGTTGGCTTCCATTGAAAATTGTACTTCTAATAAAAAAACTGGCATCAACATTGAAAACTTCCATGTTAATAAAATTTAATTTGCATAATTATTAAAAAATGCAGGTGAATCCGTAAGCTTTTTGGATAATTAGAAGGGAATGATCTCAAAATTTCCATAAAAAGGTATAATTTTATGCGTTTCGAAAGCTGTTGAGGTAGCTGCGTGTCACCTTCTGTGACTAAGGTAGTAGCTAAAATTATATTGGAGCAAATCAAGGAATAAAACATTTGAGAAGGCTACAATCAGGTTGCCCTAACGCAACCCATCCTTAATATTAATGTGGGCCTTATGGTGATGAAATATATAAAATGACATTGTCACAATATATTGTACCGACAGTTTATCAGTTTTATGGCTCGACAAAGTACAACGTTTATCTCCAGCATATGGTATGGGGTAGGGTATCCAAATGATTTTTGTAGGAAAACGCTCCCAAAAAGTGGGCATGGGTTATAATAATATAACCATCAAACTTTTTCCGAAAAATTTAAAATTTTACCGAAAAACTTTTTTTTACTGAAAACGCCCCCAAAAAGTGGGTGTGGCAAAAACTTTGTAAAGACGAAATAAAGATTTTACTATTACTTAAATATGTTGTTCAGAAACATTTTCAATATTCCTTAAAGTTTGACCAAAAACAATGTTTTTAAAATAAGGGGCCGTGGTAGTGCGCGCATATCAAGAATTTTAATTTTTTTCCTAGGAGCCCCAAAGAGCACGTGTTCCGAATATCATCATACCTACTGGCTCAAATTGTAAGACCAAAAAACTGGTGACGTACGGACGGACGGACGGACAGACTATAAATGGCTAAAAATCAACTCAGCTACCGATTCTGAGTCGATACACACGATCTCATACGATAGGGTATAAAGAGGAATTCAATTGAAATTCTAGTAGCACCGAACTAATGGAAGCGAAATTTCATTATTTTCAATGCTAGTGCAATCGAACTTTCACTAAAATTAGATTTAATTGAAAAAAAAATTGTTTTCCTTGGGCTGGTGGAAATCTCAAAAGAGACGATGCCCAAAGTATTGTGGGATTTTAACCCTTACTTAAACCACCATCCTTTTTGTATTTGTATTGCAACTAAGTATGCGACTCATCCTGTGAGAGTTCCTGTTTTTTCCGCAATTTATAGCACGGTTTGTTATTACAGGGCCAAATCTAAGGACTTAGTTATTTAAACACGCCGCAAAAAATTTGTTTCGTCAAGAATTTGGAAGACCGTTGTGTTAACGTGTCCCAATAACGTGTCCCAAAAAACAAAAAAAAATATTTACAAAAATGGCGAACAAAAACGGTGTTTGAAATGTTTTTGAACATTTTCCTTACTAGGTAAAACTTTTCAAATTTATTTTACTGTTTCAAAAGTTAATGCTTAAGTCTATCTTTAAATAGTGTATAAAAATCCAATGAAGTTGTTATAATATTTTTATATATATAAAACGTGTTATTGGGCCTAACCAAGTCTTTTTAATGTTTCACTTCAAATTTAGGGAAGATGAAATGCTTATTGGTGAAATTTGTATTTATATTTTGAAACTACGGATTCAAAAAAAATTACTAAAAAGATTTCTATTCATTTTTGTAGTGTCCATTTCAATGGATCCTTGTCTAACAAAGTTTTTAATTATCCAAGGTTTTCTCATATTTGACTGTTCACATTGCCTGTATTCCCCCAGTACCAAGAGTCAGCTAAATCAAAGGCATGTTCAACAGCATTACATCCGAAACCATTTCAAATAGATTAAAACATTTCGGTGCAACCCAGTAACAAAAAACCAACCCAGTAGACACAAAAATCAAATCTTCTTAAGTTTCCACTCGGCGAACTGTGAAATGCATACCATTTATAAAGCAGAAGCGAACCTATCCCAAACCCAACAGCAAACCAATACGATTCCATAGAATTAAGTAACCCGAAAATAAACAAAAAAAAAATCCATATTTTGTTGAATGAAAACAGCTATAACCAGGACATGTGCTCAATATTCGAAACCACCCCAAGCCCGTTACTCACTTATCATCCCCACCCACACAAAGCCTAACCGAAAATCGACAAACACCAAGCAACAAGAAGATATCATGTTTGTAGCTTAGCCTCCAATTCTCACTCATATGTGAGTATGAATAAATTTTGTATTTTTTTTTTATTTCTTACTTACAAGGAACACCAAGAAATACTGAAATCATAAATAAACCCATCAAGATAAAGGATAAATCCTTATAACATATGAATACATAAGTGTGAGCCTCCTATCACCGTGCCATCATAAATGTGTATGGACGGGCGGACGTTTTTCTTTTTTGTTTTTTTTTTAAATTATGATTCAAAGAAGTATACAAAATTTCGCGTACCATATTATTCGTTATAGCGGAACATATTGCGTGTATCCTTTTTTTTCTGATGTTGTGTAGTGTTGCTGGCTTCGTACTTATTTATGGTGCTGCTGTTGCGCTGAATTGAGGTCGTCCTTGGATATTCTAGTGTGTCGAGGGTGTACAAATTTTTTTTTAAATTAATTTTTTTTATAAAGTTGTAATTATTCCAGAATCAATGTTAACATTTTCATTTTGTATTATCCTTGGCGAGGTTTTTTTGTAATTTATTTTGCACAACACTTTTTATTTTCTTAATTTCTTTTATATTTGTATATATTTTTATAAATATATCTTATCTAACTATAGAAATTGATAAAACTCAGACACTATTTAAAAATTTAGATTTAAATTTTGCACTAATATTTAAATTTGAATAAAGACCGCCCGAATGTGTTCCCGGCACGCACACGCCTAATTTATCTTAGAAGGATTATTATGGGTGATAGACCAATTTTTTTTTTTGCACGAAAACGGTCACGGAAGTGATTATATACCCGTGATAGCTATTGTCCTGATGGTTAATATTTCACCTTATCATCAATTTATCTATCCAACCGTCACGGACATTTTGCATGACGTTTCAGAATATATATATTTTTTTTAATTCACAAGCACAAGTGACAGGGAAAAATTATGTTAAACAGAAAAACCATACAAAATTGTTATCGATGGGAAACGCACACGACACGGACAGCAAAACCCGTGCGACGACTATGCAAAACCGCGATCTTTTCAGTACTAAAGGATTTTTCACTCTCTGTTTGGAATCGGTTTGTATGGAGAGGAATCTACTGAAAAGGAACTTCCGAACGGGATAACCGTTGAAAAATTCCATCAAAATGTGTGGACGAAGAGCCAAAGTAACAGGGAAAATGAAAACATACACACATAACGTAACGCCTGCTTCTGAGCATATTCTATGACTCTCTTTTGCAGTCTCTCAGTGACAGGATAACTTTGTGAAAAGATGTATACATTCCGTTAATTTCGCTTTCAGTCCTTTACAAAATTCTTAACTCTCACTCTCTGAACAGTTTGGGGGAGAGGACAGCAGCTGGAAAAGTCAAACTGAAGAAGCATATTGCACAAGTTCCGCTCCGTGACATAGCAGTTGAGTAATTTTGAATGGTTTATTGCACCTGCGCCGGATTTTTGAGAATTCAGGATAAAATTTCTCTTATACTAGTGTTAAGCGGTGTTTACTCTATTCACTGTTTCATTCCGTGAAATGGGAACGGAGAGTGGTCATTAACACATGTCTTACTCCTACATCAACTCCCACCAATTTGCTGAATGATTTTGTAACGCAATTTTTCGGAAACCATCTCTTGTTTTAATCGAGGGCCTTAAAATGCATCATCCAATACTTAACTCTCAATACATCTAAGATACAGCTTTTGTATATCAAAAATATATCTCATGAATGACAAGTTGTACGAATTAAGAAAAGAGTGTCAGTTACTGTGTCACACGTAATATTTTGGCTCAGGATTTGCAGAAACTGCGCGAAATGTATACAAATGGCAAAAGTTTACGTAACTCCAAGAGGCGCTCAGAATTACTGCAGAGAGTTAAGAGGAGATAGAGATTGCTGAACAAATAGAATTTGATATTAGGGGTGAAATGTTAGCACGAAAAAACTTAACGAATATCAATTGGAGAAACGTTGGAGATACGTATCCAAATTGTTCCTTCGATTGAGAATTTATTCAGTAAAATGAGTACTCTTCTTAGAAAAGGATGTTGTAGATGCTTGGGAGCTTTTATGAATTTTTTGCTAAGAATGTTTGTATCGTTGCTACAAGTGGGCTCTATCATAATAAAAAAAAATAAACGAAGGTGATTTGTCTCTTGTTTTCATAAAGAAACGTTCTACAATACCACGAAAACCTTTAGGTAGTAACTGTGACTAAAGGACCTAAACGTTAACCATTCTGTCAATGGATGTTTTGAAAAATTCCCATTATGGAATAAGTCTGGACCTTCATACGTTTTGTAGGCAAATTAACGGAATGTAATGAAATAATTTTTATTTTATTATTTATTTATTTTGAACATGTAATTATTTTGTGGGTTATTCAAAGTTTTATTTTATATATTACTGTAATAGTGTAATAGTTTTTTTTTCATTTACACATTTATGGCATTTGTGTAACTGCATACTTTACTGTACACACAACTATTATTCGCAGCGCATATAAATCTGGTTTTCCTCTGCGTTTTGTAGTTTATTCTGCAAATTCTGCATGACTTTTTCTAGTCGATTATAATTGTTTTGACTATGCCAAGGTTATAACGAGGAATTCCTTATTTAACAAAACCACCAGAAACATGAAATAATGGTTTTATTTCAAAAAATATGCAGTTAGGTCCATTTCATTGAATCTAGGAGTTGCTGCAGAAAATGTTATTTTTTGCTTACAGAACTACATCTACAATTTTTTTGACACACTAATGTAAAAAATATGTACAATGCCAAAGTCATAAAATTTAATAAGGATAGCCATACAAAATTTTTGTTGAAAAACTATTTCAAAAATGTGAAAGGTCTGTTCAGACTTACTCATTGACAGAAGGGTTAATTAGTCTCGTCTAATCAAATAACCCCACAGGTTAAACTTATCTCGCAATAGGCATTTAGAAAAATGTTAATGTTCCGATTGGTAATTAATCCCTTCTGTGGATTTTACAATAAACTATAATGGGTATAAAGAACTATGAGAAAAGATGTAAGGGTAGCCTTTATAAATTTTTAAATATTTTTAATTGCCAGACATCCAGATTTACGTATTTACTTACTTAAAAGATGTAAGGGTAGCCCTTATAAATTTTTAAATATTTTTAATTGCCAGTTATCCAGATTTACTTATTTACTTACTTATGCTACAGTCAGAAATGAACCTGAACCTCAATCAAAACATGATTCTCCATGCCTCCAATTAGTCCGATCTTTAGCTGCGTCCAGTTGCGCACTCCCAGTTGGTTTCTACTTGTGCGCGTCACTTGAAGTGAGGTCTTCCTCTACTGCGCCCAACTGATTCATGTCTGTTTGGGAATCTAAGACTCTGCGCCGTAAATGTCTAATGTAGAATTTGACCAGGGGCCTGTACCACGAAACAACAAGTATTGTACAAGAAGTACTTTTTAACTTGTCACTAGAGTTTCTGTGCCGAAAAAAGTACTTATAACTTAAAAATTGCTTCTTCTACAATACTTGTTGTTTCGTGGTACAGGCCCAATGTCTGCGATGCTATGTTAATCGTATAGTTCTTGAGAGAAACTTAGTCTCCATATTCCCTTAACTTCTTCTTCATCTAAGGGCTTTTATTCAATTACTTGATGAGTCATTTACATTTTGAGTGCATTATGGGACACCATAGCTATCAAAATTATTTCTCTATGTTAAAAACTTATTGTCAAAAATAATATACCCCTTTGGGTTGTGGTAGAAAAAGGACATACGTGAGTTTCGCATAGTATGTTTGCTGCAATGAAATTCAAAAGAGTTATGAGCATTCTATTATTCTAGTCATTGGCTGATTGGATCTTTGTGTAGTTGGAACAGAATCAAATATATAGAGTTGGCATTCCCTTTTAGTAAGTTTAAAACTGGCTCAGTTGCGCGATGGTTTGTGCGATGAAACTGCCGTGCAAAAGGTCTGGATTCGATACCCAGCCGTAGTAACACCTAAAATGATTTTTTTCTGGCCCTCCTCTCGTGATGATCTGACAAATCATATGATTAGTATAAATTGTCAAGAAAAGCTTATCTCAAATTCGCCGAAAGGAGTCCCGCCATCGTACTAGAAGTACACACGTATACATGAATGGTTGTGAGAAAGCTCAGCCCTAAGTACTCACGAGCCTTTTGCTCCAAAAATTTGTATTTTGTAAATTTGAAACTTATATTTCACCAGTCGACATTTGATTTTAGCCCAAGTTGTGGTAAGCTTTAATAACCAAAATAAAATAAAATTACTGTTGATCCACAAATTTGGACTTCGAAGTCAGCAGCAATCCCACGAATGAAAAGCGCACGACGAAGTGCGGATGGACAGAACCCCTGAAAGCAATGTACCCAGGGGTGGAATCACGTAAGGTAATAGTTAACTGTCACATTTTTAATTGTCATTTTTTCAGAATATTTTCTTTATTTCTTAGGTTACCTATGATCAGTTGGACATTGTGATAGTTATTTTCTTCGTCTCTTACTGTATTACCGTTCAACTTATATCCTTCATAAAACAAACTTAAACTGTTTTTTATTAATAATCAACTTTTATTTATTAAAATAATTTAAGTAAACCATGCAAAACCTCGTATGAAAATGAAGTAAATGTTTGGAAATGACACATAAATAGCTGTCAATTGAACTCAAAGCAAAAATTGACAATTTCTTTTTAGATAGTCACCTTACGTGAAGTAAAATTAATTATTCTGACTGTCAACTATCACCTCACATGATTCCACCCCAGGATTAAAGAAAACACAAGGTTTTTTTTTCAGGTAGGGACGTTCCACAGACCATTATTCCGTTAAGTAAAGTAAGTATTGCAAGCTTGAAACTCTTTAAACCTATGTACTTCAGTTATTCATGGTTGTAATTATGAATTTTTTTTATTTTTCTTAGTTCTAAATAAAACTGGCCACTTGTTTTATGAACAACAAAGCCTTATTAAGCCCTTCATGTAGATGTAAATTACTCTGATTGATAGTTATTAATGAACAAAAAATAACGAAATAAACGCACCCGTTGTACTTTACATTCCAAACATGAAAACTCCATTACTTTCTACTCCTTCAGTCTACACATTGAGTATTAAATATTTCCACAGCATAACAGGTAAGGAATATGTTATGATAACAGAACTGAATTTAATGGTGTAATAATGAAGCACATTCACGAATCATGGATTTAATGGAGTGACTGAGTATGTTTACATGTCCTTCCCCTTCAAATCAGTACGATGGAATGGTGCAGCAAGGATAGAGTTTTACAGAGATAATTGCTTCCATCTGTATTATAAAAGCATCGCCCAACGAGGCGTTGGCAAAAAAAAACTGTGAATACCCTAAAATTCGATGTTCGCAGCCAAAATTAAGCCTACTAAGAAAATAAGTAGCCAAAGTTGAGAGCTATTGGAAAAGCTGTCCATCGGCTTATGTACAAATAAGTTGGGAGAACACCGGATTTTCATGAATATATAAAGCTAAATATGCGATAGAAGATGTGATACTTCAAGAATAATGATCCTAAGTTTAAGGCAAGATGCTGGGAATATAGAAGAATCACTTCTACAGACTGTTTAACAGCGATAGCGCAGAATACTCTGCAAGTAGGCACATCTAACCATTGTCGACGACAGCGAAAACTACCAACCGCTGGACCTAAGTAAAGTGAGGAAAATAACGTCTAAACTTAAGCTTAATATGGCAGCCAGAAATCACGGTAAGAATGATTTGGTAAGTACAATTCACCAAGTTATTGGCAAAATTTGGTCAGCTGAAAGTGTGTCCGAAGAATGGAACCTCAGTATCTATCGTTTGCCCGATCCACAAAAAAGGAAACTCCTTTTAAAATGCGCCAACTACACCGGCATAAGTCTTCTCCAAACCGCCCACAAGATTCTGCTATAATATGTATACGCCCGAACCGTTTACCAACAACCTGATCGTTCCCTATCAGGAAGGTCCAAAACTGATTAAATCTTTACACTCCCGACATAACCATTGAAGTTCACACTGATACCCACCACATATTAATCGATTTCAAAGTACCAGGAAGAAAAGGACTTTGTCTAAATGTGACAATAATATCTCAGTCAGAAAACAAACGAAGAATCACTCTTGCCAACCGCTGTTGGGTTATTTAGATTTTAAGCCCTCCCTTTGCCTTTAACTTGGCAATGCCAATGGTATTAGCTCTGACTACACATCAAACACTTATTTGTAACCAGTGGTAACCCTCGGGTACTGGTTTCATCCAACCGGATTTGACTTGCTTAACGATAAGTGCGGGTGTTGATAACAAGACGAAAAACAGGAACACTATAAACAGCCAGGTAAGAATGACACGGTATGAATACCCGGTCTGCTTTCCCAGGCGAACCTAGACAAGCTTTTTCGACATATTCGGACCACAGGTTGTCTAAGAATTTCAAAGGTTATTCAGGCCCCTTGAATAGAGATAGTGGCGGATGAACCGAAAGGCCAACGGCAGCGCCCCGTGTCCTATGGGGAATCTAATAAATTGGAACTTTCCCTCCAGGTTGGGGGTTGTGTTTTGGGTTAACTACACAACCATGGAAAAAAAATTTAAGTGACGATGGAACCAGGAGCCGCAGAAAGAACTGATTTTATTCGTATCTGCACCTGAAAGGTAAGAACGTTAAACAGATTGAAATCATTAGTAGGACTCAACGTGATGTCATAGCAACGTTTTCTAGTATAGAGAAGGAAGCGGCATGGATTTATCAGTAAATAAGAGCAAGACAAAGTATATGTTCTCAACACGAAAGGACATACAACATCGACGAACCGGACAGAACGTCACCATTGACAGACATTACTTTGAGGTAGTACGGGACTTTGTCTATTTCGGCTCCGCTATAAACTCTGACAACAAATTCTCGCCAGAAATTAAACGAACAATAACTCTTGTCCACCGCTGTTTGTTCGGGATAAAAAGGCAATTCAGTAGTACAGCCCTTACTCGCACTACTTAGGGGATCCTATACAAAACCCTGATCATCCCATTCCATCCATGCTGCTCTACTGCGTTGAAGCATGGACCGCCTCAAAAGCGGATGAAGAAATACTTGGTCGATTGGAGAGGAAAATTCTTTGAAAAATCCTTCGGTCCCGTTCGCGTTGAAGGGCTATGGAGATCAAGATTCAACCAAGAACTATACGAAGTGTACAGCGTTTTTGATTCCCAGCCAGACTTCGGACGCAGTAGAGGAAGACTTATCCTTAATTGGCATGTACAAGTAGAAAACGACCTCATTCAACTTGGATTGCGCAACTGGAGGCAGTTACCTAAGGACTGGGCTAATTGCAGATATATGTTGGTTGAGGACCAGGTTTATTCCGGGCTGTAGCTCCACTTAATCAAGTAGGTAAGTAATGTAGATATTTATCAAATCGAATCTAAATGAAACTAAATGAATGATTTTGTTGCTAAAAACAAGTGCAATTACTTTAAAAAGTCTGGGAACAGCTTATCTATAGAAGTTAAATAAACCACCACAATGTAATTTCATTAACGCGATAAATGATTCTTATCTGATATGTATAACCACTCCAAAGCTGACTTACCTTCAACAGTGAATTTGGTGAGAGACTTGGAAAAATATTTGATCCCCTCTCCATAATATGTTTTTTTTTTTTTTTTTGATATTCATTTTTATTTTACTTTCTTTATCTTAAAACTAACTTACATGCTAGACAAAAATTCATGAAAAAAAACTAGCTTACTTATCAACTACTTAACTAACTTACTGGCCCTATGCGGGCGCCCTAAATTAAATGATAACAACTTAATTCTAATGCCTTCCGACCTATTATCTAATAAGTAATAGTAATAAAATGATGTTTACCAAGAAACATTTGAGAAAAACTTGGTTTCTTGTTTTTTTTTTTTCCCCTAATATATCCATATATATTCTATCCATCCATAATATGGTCCTCTGCTCCCAATGCAAACGTGTGGATGTAGTCGTATGATTACAATTTGTAGCACACACGAATATTGTTTGGTCAAGAAATTTATTTTGCATATTACACATTCTAGGGCAACTACTCAAAAGAATATTCTCGAAAAAAATGTCTACAAAATTAATACACCGCACTCCACCAATAACATTTCTGCAGCTTTCGAAGAACAACAAATGTTTTGCAAAGAAATACTTGTTAAGCACAACCGCACTCGTGTAAAATAAGCGGATTTTTCGACTCCATAATGCATATTATCTATACATACCTGTGAAACGGAAATAATGGATTTAATATAAAAATGAATAAAAATGAAAAAAAAAATTCCCCTTTTATTGTCGCAAAAAAAATTAACGCTGCACGCGAAGTAAATGGCCGTCAAATGTCAACACACAATTGTTTTTCAGAGATAATGTAATTCTTTTGAAATGTTACTTAAATAATGTTCACATTTTAATTGAGAAACCAAAGCCGCAATAATTTGAAAATTCGTGATAATTTGTCGGTATTTTCTTTTTCCAGGAAGATCACAATTCGCAAATAACCTACAGCGGTACAACCAGAAGTCATTGACATTTGCACATGTCATCGGTTGAAACAGCATTGCCAACATTTTTATGTAGAGTGCTGTCTAATGCGATGGTGAAATAATATTTATAAGAGGATTTAGTTGTTTGCATGGAATAGGGAACATAAATTTTAAACGAATTTGAGTAGAAACGATGTTGTGATTGTAGTCTGTAATATTTAATTCCATTTCATAATAAAAATAAAAATTTAAATTTTGTTTGCAACTGATATGGCAGCATAATATTTTTTTAAGGGTGTAGCTTTTTCTAATTTAGCACACCATTTTGTAAGCTTAGTATATAATAGGTTTGTACAAAATGGAAACTGTTTTGAGCTTATACACTTTTGTAAATATTCATTCTCTCTATATATAAATTGAAATGTGTATATTTTTGGAAAATAATCTTTTACATAAAACAGGTATTAAGTGGGTATAAACGTAATAACTTTTTTTTATGACAGATTGGTGATAATGTGTTAGACATATGTATCTATTCCGTTTTATAGATCCTGCAGAATTGAATGTAAAGGGGGTAGAATTTTTAATAAGAAGCACAAAGTAATTTAGCTTGAAAAAATAATTTTTTTTTTCTTAAATTTGTCTGTTAAGAAATCTGTGTTATGAATCATTTAGGTAATCAGATAGTAAATATTTTTTTTTTAAGTTTATTTCTACTCTGACAGAAATGTTTTTATACATAATTTGTAATATAGAGAAATACTACAGTCCGAAACCTGGGCCTTAACCAACATGCCTCTCCAGTTTGCCCAGTACGTAGCTAACTGCCTGCAATGGCGCACCCCAAGTGGGTTTATGTCGGTTTTTACTTATGCGCGCTACTTAAGGCGATGTCTATATCTATTGCGTCCGGCATCTGGCTTGGAATCAAGGACTCTGCGAGCCGGTGTATTGGTGCCCATTCGTTCTACACGCCCTATCCATTTTATACGTCCAATGCGTATTTTTTTGACCAGAGACATGTCACTGTACAGCTCGTATAGGTCTTGGTTGACTCTTCGTCTCCATAGCCCGTTTATGAGTGATTATCAAATTCGTTCTAAATAGAAAAATCTGTTATTTGAACTTTATGAAAAAACCGGGTATGCAGATTATTTCAAATGTCAACGTTAAAACAGGTTATATTTCTAAATTTAATTCAAATCGTTAGAGCTGATTTTGATAAGTTTCAATACTGCTAAGAGGTGCAAACATCCAGGTATTTACTTCTAAATTTCGTACATCCAATATGAACTTTTTGATCTAGGAGTTAAACACCCGCACAGACCGACTATATGACAAAATTGCCGCACCCACTTTTTCTGGCTTCTCCATCATCGTCATGTAATTTTTGATACAACGAGTTCGATTCTTATGAGACCAATATAACTAACTGAGAAACAATATTTAAATAATCCTGCCATCTAAGCCTCCTCTAAAACAAAATCTGGATATTGAAATTTCTTAAGACAGTTTTCTGAAAATTGGTAAGTGTAACACCCACATATATTTATTTATTTAAAATAATAGTCATAATTACTGTAAAATACATAGAATTGATTATTGGAAGCCAAAATTTGAATTGTATAAAAAATGTTGACTTGGCAGCACTTAAAAAAAAATTTAATAAAGCTGTTTATTTTTCTTAAAGTACTTTTCTTTTTTCATTCTTTATTTTACTATCTCATACTTACGTTTACTGCCTAGCGTCATTCACGTTGTTGAGAGCGAACCAAAGGGGTCTGGATATTAACTTAATGCAGACATCTACACACACCGACGGACGTTTGCACTTTAAAAATGGTGACACTTGTACATTGCGTAGCACTCTTTTTTTTTTGTTGAAACGCGCTTATGAATACCCTTATAGTGTTTGAGCATAGCACTGTCTTTAAGGAAATAGAGGAGTAGAAAAGAGGAGATACCGATGTGCGTTTGTTTTGAATCTCTGTTAATTGTCATGGAGAGGAAAAACTGAGTTTGGTTGGGCATTCCACAATCGATTTTTTTTCGCAATCGTCCTGCTCAGTTTAGGAATAAATCTCTATATTTCATAGTACGTTAGCAGAAAGGCTTAAGGGTAGGGCTGCCAATGCCCACAAAGTGTAGCAAACCGTTACGTAACGTTAAGTGGCGCTACAGTCCGGAATGAACCTGGGCCTCAACCAACATGAATCTCCAATTAGCCCGGTTCTAAGCGAACTAGCACACTATTCAAAGAATTTTTCTGTCAAATCGACCACGGATTTCTTCATCCGCTTTTGAGCTGGTCCACGCTTCAGCGCCATAGATCAGGATGATCAGGGTCTTATATAGGATCTCCTTAGTAGTTCGAGTGAGGGCTTAAGCACTGAATTGCTTTCTTAGCCCGAAGAAACAGCGGTTGGCAAGAGTAGTTCTTCGTTTATTTTTGACGAGATGTTGTTGTCAGAGTAAATAGCGGAGCCGAGATAGACAAAGTCCCGTAGTACCTCAAAGTTATATTTGTCAATGGTGACGTTCTGTCCAATTCGTCGATGTTGTGTATCCCTTCGTGTTGACAGCATATACTTCGTCTTGCCCTCATTTACTTCAAAACCTATTTTTGCCGCTTCCTTCTCTATACTAGCAAACATGGCTTAGACATCACGTTGAGTACTACCAATGATGTCAATATCGTCGGCCTATGCTAGTAGTTGTACAGATATTTGTAAAATTGTGCCTCTGGTGTTGGCTCATGAGTTTTGCATAATTCTCTCAAGAATCAGACTGAAGAAGTCACATGACAGCGCATCGCCTTGCCTAAATCCTTTTTAATATCGAATGTGTCGGTGAGGTCGTTTCCGACCCTGATGGAGTAGCGAGAATTCTCCAACGTCATACTACACAAACGGACGAGTTTGGGCGGTAAACCAAAACTAGACATGGCTCTGTATAGTTCGCCTCTATAAATGATATCGTATGAGGCTATAAAATCGATGAATAGGTGGTGGGTATCGATTTGGAAATCTTGGGTTTTTTTCCAGGATCTGCCGAAGTGTGAAAATTTGATCGGTTTCGGACTTTCCTGGCTTAAAACCGCACTGATAAATGCCGGTAGGGTTGTTGGTAAACGGTTTCAGGCGTTCACATATTACGGCAGATAGGATCTTGTGAGCGATGTTGAGGAGACCTATGCCTCTCTAGTTGGCGCAGCTTATAGGGTTTTCTTTTTTGTGGATCGGGCAAACGATGATGAGGTTCCATTCTTCAGGCATACTTTCTTCCGACCAGATTTGGCCTATGAGTAGGTGGATGTTACTTACCAACTCATCTCCGCCGGCTATATAAAGCTGAGCGGGAAAGCCGTCATTTTCGGCAGGTTTATTAAGCTTGAGCTGAGATATTGCTATCCTCGCTATACTCAGGTCGGGTGGTTGGCAGTTTTCGTTTTCGTTGCCAATATTTAATGGTTCGTTCTGCCCGACATCGGAATATTGTTCGTCATCGCCGTTAAACAGTCTGCAGAAGTGGTTCTTCCATATCCTCAGCATCGACTGTGCCTCAACTTCGATATTTCCTTGTTCATCTCGAAGGGATTCTGTTCGAGCCTTCTATCCTTGGCTTTGACGTTTTACACTTTGGTAAAACTTGCGAACATCGTTCCTGGAGTGGAAGCTCTCTATATCCTCGATCACGCGCTTCTCTTGCTCTTTTTTCTTATTTCTGAAAAGCCGATGATCTTCCCTTCTTCTCTGTCTAAAGAGCTCAACGAAAGCTCTCGTCTTCACCTGCAGCTTAGTAGCTTAGCTTAGCTTAATCGAGAGGTTAACGGATACGCGTTACGCGAAGGCCATGGCGGTCTCTTGCGATTGCAGTCTTTCGAGATTAAATTTTTTCACAGTATTTCTGGATTGTTGTGGCGTTGTGGAATCCGCATTCTTACCTTGGCTGCAACAAGGTAGTGGTCCGAGTCGGTGTTAGCTCCTCGGAATGTACGGACATCCAAAATCATGGATGCGTGGCTCTTTCTATCCCAATATGATCAATTTGGTTAGCCGTTCGTTGATCTAGAGACCCCAATGTCCCATTATGGATATCGAGGTGATGAAACCATGTGCAGGCTGTAGTGGCATTCCGTTTTCGTTTAGCATGGTCGTCAACAATTCCGAGGCTATTGGTTTAGTTTAGTTTAGTTTAGTTTAGTTTTTATTCATACAGTTTTTAAATTTAATACAATTTGATACAGACCTGCGAAGCCACATGGCTTATCTGCAGGTGATTGTGTTATTAAATTTTTTATCTAGTCATCAAAATGAGCAATTGTATTCAATACGAGTTATTTAACTATATAATATTGTTACTTTACATTAGATTTCAATTGATATTTATATTCGTTTTTGTAGAATTTATATTTACATAATAGAATTTAGATTTATAGAGTAAATTCTAAAAAATATTGTTTTAATTTTCTTTTTCTCTTTTTGACATCAATTACATTTCTTATGCTCTGGGGAAGACTATTTAATATAAAAGGAATAGTGTACATTAGTTGTCTTCTGCCGTATGCGTTATAGAGCTGTGGTAGCTGATACATTCCTTCCGCTCTTCTTCTGGTGTTAAAGGCATGATTTATTGGTATCCGGAATCGTTGATCATCATAATACTCAATCGCTGCAGTCATTTTGAAGATCTGATTGACATTTAGAACCCCCACACTGCTGGCTGTTGTTTGTGCATCTCTTGTTGATATCAGTTTAATTGCCCGATCTTGAATGTTTTGCAATTTTTGAATATGTGTCTGCGCCGCCCCTCCCCAAGCTAGAATGCCGTATCTAAGTCTGGATTCAATTAACGCGTGGTATACCTGCTTTTGTACGCATGCTGTTGATTTGTGTTGCTTCGTAACCGTTAGTTTTTTCCGTGGTTGGGTAGCTAACCCAAAGCACAACCCCCAACCTGGAAGGCCAGTTCCAATTTATTAGATACCCTTAGGACACGGGGTCATCAGTATCGACTACGGGATTAAGCGCTGCGGTTGGCCTTTTGGTTCATCCGCCACCATCTCTATTCAAGCGGCCTGACTAACCTTGAAATTTCTAGACAACTTGTTTTCCGAATATGTCGAAGCAGCTTGTCTAGGTTCGCCTGGGACAGCAGGCTGGGTATTCATTCCGTGCCATTCTTACCTGGCTGTTTACAGTGCTGCTGTTTTTCGTCGTGTTATCAACACTTGCGCTTATCGTTAGCATGTCAAAGGATGAGACCAGCACCCGATGGCTACCACTTGGAGGTTGAAAAAAAAAGCTTTTGATGGGCATTGTCAAGTTAAAGCCAATCAGAGTCTTACCTCGTTCTACAACAGCCAACCATCGTGTAGCAAATCACTCAAATAAAAAAAAAATCAAGTAGATTTGAAAAGATTGTACATAACAGATATTGAAAAATAATTTATGTTATGTTATGAACGAAAACATAACATTGACTTTTTAAAAAACAAGTGAAGAACATTTTGCTTCATTAAGTTGAATTTAATGAATAACACCAGTTCACATAATAAATACTAGGCTTGTTTTTTTCCTAATCTAAATAGGCTTAGGTAGAAGAGAAAAAAAATCGCTAATCTGTGATCTGCTACCACGGAAACTGAAACACTTGGATGCCAACAGTGGATATTTTGGGGCTTTTATTTTCGTTGTTCAAGTATAAACAATTTTTTGTAAAGGAAAACCACAATCCTTTATATCCTAATTTTCATTTATTATTTTTCTATGAGAAGTTGATCCCTACAATCGGAGCTTAAGAACAAAATTCAAAACTAGAAAACATAACCCGAAACCAATGTCCCTGCCTAGAGAACAATTGTAAAAAGTTTCGAAATCCGCTATTAGAACTGTTTTCTATTAGCAGTTGCAGATACGAGATCATTAATAAAAATGAGAAAGAGTGTCGGAGACAAAACGGAGCCTTGGGGAACACCAGCATTTATTTGGTAAGTAGCAGACTTGAAATCATCCAAAACTAATTGAATTGAGCTTTTCGAGAGGTAGTTTCTAATCCACTGAAGAAGAACTCAACTAACAATTTCGGTTCAATAAAGCACTATAGAAAATATTTCCCTCCAAGAAATATAACCTGTAAGAAGTCTTATGGAAAAACATTTGATGCACTTTTAGGAAGCTGTTTACTTCTATAAGCCTTTTTCAAATACTTCTAAAAAGCCTTACAGAAAAAACTTTGTTTGCTGTAAAAGGCTTCGTAGAAGGCTTTGCCAAAAGCCATTCCGAAAATATTTTATTATTTTCTTTTTGTGTTTACATGTTATTATATTATTAACTTGAATTCATGTCAATCTTTTACAATTATTCAAACCCTATTCGTTATTGTGACAGTAAAAACTCCTTTCTTTTTGGTATTCGTCCAACACGCTATCCAATAGGCTGTACTCTGGAACATTAAGGTACAGTCAGTACATCGAAGTACTTGAATCGTGTTGACTCTTTTTCCGGTAGGATCCCGATCTTTTCACCATTTACCGATCTGTTCACCCTTTTCCCGATATTTTGAGCTTAGCTTTTTTAAGCCTTCAGTCGTAAGCTATACATGCTTTGTTTCGAAATGACTTCTTGCGAAGTTCTACCGAAACATCTTACACATCTCAAACATGTACTCAAATCTGCGGAAGCTTAAAACAACCTTACAGAGGTTATGCCATCATAACTTCGATAATACTTACGATTTTAATGTCTTAAACAAGCTACTAACCAAACAATCGACTGCTAAAATGCTCAACCTCTGCGCACAAGTACTATATAAGGCCTACAGAAAAAATTGCTTGTTGAAATTCAATTTCATTGCATTATAGAGAAACAATTGTTAGTTGGGGGTATCATTGATACCAAACGCAGGCATTTTCGACAAAAGGGCTCATAATGTTATGCCCAAATATTTGTGACATACAGGCTGATGGAGAGACAGACAGACATGGCAAGACCGAATCAGCCAATGTAGGTAATTCATAAAATTCACAACGCCCAATGGTGACCTCCACTCTAAATGAGCTTTCAATCTACCAGCAGATCTAAAAGCTTATTTGCAGAATAATTTCCTCTGAAAAAGTAGTAACCACATTATTATTTCTATTCATTTCCACCCCTTCATTATAAATCAACTTGGTTCTGTAAAATATCTATCAAACATGCATGATAATACAATGGTTCCCACCTGAACATTAAATGGGTTAGATCATAACCTCCATAATATGGAAATTCATCAACAATTTTTGATTTTGATTTTCTAATGTAATTACTTATTATTCTGATGAGCATGCCGATATTCCGAGGACGCTCGGCCTGCAAAACATTTTTTTTTTGTTAAACAAATCCCCCTACTAATAACGTGTGAAAAACGCAAACCTTAATGAATCCGGCTTTGGGAGGATTTAAAATTCTCTCATACACACATTCACACGCCCATCACAATGATCCAATTAGGTTAGGAAGGAATATTAAATCGATTTCATTTGGAGAGGATTGCACTTATGGTTTTCGAATGATTTGATTCAGCACACGATTCATTGTGGTGATAAATTTGATTATTCGTTCGATAGTGGGCGAGTACATTTTTTTGTTGCATTTTCCACTAGATAAAGAGTTATCCCGAAGATTAGAATGGGTAATGAGCAATGCTTTGGGGCAATTATTTGCATGGAATTCTGTTTGCTATGCAAAGAGAAAGAGACCACGTCATTAAGGATCTATAATGATATTTTTGGTGCCCTAGTTTAATATTCCATGGGAATTTTTATTTTTAAAAACTTGAGAGATAGCGATGAATTAAGATATTTTTTTGGATGCACATACACTATTGTACAATTTGGACATGAAAATCTGCAGTATAGCGGCATTCAAAATGGATGTTGGAAAGGGTATTCGATCTGGAATCGTTTTCTCTGTATCTGAAGTACGATATAAGAAAAATAAGAAACAAATGTATGTACATGCGAAGAATAAATACAAAATAATAGAAATTATAAATTCTAAGTAGCTGTCGGGCTAAATTCGCATGAATGGTTATAAGAAATCTCGGCCCTGGGTACTAACGAGCCTGTTGAGTCAAAAATGTGTATTTGTATTTAGCTGAACTATTCTGATGTAGAGGCTCGGCAATCCTAGAAAACGTTTTATTAAAAAAAGTTGAACCTGTTTCAATTTTGAACAAGCATTTAGGTGTGCATCGGAACTAGAATAACCTTTCAGAAATATCATGATGATGACCCCCCAAGCCTAGTTTTTTACATGAACTCAGGAACACAAGGAGCAATCTCGTGCATAACTCCCTTATACAAAAAGATGTAATGATCTGGTCAGCAGAAGGCAGGGATAAAGTCTCCCTCAGTGTTTTATTTTTGTTTTCGACTATTTGCAGCTGTTGGCCATTTGGCCTGCTTTTAAGTTTTGGAGTTGTTAAACACATTTACATCTTTTGTTCGATTTCATTGCATGACAGTTTATTGTTGTAGGCATTTTTTCGTACACTACTGTAAGTGTTCTCGTATAACACATACTTAAGATTGTCAGAAGTAAATATTAACCGAAAGTAAGAAACTATTGTCATAAGAAACTATTGTCATATCGTATGATGCTCACACTATCTCATTTCTTTTACATAAGCGTACCGCTTCATATGAAAGTATAAATACAACCCATCATGTCAATTTTCGGGTCTTCTCAATAAACTGTCGTAAGTAGCACATCTCCTCTCAAGTTGTTTCATTTGACTCGCTCGCCTATCCTACATTGTTGTTGTTGGTTGAGCTGTATTTGTAAGACTTTTTCAATAAGCTAATTGAACCGTTCGGTGGGCTTTCTTCCCATATCATTTTTATACGTGAATTGCCTAATGATGGTTGGGTGTTGTAGAGCGAGGATATACTATGATTGGCCTTAACTTGACAATGCTTAGTGGTTGTAAATCTGACTACACATCAAATCCTTATTTTCAGAAGCCAAGTGGTAACCATCGGGTACTGGTCTCATCCAACCGGAATTAACTTGCTAAACGATAAGTACGAGTGTTGATAACACGACCAAAAACAGCAACACTTTAAACAGCCAGGTCAGAACAGCACACAATGACTACCCGGCCTGTTGTCCTAGGCGAACCTAGACAAGCTGCTTCGACATATTCGGAAAACATGTTGTCTAGGAATTTTAATGGTAGGCCCCCTTAAACAGAGATTGTGGCGGATTAACCGAAAGGCCAACGGCAGCGCTCGATCTCGTTGTGGATACTGATGGCCCGTGTCCTAGGGGTGTCTAATAAATTAGGAACTGGCCCTCGAGGTCGGGGGTTGTTCATTGGGCTAACTACCCATCAATTAAAAAGCATTGTTACGAAGCGACTAATTGCCTAGGAAATGACGGATTTTATTGATGATGATGATAAATGAAAAAAGAAAATCGACGCTCGTTTCTGCACCTGGAATGTCAGAACATTAAACAGGAGTGATGCAAGCAAACTACAAGCGGAAGCCCTAAGCTGCTACAAAGCATACATTACTCCCATCCACGAAATACGATGGGATGAGTCGGGCAATAACAGGATGTAAAACTGTGGCATCTACTACGAACCGTGTTATAGTGAGCAGAAACTGCGACTATTCGGATGCTGATTTTTCATAAGTGCTAGACTAAGGCCAGAAGTCTTATGTTTCCAAGATATAAGCGAACGTATTGTAACAATGCGCATTAAGGTGAAATTCGGCAACAAAAGCCTTACATGCGCAGACGCCTAGACGGAGGAAAAAAGTGATATAACTAAGGATTGTTGATACGATGTTAAAATCGTGTCGGGAGATTTTGACGCAAAGATAGGAAGAGACATCTTAAGCATTATTGTCAGAAAACATAAACTGAACGACCACACTGACACGGTAACGGAATTAGGCTAATTGACTTCGCTACGGAACAAAATGCTTCAGCAGAACGAACCACTCAATATTAGCAACAATAGCGAAAACTGCCAACCACCCGACCTGAATGAAGTGAGGATAGGAATATCTAAACTCAAGCTTAATAAGGCTGCCGGAAATGACAGCCCTCCCGCCGAGCTTTATAAAGCCGGCGAGATGACTTGGTAAGTAACATCCACCACAACTCAGAAGCCAAATCTGAAACCGTTTACCAATAGCCTGATCGGCCCTTATCAGTGCAGTTTGAGGCAAGCAAGGTCCACAACCGATCAAATTCCCACACTTCGGCAGATGATGGATAAAACCCAAGAAGTCCAAATCGATACCCCCCACCTAGTCATCGATTTCATAGCCGCATACGACAGTATTTATAGAGACGAACTATTTAGTCTTGAATATGCTTTCTGAGAGGATTATATGCAATACTCACGAAACAACACCAGAGGCACAATTTTTCAAAAATGGGTACAACTACTAGCATACGCCGACGATATTGACATCATTTATCATTGGACCCAACGAGATGTCATAGCGACCTTTGCTAGTATAGAGAAGGAAGCGGCAAAAATGGGTTTAGCAGTAAATGAGGGCAAGACGAAGTATATTCTGTCAACACGAAAGGAAACACAACATCGACGAATTTGACAGAACGTCACCATTGACAGATATAACTTTGTGGTAGTACGGGACTATGTCTATCTTGGTTCCGCTATTTACTCTAACAACAACATCACGTCAAGAATTAAACAAAGAATTACTCTTGCCAACCGCTGTTTCTTCGGGCTAAGAAGAAATCCTTGGTCGATTTGAGAGGAAAATTCTTCGAAAAATCTTCGGTCCCAATTTACGTTGACGGGCTATGGAGACGAAGATTCAACCAAGAACTATACGAGCTTGCTCGAAGAGTTTTCGATTCCCACCCAAAAGTCGGAAGCAGTAGAGGAAGACCACGCCTTAAGTGGCGCGCACAATTGAAAACTGACCTCAACCAACTTGAAATGCGCAACTTGAGGTAGTTAATTGGAGAGGCATCTTGGTTGAGGCTCAGGTTTGTTCCGGATTGTAGCGCCACTTAAGTAAGTACTATACGTTGTAACTTTTCGCGAGCAAAATTAAATTACGGAGGCACAAATCCCACCGCTGCCGCCATGTTGAGTATAGGAATACGAGTTGAAATGAAGCGCACCTCTCAAGAGTCTATATGCAACTGTCCTTATTTGTAACATAATTATACAAGAAATGCTGGAGAGAGAGTATTAATGCGTTATAGAAAGTCACACTTAAAAGTATGTGTTAACATAATACACATATATGCAACACTGAAAGCCTCTTCACATTTGACCCCCAGTCAAGGTGAACACACAAAGATTCTGATTTGCCTTAACATTACAGAAAACACCAACCATACCATTATCCAATCCAAATTTGAGCATATTTTCAGGACATAACTTCCGAGATGCTTAACGTAAGCATTTCCTTTTGCCTCCCCGATCATTGTAGCGTTTTGCAGGTGAAAATCATGGCAATCAAAGAAGCCTTGTCTTGGCTTAAAAGAAATATAATACCCACGAAGGACATTAGCATTCATACTCAGCCCACGAATTCCATCTCTTAACGACACGGCGAAGCAAGCTTCATCTGGCAGACTTCTTCATCGATAATCTAGGTGAGGTGGCTAATATCATTATCAGAAACCGCCTACGCTACATAGTTGGCTCTGGATGGTTCCTTTGGGCGAACATTCCTTTCTAACCTTTTAAAGCTGTAGTCTAGAGAAATAATTTGCTTATGCAAGGGAGGCAGTCTTCCTTATCGCCGAAAATATAAACTTTGTAGTTGACTGTAAATTGATTTTCAGCCAAACTCAGCGTTCTGGAATGTGAAATTGTATGGCGAAGCGTATTATAGCATTTCGGCTGAAACCAAGAATTTCAATGAAATGGCATTTCGGCTAAAACACCGAATTTCCCTTAAATTATGCATTTCGACTCGGTTTAAACGTACTATAAAGCTATCCATTTGCTGTTTAAAACTTATCTCTAGCAGAGGCGGCCGTTCTTGTATTCTTATATGGCTTCCAAGTAATAGTGAAATAAATGGCAACGAGCAAGCTGATGAAATAGCTACGCTGGGTATAACATATCTCCCAGATCATGAGTGATCAGCATGCACACCGCAGTACAGACAATGACAAATAATATTAAACCACACTTTGTATGATGACACTATAGAGAAACCTCTCGTAAGAAGGTATTTAAGAAGGAATCGAACATTACTAGACACTCGATTATCGTTGATCATGCTGTATGACTAGCCATACCTCACAACATTAATTGTCGCAGCTGCAAGTATGGTTGAGATGAACTCCATCTATTCAATTGACAATCTTACCGATTTTTCTGACAAACACATCAAGGATTTGAACGGTTTCTTAATACCAATGAATGGGTATAACATCTTTACATTTCGTTAGATCATCAGAAAAAGAAGTCCAAATCAACAGCATTGTTAGAGATGACTTATACAGTGCCATGTCTAGTTTTGGTATACCACCCAAACACGTCCGTCTACCTTGATGCTCCATAAGGTTCGTCAACGACCTCACCAAAACATTCGATACCAGGAAAGGATTTTGTGAGGTCGACGCACTTCTTTAGCATCGTCCTTGAAGGGATTGTGCAAAACACCAGAGCCAACATCAGAGGCACAATATTTCAAAAATCGGTGCAGCTACTAACATACGCCTACGATATTGACACCAGCGGTCGGACTCAACCTGATGTCACAGACTAACTGGCGGCAAAATGAGGATAAGACTAAGTTTTTGCTATCAACACGAAAGTATGCATAGTTGAATATAAAATCACAGATATAACATTTAGGTAGCACGGGACATCGATTCAGAAAAAATGCAGAATTACTTAGTGCTAAGAAGGCAATTTAGTGGTAAAAGCTTTACTCGAAGTATTAAGTAGATCTTATACAAGACCCTGAGCATTTAGGATGCTCTAAGGCGCGCATGAATCGTATCAAAAGAGGATCAGGAAATATTTGGTAGTTTTGAGCGAAAAAGTCTTCGCAAAATCAAAGATTATAGAGCCATATGACTTTATAGTCTTTGGTAAAATCTTCTGTTCCATTTGCGTTGATAGGCTATGGAGACAAAGATGCAATCAAGATCCATACGAGCTGTACAGAGTCATAGACCTGGTCAAAAAACACGCCATTGAATATCTACGATGGGTACGACATGTAGAAGGAAGGGACACTAATATTCGGCTCGCAGAGTCTTCGATTCCCAGACGTACGTCCCGTCGGGCGCAGTGGGAAAACCCCAAAGTGAAGCACACAAGTAGAAACAAACGTAAGGTGCGCAACTGGAGGCAGTTAGCTAAGGACGAAGTTAATTTGGAGAGGCTTCTTTGCTGATGCCCAGGTTTTCCCGGACTGTAGGACCACTTTAGTAAGTAGGTGGAATGGACCTAACAGATGGATAATACAAAAAGTTGCCACAACTAGTACACGAGTAGATATTTGTTATCAAAACGGCGCAATTCATCGTTACTTTGATTCGTCTCGTATGTACAGCCAAATCAACTAAATACCCTCTTTCTCACTCGCTGAACCTGTTAAAGGTTGCATATGCAGTAGGTATATGAATGATTCTGAAAGAAAATAGGAATTATAAAAAATTAATGGAAGAACCCTGTAAGTTGTTGAAAACACTATACTTTGGTGATGGTTAAAAGATCCAATTCTAGTTTCAAAATGGAAACACATTTTATATGACAAACGAAACTCATTTTAATCCTTATGCCAACACAAGCTCTGTTATACATGTGCAAAGAATAAAAAAAACCTTTAGACTCTCTATAAACTTAACACAAAAGCATACCCGGACATTCCCAGCTTGGAATTCCTACTAAAATAACTTTAAGCTATTTCCCTCTCAGACCATATCATTCGTATCTATCCCCTCCCCTACCCCTTGCAAAGGCAAAAAACTGAAACAACAATTTACACAGAAACTCTGGGAAATATAAAACTTCATTTGAGAACTTCACATTCATTAAATTTGTATAAACAAATTTAACACGAATAAATTCGTTCACCCCCATGTGCAGTGCAACCAATGCATCCAATGAGTGCAAAACTTATTCCAGGAAACGAAATATGCCGAGAGCCAGCGTAGGTATGTTTTATTCACAAACCTCAGGAATAGTGTTATGTTGAGAAATGGGTGGTGGATGAAGACACAAGGATGAAGAAAACAAAACAAAACAAAAAAAAATGACGGGAATGCATTGTGTCCTTATATTCTCATGCACTGCGTGGTATGTCTATCTGTATCTCTTTGGCTGTGTATCTTTTTCGCTTGTCGTTTTGAAAACTTTGTACTGTATAGCTGCATTATTCTCACAGCATATTCTCAACACTCGACCATCCGTGAAAACTCACCTCCAGCAATAAGGTGCTGTCCCCCAAAGGACATACCCATTCGCTCCACTGTATATGTAACACTGACTGGTACATCACAGAGACGACAAAACACCGAACGTGGCGCATGAAGACCGAGGAATCCTCAACTCGAGTTGCGACTATTATGAAAAATTTAGTGTCCTCATGAGATGTAACACATTTACAGGGCAGCACATGTACGTCAGTCGTCTAGTAGTGTACTATAGTGCTAAGGAACGGGTGTGCATATTTAGATCGTACGTGGAATAGAGCCAGGAAGCCAAGGGAGGGAAATTAAGAATGTGAATATATCCTTTGGCATGAAACCTCCACATTTGAAAGTTCGTTAATTCATTCCCGTTTGGAGTTTCCTTTTAACTTTGACGACCTCAACCGCATGCACGCATTTAAATTTTAAATTAACTTTTTAGGTTGCTTGTGTTGAAGTATGTGTATGTACTTTAGCTCTCTCAAAGTGTCCTCTTAGGTCAATGACGGTGTAAGTGATGGTGGAGGAAGGTGGACCTATTACTACCGGAGTTTAGCATACAGAATTACTGCTTAATAAAGTGTTTTTCGGTTTAGGTTACATAGCTAAGTTTGGTCCTTTACATAATTTAGGATTAATAAATAGCGACAGGGCTTTACAGGGTAATACAAATTCTTGACGCAACAGGCTCGATAAGTCTAGTGTGTGCGTATGGACATCTTGCACAATTGGGGAACTACAGATTAATGCCGAATTTAAATGGATGATTTGGGATAAGCTTTCAAGACAATTGGTATTACCCGGGTGATTCTTCAGATTATTGCGAGAGGATGTAAAGTCAAAAACATTGTCAGTGAAGATACTGCATGTGAAAATATTACACAGACCTGCTGGGCAGTTCTTCGAATTTGCATCCACGAAATATATCGCGAATTGATGTTTGAAAAATAAAATTTCTAATTGATCTAATCAAACATGGAATCGGTTGCCATCTCAATAAGACGGTTCATAACCCTTCTGACTTGTATCCTTTGTCTACAGCATCGCAGAAGTACTCCTGGTGTTGTTGTGTTTGTCAGGTCCAATTATATTTAAGAACGCCTAGCTCCCGCGATTTTATGTAGCTAATGGCTTTTTGATAGGTTTGGTAGAATCATTGATTTTTTTGAATTTCAGAACATAATTGAGCAGAAGAAACGCATTAAAAAGTAATTTTAGTTTATAAAAAAAAAATTAAGAATTCCATCCAAATTAACTATGACATTCCAAGGTAGGAAAATTCTATGTGAACAATCCACTTTTGTATTCATACAGTAGCAGGGGTGTTAATCGATCTTGACTTAAACCCACCGGTGTTTAAGGGTAGTGATGCGATAACATGATAACACAAGCGATCTCACTCTAGCCTCTCGCTGGTGGTGCCTACCTCGACTGCAGATGTGGTTTCAAGCCCTGTGGAATGTTGTTGGTGGCAGCGAACGAGAGAAGGAGGAAGGAGTTTCCTCTCACTAAAATACTAACTCTCATGGGACAGTGGAGGAATTCCCAAGAAGGAGTCAACGGTAACGCCTACAGTTCCAGTAGGCGTGCAATCGCTATAGAGCTGCTTCGATACCGGATACCGACTAATTGATTTTGCAGTAGCACTAGATTCCCAAGGCTAAAGATCCACACAGCAAGCTGGCGCTCTCCAGACGGTCGAACCGCCAACCAAATCGACCATGCGCTAATCGATGCGAAGCACGCATCCAACATCCTGGACGTGCACACATTCCGAGGAGCAAATGTCAACACTGACCGCATCTTCTTGTCGCAGTTTAAGTCAGAGCTCGACTTTCCAACGAGAAGAAGCTGCTAACAGCCCAGAAGAAGAAATTCGATGTTGGATACCAAAGCTCACCTGGAGTAGCCAAAGTCTACACCGTGCGCCCGAAGTGAGGAAAAGAAGAAAGAAGACCCTGCGTAGAAAGCAGAAGGCTTACGCAGCTACCAGCTCAAGGTGATCGAAGAATCGCGCGATCGTAACAACTTCCGTAGGTTTTATAAAAAAGCCAAACAACTGGCTGCTGGATACAAAACCGGAACGCAGATTCTTCAAGACAGCGAAGGAAACCTATTCAACGAAGCGCAGAGAATAGTAGATGTTTTTAAGCATCGTTTTCATAAGCTGCTTAATGGGCATCATGTAAAGAGAGTAATAGGGCAAGAAGAGAATCTACGTCCAGTCAATGAATAACTAGATCCACCACCTAGTATAGAAGAAGTTGGCCTAGCTACAAAAAAGCTTACGAACAACAAGGCCGCAGACTCTGATTTCTTACCAGCGGAGCTTTTCACATACGGTGGTGATGTCTTGGTAGGGAGCATGTACCGAATCATCAACTAAGTATGGGTGGAAGAAAACATGCCCGACATTGACATTGACATCGACATCTCAGTACTTCGCACATGAATGCAATGAACTACAGACACAAAACAGCACTGAGACAATTGGAAGCAAAGCCAAATTACATAAACCTACGTGGCACAGAGGAGGAGACATAGATTTATATTGTCTCATATTATCGCACAGGTGGCCTCAGATAAGCCGGCGATTTTTGTGGAAAAAGAATACTGCCGAAGCTTGGGCTTGAACCCGCAACGTTTGGCTCAGCAGTCAACTACGCATTCCTCTGAGCAATGGCCACCTGTTTCCTATTTCCCTGCAAAGAACATGCCCGATTACTGGACTATCAGCTCCAAATCGAGGCGTATCCCTGCTAACTGTCGCATTCAAGATCCTATCCAACGTACTGTGTGAACGTCTTAAACCGTTCTGCAACACACTAATCGGCACGTACCAGTGCATTTTTGTGTGCTTTGGTCCTGTGTGCGAGGGAGGTCGAATGAAGAAGAAGATACAACCGCAAACTCTATGAGCTGTAACCAGATATGGATGTAGTCCAACAAGCCAAAACACGTCGACTACATTGGCTCGGCCAAATCGAGCGATTCGACAATAATGCTCCAGCTAATAGGATCTTCGAATCCCCCAGGTTCGATATTGCAAGGAAGACCGAACCTCTGTTTCATAGACCAAGCCGTCGCGAATGCTAGAGCGCTTGGTCTAGACAACTGCAGTATCTCAGGTAGAGACTCTTCATGGGTCGGGAGCCCGAAAAGTAAGTAAGTGACTTACACAAATCGGCTGGTCCAGATGGTGAAAATATCGACTGCTTCTATTGGCATGTGTCTCGATACGATGCGACGTTAGAGATATCACTAATTTTTTATTTTTCGGTGATACAAATATGTCCAGGAGTTTATCATCGGAACTACTTTAGGGATAGTTCGATTCATTGACCTTGGTATGACCTCATTTATTTGAAGCAAATTTTGATCAGTTTCTAGTGAAGTTTGTTTGTCAGTTTGTCCTAAAATGGTCGAGAGAACGCACTTGGTCGAACTCCTTCGGATGAGTTTGCTCGTTTATGGTACTGGATACTGGAGCAAGTCCGGTAAGGTCACTATCATACTTGAATACTGTATGATGTACAAAAGTACATCCGCGAGATAATTTTTCAACAGATTTGAAAGGATGGTTTTTCTCTTGACCCTGACTAATAATTACCATCCACAGCTGGCTGGTGCTTTTCAGCCCCCCTAGGGGCTAACCCGGTCCTTCCGCAAGTTGGACCCGTCAGGTGCAACCTTTTTCGTTGAGTCGCCTTTTTCTTCGACAGCCTGTTTCCGAGCTAGCATTCATACCCTTCTTCTTATGTTGGAATATTGGACGGTAGCAGGGTAGTATGGTAGCAGGGTAGCAGGGTAGCAGGTTAATAACACATGTGTGCTTGCTCATGTTTTCTAACTCTGTTACTACCACATGGTGTAGATAAAAGCGGCGTACCCGAACCCGTGGCATCGCATACATTACAGCATGATAGTGTACGCATATTTTGATGCTGCGTTGTCCTCCATGTAGAATACAACTGTATATTTTTGGGAAGACTCATGTTTTACATAAAAATCCGTAATAACTAACATATATTGCATTAGCTGTGTTTGTATCTGCTGCTGCTGTTCTGTCAATATTTCCTCTACCTTCTCTAAATGTTATCATACTGTTGTGGTTTCCACAAGAGGAAAAGATTTTAAATAATAATGCTTTGAGCAATTATCTAATATTTTATTTTAATTTAAAGTTTATTCTTTGTTCTTCAAACAATTCCGTTCCTTTTTTCACTTGGCGCGTGTCTCTGACATTTCTTGTTGTGTTGTCGAACTGAAATCTGCTGTCAACTCGCTATTGGCAGTGTGACTGCAAAATGACACATTCCTCCTCTTTTAGTTTATTCCCAAGCGTTGGGGAGCTCTTATTACTCGTCCATATCGAATAGTGTTAGTTGGAAACGGATTTATAGTGGTGGTGGGAGTTGAGATATCATCATTGGTTGCAATTGCAAACTCTTGCTCCTTTATACGATGCTCTTGTGGTGGATCAGGTGCAGCAGGAGTATCGGTTTCTGGTGGCAGGAGTGAGGTTTCTGGGGTAAAATTTCCTTGCTGGCAATTTTCAGTGTCATGGCTTCTGACAGGATTCTCTAACGGTCTGTTTTCAGTGAGGTGGCGTTTGATTTGATCAATGTGAGGGCGACCTATTTTATTGTCTATTGATTTCACCACATAGGTCAGTGACTTCAATAATTTCACCTTCAACCAGAAATAAATGGTGTCTCCAATTTTAAAACTCCTTATTTGGTGACTCGAATCTGAGCTTATTGGTTTGGACTGTGCATTATCCGGATGCAAAGCGCCTAATGCAGTGCGCACTCGACGTCCCATCAGCAATTCTCCTGGTGTTTTTCCAGTTGCCGTGTTAGGTAACGTGTGTTGTTTAAAAGCATGCGCTGAAAAATGGTGTGCGCGTCCCCCACTGACATGGTCTTGAGAAAAGTTTTCAAATACTGGGCCATACGTTCCGCTTGGCCATTACTGGATGGCTGGTACTGAGCCGTGGAATTGTACTTGATACCACTAAAAATATAAAAATAAAGCTTTAAAATTATACGAAACGATTCTTTTGGGCTGACCATAATAGCAAATATTTCGCGTAGTTTTGAATTCACTTCGGTGGTTCGAGGCCAACCATGTGAAAGTAAACGTAAAACTCTTGACATCACCGGATCTTTTCAGTCTCCCTCTCCAGCTATCTCAGCTGCTTTCACCGGGGGATTACTAACTATCTCAAGCATTAATATATCAGCAGTACCATTGACTGAGGCGTCGACTAACGAGGTTAGTGGTAATCGGCTCATACAATCTGCATCACCGATCGCATATGGCGAAGCATCGCAGGAGATAACCAGTGTTTTAGAAACGTCATAACAATAATGTCATCAAGATAGGCTTTTGCGCCATTTATACCCACCAGGGTACCATCCATAAGTTTTTGAAGCAGGCCTGAAGTGGCCAAAACACCAAAAGGAAGTCTGCGTAACTTGAATAATCCCTTGTGTGTAAATATGTAAATATCTTGCCCCCTGAGATTGATGCCATTACCTCCGCAAAAATTGGTAGAGGATAAGAATTATTTTTAATAACCGCACTTACAGTTGCTGAGTTTATCAATCTCTTTTTCGACTTCCGGTTTCCAGGCGATCGTACACTGACGATGTTTCATAAAAATCGGAGTTGATCCTGGCAGTACCTGTAAAGAAACTGGTGGCTCCACATGAGTACCCAGTTCCTCGCTAAAAACGTTTCTATATTTCACTTCCAGACTATCTAGCCTCTCATTCCGTGTCACCTCCAATGCACAAACTCCTTGAACCGAAATGCCCAACGCAGAAAACTAGTCTCGGCCCAGTTAACATCCCCCACCACCAGCTACAACAGCAGGCAATTTATAATCTTTATCATCATAAATTTTATTCACCAAAGAATGCACAACTTTTCCTTCGACCAGGTTTGCAGAGTTATATTTGATGGAATCAACGGTCGCGATTGCCCCAACTGTGGCCGCAGTGAAATGTTAACCTGCTTCCAACTCCTTAACTTAATCTACACTCATCTACCTTTCTGAATTGCGGGCTCAAAATATTTGAACTTCGCGTCTGTAGTCGGTCTGCAACTACGTTGGTCTGTTTAGAGTATATCACTCCCGCGCATACAACTTCACTCCCCCGCTTAGGGTTTTACAAGTTACCTAACTCGCACCTTTTGGGACAATGAATTTCCTCTCTGCAGTATAGGTTCAAAAATTAAATACATAAAAAAAAAAAATGATTGAGGAAATCGAAGAAGATCCTTTGAGTCTCTGTTTGATTCAATGCTGACATTTAAAAATTTGTCATCGATAACCCTGTGTCTCATCCATTTCTCGAGAAGAAGACAAGATATCAGATTCTTAAACACAATTTTAAGGCGCAATTCAAAGTTTTGTAAATTTTATTTGAATATGAACTTTTTGCATTTAGAGGCATTAAATGAGTGCAGAATTTTATTTGCTCCTTATTACACGTTTATGAAAAGGGCTGCTGATGTGCAACAAGGAAAAATCCTTCACTTACTTGCATCCCATTCCCTTTGAAAAATTGTAGGGAAAATGGATAACAACATTTTTTCGTAAGGCAATTGAAACAACAACAATGGCAACGCAAGTATTTAAGTAAACTTGCGGTCTTCGCTTCAAGTTTGCCCATATCCCGCAGACTGAACAGCACATTCATTGTTCTTTGTTTTCTTGCACTGTTGCACCTGTGGAAATTACTTCACCTATTAAGGATGTACAATGACTCCTTTTTCTGTTGCTTATGGCGTGACGATTTAATTACGTTCCCCCATTATACGGAGAATAATTTTACGTTTCCACTTAGCAAATGGTTTTCCCGTTCTGTACTCTTCACAAAAAGAATGAAAGAAAGGTATAAAGACACATATAAGAGGTTGCAGTCTAGTGGGTGGACAACAGAATACCCTATCCTATTTGCAACAAATTCTAAACGGAGTATGTTGTGCTTTCAAAGAGTAATTTCAAGTGTATGATCTGGGACATACGAACTTTACTTGTATTTCAATATCAATATATTTCATTATATTTTGATATTTCCGATTTATACGTTGATTGCTTTGAAAACGGTTATTTCCCAAAATAATTGAAAAAATCTTTACATGCAATTGGATTAGCCTTGAAAAGGTTGTTATTTAAAGTATACGGGCAGTTAAAATCTGAACTTATAACGCGCTGGGAAACAAATCGTTCCAGCTTTCTATTCAAACCCCAAAAGCTGCGAAGTCTTGGAGTCAATAGACTCCCATTTGACGCATTCTAACTATGTTGGTAGGAAACAACAAACAACATGGGTACCAATATAAGCTATGGGTAAAGTCCTCGATTTACAAATAACTCCTCAGACGGCAGACGGAATCAACTAGCACTATAATCTAATGGCATTATAATAATTATTTTGACAACATTATGCATCCCAATTCAACTTCACCAGTTTACAATAATTCTATGAAAGCGCTCAGAGATGTACATTTTTCTTTGAGCCAAACACAGGCCTAGAATTATTGAAAACTATGGGTTCTGTAAAATATTCAAATTCCTGTGGCAAAGATGGCATTTAAAATCGGGTGTTAAGGAATGTTGTTGCTTCGTTGTCGATATCATAGCACACATTTTTATTAATAGCGTTTTACCTGGAGTTTTTCCGGTAGCTCTTAAATCTGCGAATGTAGTTCCCAAATGATATAAGCAACTACAGACCTATTTCGCTTCTTCCCTCAGTAAGTACAGTTTTTGAAGAAGTATTAATAGGATTGGTAACTTTCTGAATAATACAAGCTTTTTCAGTCCACTTCAATACGGGTTTCAAATAGGCAAAACTACGGAGGATGCCCTGCTGAACTTTTGCTCACAAATATTTAATAGTGTAGACAATCAAAAGTGTACTGCTAGTTTGTTCGTCGACGTAAACAAAGCATTTGATTTGGTTAACCATTACATTTTGTTGCAGGAATTACGAAATGTTGGTTTCCGAAATTTTCTTCTTGAGTGGTTCAAGTCATATCTTGAAAATTAATTTCAAAGAGTAAAGGTTGGAGGAACTAGAAGTAAAATTAGGTATATGAATCTAGGGGTACCCCAGGGCTTTGTATTAGAACCAATTTTAATTCCTGATCTATATAAACTCATTGCTTGAGCAAAAATTCAAGGTATTATCACTGCTTTTGAAGATGATGTTGGTTTAACCTATGGTTCTGCAAGCCTTCTAAATTTAATTGCTGATATCAATTCAGATTTAGCTATGTTTTGGTAGCTATGGTTTGCTGCACATAGACTGATGATAAGCTCCAAAAATTAAAGTAATGTTTTACTGTATGGCAACTGGTTTGACGCTGAAGTTTTTTTTTTATGCACCTGAGTGCCAAAAGTTAACAATGGTGAGCTGCTCCTGCAGCACTAGCCCTTCCCCTTTAATATTTTGTAGCATTCTCAAGTACAGTGAAAAGTGTTTTCAAATTAAAAATACCTAGTGCTGATTATTGACTCAAGATTGTTCTTTGACAACCACGTTGATAAATTAAGGCAATACTTTCGCATGGCGCTTAGGATTTTTTTTTTGAAGAATATCTGCTCAACAATCTTCTTGAGATAATTTATTTTGTAATTTTTCAATCTCAATTACAAAATGGTACTACTTTTTGGGGGGAGCGCATTTTAACAGAATCCAACCACTTCTAGTTATACAGAAATTTGTTGTAAGAAAAATCTGCGGGAAAAATCGCTTACATCCTTGGTTTTTACTAATTTTTTATTTGAAAATTATTTCTGTCCGGCATTTATATTGTTTTAAGGTTCTAAATTCTTTTTTCTATAAATCTGGTAGCTTAAACATAAGAGTTCTTGAAAACTGTAATAAACGTCTTTATCACTAAAATCTATTAGCTTTTCCTAAATTGCAAACCACAGCCTTGAGCAATTTTTATTCAGTTTTGTCATGCAATCTTTGTAATAAGCTTCCTTTTTGGATTAGGACTCTTAGTCAGGACTCTTAGTCCTATTAATATATTTATGAAACATGTAAAACATAGGCTTCTAGGACATGAAATTAAACGTTCAAAGTCCATCTTTAATATTTATTCATAGCCTGATCATGCTTTTGATGATTTGGCGTTTCTTTCTTTTTGCGTTTGTTTAATTTTATATTCTAACAAAATAAATTTTGTTCTTTAAAATTAATTTCACTGCACAATTTGAATTTTAATATTTTGTTCTTTTTCTTAATGACATAATATGTCACATTTTTCTGACGGTTCATTGTATATATTGTTTAAATTTGAAATTGAACAATTTTCTTCAACTGCAACTGTCACCCTACACATTTATTTAAATTATTTTCATTATCTTTTGCTGGGGCATTTAATACTATTTCTGTTTAAGAAATATAAAATTTTTCTCAGTTTTCTCGAGTTAGTATTTTTAAATTTCTCTTATAAAGAGAAAGAAAATGCTTTCGTGATATTTTCGACCTCGAAATTTTGATTGATTCTAACATAACGGAACTCAAAAAAGTGTTTTGTTGGAATTTCGTCCGTCGGTTCGTCGGTCCGTCTGTCCGTACACGTCTCTCGAGCCTAAGCGAATTGACCGATGCAGCGTTTGTTTGGTCATAATTCTAGGCGATTTTTTTTGTCTGCTTCTAGCCATTTTATTACTGGTACCTGCCATATGAAAATCATACATAACCTCAGTTTTCTCTACAACGGCTTTGACAATTTTGATTTAACTTCTTATATGATATAAGCATATAAGTTCCAACAAAACTGCGTCCCCGGTTTTTTCGAGGAAATCCATATAACGGATTTTCGCATTTTGGTCTTATAAAGAAAATTGACAGTTTCTCGCAATCTATTTTACCAAATTGATTGAAATTTAATTTTTAAACTACTTATATGTTTTTTATGTTTTTATGAGTTCCACATTATTAGTTTTGGCCCAAATATCCCTAAACGGAATGTTCAGTTTTGGCCAATAACGGAAAATCATTATTACTCACATGGACACCGATTCCTTTCAATTATGGAATAAACGCTAGTATAATCTCATTTCGACATTATTTATATCATTCAAGCATCATTAATCGAAATAAATGTTTCAAAAGCGGATGAAGAAATCATTGGTCGATTCGAGAGGAAAATTCTTCGAAAAATCTTCAGTCCCGTTTGCTTTGGCGGGTTATGGCGACGAAGACGAGCTTTAGAGTTACATGCCCCTATTTAAAAGCTCTGCATTGGACATTTAAGATGGCTAGGACATGTTGAACGAATGGACACCAATAATCCGGCTCGAAAAGTCTTCGATTCCCAGCCAGACGTCGGACACAGTAGTGTTCTCTAAGTGCTTCGCACAAGTAGAGACCGATCTCAACCAACTTGTAGTGCGCAACTTTAGGCAGTTAGTTAAGGACCGAGCTAATTGGAGAGGCATGTTGCTTGAATCCCGAACTATAGCGCCACCTAAGTAAGTAAGATCTATATTGAGTGGAGTGAAGACATACCCCGCCTACCTCATCAACAAACCAACCTAACCTAACATCAAAACGAACTAACGTGCTGATTGCAGTTAATTGCTCAGTATGCTTAAAATTGGTCCCTGTATTTGCGTCCGATATATTGGAATATTAACATAATCTACTGCGCTCATATATTTCAATTGAAAAAGTTTTGAAAAAGTCGGTCTCTTGTACTCTGCAATAATGAACTTTCGAATACCTGCAACAAGATGGTAAACATTCGGACATACAATATACTGAATATACAAAATGCGAATTGGGTATTTTGATCTGCAGACCGTCATGAGACCTTGTGGATACGGATGTAAACACAATCATTCCCACTTTTATTGCAAGTTTAATGTGGATAAGTAGTTAGGCCAATACCCAGCTCAAAATTTGAGCAAACAGGACTTTTTTTAAATCTATGGTTAAAAGGGGCAAGTAGTTTTCCCTAACTAAATCTGCGATCACTTAAGAAAATTTCTTTTAACTGGCTGAACATCCTCAATCTCCGCTAGTTCTCTGAATGGGTTTCCCTCACCAACGTAGCGGGGTTCCCCATCTTCAAACTCGTATTCCTCGAGGTCAGAGTTGCACTCTTCCTCTTCTTCCATTGTTGTTGGCAGCGGTGTATTTTCCGCTACCTGCATACATCGCCGCACGTTGAGATTAGGTATGGGATTAAGCTTCCTCCGCCTCCCCATTTGGGTTGTTGCTGTTGCACTTTCTGCTGCTGCTGTTGTTGTTGGTACCGCCTCTTTCGTTGTCGCTGGTACCTGCTTTGTTGGCATACCTGCCGTCGCAGATGCCGATTATGTTGTTGCTGTTGATGATGCAGGCATCGCCAGCTTCTGCCGTTTGTTTGTCGGCGACCTGTTTCCACCCTCTTGCGGGACTTCATTCACCGCACCGGTTTCCATAGCCGGTAATTCCACCGAAATACTCTTCTTTTGTTTTTTTTTCACCGGATGAATTGGAAAAAAATTTAAAAGTACTGGGGTCTGGTTGGACTCGAGCCCACGAGTCCCACTCCTGAGTAAGGTGATAGCACCACTACTCCACGTGGACGATAAATATTCCTTCGCTAACTTGCCACTTATTCACTACTTCACTTTGGAAATGTACTTCTGCACTTAACTGACTGACTGACCACTACGAGAGTTGGAGAGCGACGATCGACAACTTGTTTACACTCCTTAGTCACAATAATTCTCCTTATAAATACTACACAAAATATAAATTTAATTAAGTTTAAGACTTAACCTTTGAAAAAAGTGTTTAAAATAAGTATACTGCCTACATTTTTTCATAACACTATTTTGAGATTTATTTATTATACACAAATTAATTAATATATAATACTTGAAATTAGTAAAGATACCTAACATGTAGCATACACCGACGATATTGACATCATTAGTAGGATTCAACGTGATGTCATAGCCACGTTTGCTAGTATAGAGAAAGAAACGGCAAAAATTGGTGAAGCAGTAAATTAGGTTAAGACTAAGTATATGCTGTCAAGACGAAAGGACACACAACATCGAAAAATTGGATACAACGTCACCATTGACAGATATAATTTTAAGGTAGTACGGGACTTTGTCTACCTCGGCTCAACTTTTAACTCTGGCAACAACATATCGTCAGAAATTCAATAAAGAATTACTCATTAGTATTTTGTAGTAAAGCCCTCACTCGAACTAACGGGTGTTTTTTTTTATTAGAGGTTTAGAGCTTTCGAATTGAAGTAAAACACAAGAATATCATTTTAATGTTCATCAATTTCGCTTTATTGAAAGGATCATTTTATGCCATTTATGTTTAAGTATGATTTCGAGCATGCGGCTGGTTCGAAGGTCCAATTGTAAAACACTTTTTCGAGCATTTGCGGCCGTATGTCGGTAATAACGCCACGAATGTCTGCTTCCAATTCCCCTAACGTTTCTGGTTTGTTGGCGTAGACGAGCGATTTCAAGTATCCTCAAAGCAAATAACCCAATGGTATCAAATCGTACGATCTTGGTGGCCAATTTACAGGTTCATTCCGCAAAATTATGCGCTCATCTAGAGTTTCCTTTAATAAATCGATTGTGACGTGCGCTGTGTGGCATGTAGCACCGTCTTCTTGGAATCACATCTCATTCACATTCATGCCATTAAATTCGGGAACAAAATAGTTGGTTATCGTGGCTGTATACCGGTCTCCATTTACGGTAACTGACTCTATAGCATCTTTTCGGAGGCAGGCCCAATGACTCCACCAGCCCATAGAGCACACCAAACAGTCAGTTTTTGTGGATGTAATGACGTCTCAAGGGTCTCATGTGGATTCTTCTCACCCCAAATGTAGCAATTTTGCTTGTTGACGTAGCCATTCAACAAAAAATGAGCCTCATCACAGAGCAACATTTTTCTATGAAAATCAGTATCGAGAACAATCGCATTTTCGGAAAATGCACCAAAATCACGACGCATTGCATGGTCTCGCGGCTTCAGTTCTTGCACAAGCTGGGTCTTGTAAGGTCGTAAGCCAAGACCTTTGCGCAAAATCGTCCATAAAATTGATGGGCAAAGCGGCGAATCGATTAATTCGGGTCCTCTTCAACACTTTGCTCTACAGCGGAAGTTGTTTCTTCGATGCGCACTGTTCGACGTCTCTGCGGATGCGTATTATCACATAGAGTAAACGTAGTGCGAAAACTAGCCATGTTTAACCGAATTAATTGCTCTGATGGAAGATTATGTCGACCATAAAATGGATGGAGCTTGAGGTAAGCTTCGCGAACTGAACCATTATTTTCAAAATAAATTTGCACTATTTGCAAGCGTTGTTCATTTGTCAACCTGTTCATGATGAAATGGCAATTCAAACTGAACATAAATGGCATTAGAATTGCCCGATTTGACCACAAAATTTCAGCTTTGTCTCTATTCGAAAAACCTATATAAGACCCTGATCATCCCATTCCTGCTCTACGCCGCTAAAGCATCCTTGGTCGATTCGAGAGGAAAATTTTTAAAATATCTTCGGTCCCGTTTGCGTTGATGGGCTATGGAGACGAAGATTCAACCAAGAACTATACAAGCTGTACAGTGACATGCCCCTGGTCTAAAAGCTCCGCATTGGACGTTCAAGATGACTAGGATATGTAGATATGTACTCCGGCTTGCAGTCTTTGATTCCCAGCGAGAGGTCGGACGCAGTAGAGGAAGACCTTGCCTTAAGTAGAGCTCACAAGTAGAAACCGACCTCAAACAACTTGGAGTGAGCAACTGGATTCAGTTACTAACAACTAGGCCAATTGGAGAGGCATGTTGGTTGAGGCCCAGATTCGTTCCGGACTGTAGCGCCATGAAAGGCCCTTTTACACCTATCATTGGAAACCCTCATTGGAAATTTCCTTTTCTTCTCGCTGCTCTGTTTTACGAATTAAATCATTGGCGAGTTAGTGTCAAAACAAAGCTCATGAAGAAAAAAACTAAATTATTTATTATTATCAGTAACAAAAATATTGTTGTATGATTTGTGTTCATGATTAAGAATATCGATCCTACTTTTTTTTTCAAGTTCAGTATTTTTCGTGTATAAAATATAACGAAATGAATGAAATCATAACATTTTTGTAGCAATCCATTTCCAAACACCCAGTTTTAGTTTATTTTAAGAAAAATAAATGTTGTTTGCTTTTTAGTTAATATTCTGAATGGTGTGTTATTTTCTCGCCACATGTGAACACTGGTAATGATGATTAATCCACGAGTGTGCTCTCCATCACTTTCACTCCTCAGTAGGTATAACAAATGTCTTAATTTTGCCACTGGATAAATTTTAGTGAGCTGTTGAGCAGGATAGAATTTTGAAGTCTCTCTTCACCATTCTAATGTCAAAATGATCCACTGGCTAAAAATGTTACGCAACTTACACTCGGCCTAAGTACATAAAGAAGCAAACTGAGAGCAGAATAGAGAGAGAATGAACACAAAAACACACCATGCATGCTTTGGCTGAAAATCCATATATTCTATACAAGTATTTTTTTCATTTTAATTAATCAGGGCGAGGTAGACCCCCATCCACTATTAAAAAATGTTTGTTTTAAAACCTTCTACTAAAAACTATTATCAGTTTTTGGCGCCAAACTTATCGTACTCTTCCCTAAGTTTTTGCTTGTTGTTTGTCCACTTTGTCCGATCACGCTAGCCTTCTCCTACCGATGACTTTAAGAGTCTAAATTTCATTTCATGTGAGTTTCACTTCAAAAATTACCATTCCGCCCACTGCCTCTCATACTTTTCAGACAAATCTTAAGACATTTTGAAAAAGTGTTTGAACAAAATGGGGTTGTCTATTAAAGTGGGTTGCAGCCTTCTCATATATTTTAGATTTTAAATGATTAATATATTTTGTGTCTTGTTACCACATTCTTCTTGTATGAAATAATGGAATCAATCCTAACCAAAAAAGTTATAAACCATTACATTTTTTGTTCTACTTCCGCCACTTCGATATGTTACAATATGGCTTGTGGCGTCACCTTTAGTAGTATCAAACCATTAGAATGTACATGGAACGTACAATACGGCCATATCATCTCTAAACTTGCTACTTGCCTTACACGTACTACTTTGTTTTGCCGCCATTTGGGTAAACATTAGTCATGACAGTTCATATTTGGCAGTCGTGAAGTAGACACGTGGCAAATTTATTATGGAAAAATATTCGTTCGTTAAAACATTTTATCAAAATCAATCATCGATTACTGTGACGATGAGAAAGTTACGTGAAATTTTTGGGAGAAATAATGTGCCAAAAAACGCACTATTTATCATTTAGTGAATGATTTCGAATAAAGAGGGTCTGTAGGTGATAGACTCATGCGACCACAACGTACTGCAAGATCGGCTGAAAACATTAATGCTGCTCAAGAAAGTGTTCAAAACAATCGATCAACCTCAATTCGACGCCGTGCTCAGGAGCTTGTTCTTCAAAGAACAACTTTGGCCACAATTTTGCACAAGAATTTGCATTCTTTTCCATTTCAGATTCAGTTGACACAAGAGCTTATTCCACAAGAACATTTACATATGCCAACAGGATGTTACAGCTATCTCATGACAATTCCGATTTTCATGCAAAAATCATAATGAGTGACGAGGCACATTTTCATTTGAACGGATATGTGAATAAACAGAATTTTCGGCTCTGGGCAATGGAAAACCCTCAAATTAATCATCAGTCACCTTTTGCATCCATTAAAATTTTCAGACTGGTGTGGTCAGGAGGAATGATTTGACCTTACTTCTCTGAAAATGAAAACGGCGTAACGGTAACTGTGAATGGGGAGCGGTTCGTGATATTATTGAAAACTTTTTAACGCCACAACTGCATGCTTTCAACTTTGTATAAACAAGACGGTGCCACATCGCATACAGCCAGAATTACAATGGAACTATTACGAGACATCTTTCCACAAGAAGTTATTTCAAAAAATGGTGATGCTGATTGGCTCCAAGGTCCCCTGATTTGACTGCTCCGGACTCCTTTTTGTGGGGATATTGTATTGCATACATAATTGCCGACATTAAATAAAACATTTATCAATATAAGATCCATTCCCTTTCATTTAATCAAAAATTTAACCAAACAAAGTAGTATACCTTCCCGGCGGACACCCTGTACTATAACACTGATTGAATAAATATTTATATAGATGTTTATGTTTTCAAAAATGTTTCAATATTCTATAAAACTGTTAATGTTACAGACCACAATCACAAAATCTTGTTAGTTAACTTCATTTCGTTTCAACTGAAATTTATTTCCCATATTCCACGAACCTTACCTACAATGTAAACAATTGCATCCTCTTATTTTTTTTCCATGCCAGTAGACTTCACCCTACAATCATGTTGGCAACGCTGAGCTTTTTCAACAGATGATATTTGCAATTTTCAATGGCTTCTGGTGGTGTTGCTGTAGGTTATTTGTGAAATGTGATCTTCCTGGAAAAAGTAAACACCGACGAATTATTGCGAATTTTCACTCGAGTGCGGTTTTATTATGTCACTTAAAGTGTGATCTTTACTGTAGAATTACGACTCGTATTTCAATTATAAAGTGTAAGAACAATTTCTCTGAAAACAATTCTGTTATCTTTGACATCTTGACATCCGACAGCCATTTACTTTACGTTCAGTGTAGGGACATCTTAATTTTGCGACAAAAAATAAAAAGCAATTTTTTGGTATTCACTTAATTAAATAAAATTTAATATTAATCCATTGTTTCCGGTCCACAGGTATGTAGCTATATTTCGTCCTCTGCGAATATTTCCTTAGAAATCATTTTAAGGCTGGCAGAAGTTTTATTTGAGCGCGGTGTATTATTTTTCGTGAAACTTTTTTCGAGGAAGTTGTGCTCCGTAGTTCGCTTGTCATGTCTACGGATACGACTAGACAAAAGTCTCACACTTGCGTAGGGAGTACGTAGTTGCAACATCTTTTGCAGTGTGGAACTAAGATTTTTCCAAGTTTCTCAATAATTCTACTGTTGTAGGTAAGTTTGTATCAGAACAGAATCGTTTATCACGTGATTAAAATTGAATTGCAAAGTTCCATGGTGATTCTATAGATAAGCTGTTTTCTTAGATTTCTAAAAAAAATTGCATTTGTTGTAATCATTCTTTAGATTTAGATTGCTTTTTCTTCGTACACGACATTTTCATTTTCTATATTTTGATGGTAGGATCGCCTACATAACTGTTCGGATTCCGATTAAAAGTTTTTATGGCTAGAAATCTCGGCCATTTTTATTCGCTTCTAATGAAGTAAGTATTAATAAATTCGAGTAAAAATTCGAACTCGAGTTTTTAATAGAACCTAACATTACGATGATAGAGAAGTCATAAAAAGTTTGTCGAGCAATTCTGTCTGTCGGTGTGTCAGTGCTCATTGTGTTGGTCAACAAGCTTTTTGGAGAGAAGAAAATAGAGCAAGAAACGCGATCGATCGAGGATATAGAGAGGTGCCACTCAAGGAACAATGTCCGCAAGTTTAACCAAAGTGTAAGCCGTCAAAGCCAAGGATACAATGCTCGAACAGAATCCTGTCAAGAAGAACAAATAAATATCATGGTTGAGACACAGTCTATGTTGAGAATATGGCAGAACCAGTTTTGCAGACTGTTAAACGGCGTCGGCATACCCGCTGAGCTTTATAAAGCAGGCGGAGATGACTTGGTAAGAAACATCCACCGATTCATAAGCCAAATCAGGTCGGAAGAAAGTATGCCTGAACAATGAAACCTCAGCATCATTTGCCCGACCGACAAAAGAGGAGACCCTCTAAATTGCGCCAACTACAGAGGCATAAGTCTCCTCAACATCGCCTACTAGAGCCTATCTGCTGTAATATGTGAAGTACTGAAACCGTTTACCAACAACCTAATCGGCACTTATCCGTGCGGTTTTAAACCAGAAAAGTCCACAACCGATCAAATTTTCACCCTTCGGCAGATACTGCATACGACAGCATTTATAGAGACGAAATATATAGAGCCATGTCTAGTTTTGGTATACCGCCCAAACTCGTCCTGTTCTATCAGAGTCGAAAACAACCTCACCGACACGTTCGATACCAAAGAAGGATTTAGGCAAGGATTTGTGCAAAACTCCCGAGTCAACACCAGAGGAACTGTTTTTCAAAAATCGGTGCAACTACTACATAGTATACGCCGACGATATTGACATCACTGGTACGACTCAACGTGATATCATAGCCACGTTAGCTAGTATAGAGAAGGTAGCGGCTAAAATTGGTTTAATAGTTTTCGTCGCTCAAGAAAAATCAGTTATAAAAGAACACGAACATTCCTTAACAAATGTTTATGAGAGTTCTCCCTACTGCTATTGGTTCAGCCGTCACACATCCCAGCTGTGAGTACTATCAAACGTAAACTGGTAAACTTGTTAGTAGAAGTGCTCTCGTGAGACTCTCATTCCCTTGTCAATCGAGTAAAGCACACTGCATACGTTGGATCCCATATCAAATGCAATTTTTTTCCCACTGGCATACTCAAAAGGCAAATTTTATATTCCCAAACATCTGTTCCACATAAATAAAAGTGCTCTTAAATGACCATTTTTCACTTATTGTTTTTTTGTTTTATAATTTTTTTTTGCACATATTTTGATGGAATATGCATCAAATTGATGGGAGTGACAATTCGTTTTTAACAATTAACAATGGCCTGTCATTAAACAAAAAAAAATATATTAAATGTAAATCGAATTACCAATAAGAAAAAAATGAAACCTACACAATTCCCAATTGAGATTGAACTGGTTCCGGTATCGAAGCCACTATAAATTAAGCCACCACGCACAAACATGTACGAATACCAAAAAAGAACCAATTATGCATTGTAGAATCGCCAGGTAATTGCTCGCAATGGTTTATTTACAAATTGTTAAATCGATTCGAAACTCTGCGATAACAATTATTATCTACCCGATGAATTATTTATTATTCGCGCACAATTAAATCCAATTTGTTAATTTATCAAAAATGTATGTCGGTATTTTACAGAGCGGTAACAATGAAATAATAGCCCCAACCTTTTTATCTCAGCTCGGCCGCGCAACACTGGGTGGCTGTGCGTGACGCCAAATAAGCCAGACGAACGTCCAATATTCGTGGAATAACACCACCACTGGGTGGAGAAAATTAGTACGCATTTTGCATATGGAACCGGACCACAGGACACTCATCTACCAGCCAATTGATTCTGGAGGAAAAGCAAAGCCCCATGTGTTGTAATCTGAAAAATTATTAATAAATTACATTAAATTGAATATAATGAATGTTAATTGGGTAAACGCGGTGATCAGCAGCAGTAGGAGCAACAAATTGCGACAGGGCTTTGGAGCGTCGTGATATTATGTGGGGTCGGCGCTGCTCTGCGCGTTATATGCTTACTGGGAATTTCAATCAATTTTACTGCAATTTAATTGCATTTTTCGGAGGCGCAAGCTCTGTCACAAATTTTCCAAAACAAACGCAAATAATGCGGAGATGTGAGTTTATATTTTGAGCTGTAAGGACTGCAGTCATGGAGATAGTGTCATGACATTGCCATGGGTGTAGCCAGTATGTAGTTACACCCATGGTCTCCCGAGTTTTCTACATGGTACTGAGGGTCCAGTTATACAGCTATCATTTAAAAGCCTGATTGGAAATTTTAATTCTAATGCTTTTGTATAAAGTGAATTAAGAACATGATTATATAAAAATATTTTCGAAGAAATTCCAAAAAAAATCACTTTCAATACCCTATCTCACTCACAGGAATATATTAGTTTTGATACATAGTTTGTAACATAAAGAAATAAATTAGCTAGGCATACCTCAAAGTATATGGATCGACTCAGAATTAAGCCATGTCTGTCTGCCCGCATTTTTGGCATTCAATTTCGAATATTGCTATTGAGCTAGGATAATGAAATTTATTACATGCAATCCTTGTACGTATTTTGTCCATATAAGGTACTTTTCCTAGCCCATTTTTTGAGGCCGTTTTCAGTAAAAAACGGTTTTCCACAAAAGTTTAAAACATTAAAAAAAAAACGTCTGATGCAAAATGATTGATTTTGATAAGACATATATATAGTCCATATATCATTTCAACCCACGACCACATATTGGAGGCGATTTCATACAACAACCATTTGTATTCCCTGCCCCCTACGTTTTTTGTCGAACCATATAAGATATTGATAAGATTTCAATATGTCAATATGTTGTGACAAAATTATTTTCAATGTAACATTACATAACATTATTAAGCGCACATTTTGGGGACATTAATTTTAATGATGGGATAGGATATGCACGTTGACCATATTTTGTAAAGCAAAATAAAGGACAAAAAAGTTATGTTTGCTTAAAAACTTTTTGTTTTTATTGAAAAAGTCAATCCAAACAAAAAAAGGAACAAACAAAAATACCATTCCATAAAATAACGGTCTTTGATAGATGGCTTATATCTATTTTAAGAATGATAAATCTTTTTAAAGCTACACAGCTCAATAATTTTAAATTAATACTAAAAAAAAATTCTACGGGCAACATTTTTAGATTTAAAGTGAACAAAGTTTTCGATTCATCTCTGATCAACAGGCTTTCCGTTTGATTGCCATTCACTAAATTTATTTATCGAAAAGTTGTCTTTTTCTTATTCTGAGAAATAGTCGTGCGGCATCTTTCAACAGTTGACCATTCCGGTGTTTCACAAAGTAAGAACTATTTTAGGCAACTTTTACTTTCAAAAATGCATTTATAACAACCGAACATATACTTATATAAATATATACAGACATTTACCAACATTCATTTATCATACACCAACCATTTCCATTATAAATATATCTAATACAAGAGCCATATAAATTCACTTAATTGTAAGCTCTTAAAGCATTATTATCACACATATAACGGTAGAAGCTAATTTAAGTAATATATGTATTTTCCTAAACATGATAAATTCGTTAAAAAAACACTCAAGCAGAAAAATAATTATTTGTGATTTTGAGTAGAATTTGAAATTTGACTTCGAACAGTACGGCTGGACACTTCAGCCTCTGCAGAACTCCTTCAGAATAACTTTTTTTATATAGAGAAATAAAATATAAAAAGTAAAACAACTGCAAACACAGGTTTTTCCCTTGTTTTTTTTAATTTTTCCCACGGTATCAGAACTCGGAGAAACTCCCACTCACTCCCATTACCCTCTCTTGTATTTGTAAGCAGTACGACTGAGTACTTCAGCCCCCGTTAACACTTACCAAGAAGGCGCGGAAGAGCGGTCAAACCACGGAACCCGACACACATGCGAGCACATTCCTCTACACATTCTATTAGCAAATCTATTGTCGGTATGTTTCATAAAAATTATTGATTGCTTCCTGACACTTCAAATTTTCAATGTCATAAACATTTCTAAATTCAAAAATATGTGGTATCGAAGCTTACGAAAAAAAGGCTCATTTTTCATTCGACTACTTTCAAAAGCAGTTCTTTCATAATCGAGAAAAAATCAGAAAAAATTACTGGTTAGTTTACCTATTATTAACATTTTGCCATTTTGCTGTGAAAAATATTTAACTAAAGCAGGACATAATTTTATGTTTCAGTGGTTCGAACAATAGGCATAAACTGTACAACGGTAGATAATTGGTAACTCACTTCAAGTTTTTCTTTGCGATGTTGGAGCGAATATATTCGTAACATTTGCTTCGCATTTAGTTTTAGCATGGTTATAACTTTGATCAAAGCAAGACTTAATCAATTTGGATGTGTAATCCTTTGATTGAAAGAAATGGTCATGCTGAATAGAGTGATATACCCAGGTACCTTCGTTTACAGCATTTCTTCTCCCCCTAGTATTCAATTTCGTACTCCTTACTAACTTGACCAGTTTAACTTGATGCGGCAGATACATCAAACACCTCTTCCATTGGCTTCCATTAAGTAGTTGACTGTTGAGCGTTTACTTCGAGTGTAAACACATTTTCAATAATTTTACATATATTATTATTTTTTGCCTTTTGTAGGTACATATGGGAGCATGTGAGTTTTTGTGGTTATTTGAAAGGGCAGAACAACGTATTATCGCCTCTAGGTTCGTCAGACCACTGTCTCATATCATCGAATTTCTCGTACTCCAACCACAGAGTTAAAGCACCAATTCCCAAAAAGACTATATGCTAATACGAGAAAGCCAATTGAGAGGCATTAAACAGTTTTTTTTTTAGGAATTTTAACTGATCACTATGTTTCCTCGATAGTGACGTGGATGTTGCTAAGATTAATTACAAATTGTTAGAGCAACAGGCTCGTTAGTACCCAGGGCCAAGCTTTCTCACAACCATTCTTGTGTGCGTATGTACTTCTTGCACAATGGTGGGACCTCTTGTTTTATGCCGACTCTGAACGGTGAACTTGAGAAAAGCTTTTCTTGACAGTTGATACTACTCGGATGATTTGTCATCATCACGAGAGGAGGGCCAGTGAAAAATCATTTTAGGTGTTACTACGGCTGGGAATGGAACCCAGACCTTCTGCGCGTCAGTTCATCGCACTAGCTGCTGTGGATGCTGCTGCTAATATCAAACATCATTCTCCTTAGTATGAGATCTTTTATTCCCAATAGAATAAAAAAATTATCAGACCAGAGGCAAAAGGGTGGTATGACTTGAGCTGCAAAGAAGCTATAAGGTTGAGAGAGACAAACTTTCGGTTATACAAAACCAATCCAACAGAGGAAAACCGAACAAAATTCAAACAAGCCAGAAATGACTGAAACTCCCATTTAAAACGTGTCAAATTCCTATATGACCAAAAGTTGAGGCAGAAAATTGTACAGTGTCCCAGAGGTAGTAAAAACGTTTGGTCATTTGTCAAAAATATAAAGAATTCGGTCTCATCATCAGTACCGACACTCATTCACAATGACATTATAGCTGTCAGCTATTTAGACAAAGCCAATCAGCTTGCTGCGCATTTCACAGCCAGTTCTACAATGCCTGATTGTGCCCAGTCTCCTCCTGTACTTGAGAACGTTAATCATTCTATGGGACAAGTTCACTTTCGTACTCGTACAGTTGCAAGAGTTTTATTTGATCTTGACATTCACAAGTCCGCTGGTCCAGATGGTATTTCCCCCATTATTCTGAAGAGGTGTTCTTCTACGCTAGCAAAACCACTGCGTAAGCTTTTCTATCTATCCTACTCATCAGGTCTCTTACCGAGTAGATGGAAAACTGCATTTGTCCAGTTTGTACCAAAAAAAGACGAATCTTCTTCTCTCTCCAACTACCGACCAATTGTACTTGCGTCCCTTCTTTCCAAGGTCATGGAACCGCTGCTAAATCGTCAGCTTATGAAATATCTCGAAACACGAAAACTTCTTAATGACCGGCAGTATGGTTTTCGCAGCAACATTTCCACTGGTGATTTGATGACATATCTCACCGAAAAGTGGAACTAAGCAATCCATCTCGGTGCAGAAAGTAAGATTTTTCCACTTGGTATTTCAAAGGCATTTGACAGGGTTTGGCATTTGTCGAAAATGCGTATATTTGGAATAGATGAAAAACTTGAAACGTTAAATTCAAGTTGTTTTGGACGGATTCAAGTCTGCAACTCACCAAATAAATGCTGGTGTCCCTCAATGCTCAGTTTTGTCTCCGAATCCCTTTCCCATTTACATCAATGATCTCCTGTCTGCAACTTCTAGTCCAATTCATTCCTTCCCTGATTACAGTACTCTCAGCTTCTCATTATCGTCTTCAGGTCCACGTCCCTCATTTTAGAACGTGGAATCTAAACGACAACATATTGAATTCCGACCTTGACAGCATCATCAAATGTGGTAAATCCAACAGAGTAGAATTCAATGCTTATAAAACACAATGCTGTCTTCTGTTGTTAAAACGATACCAAAATCTAGAGCCATTATCCATGAATGGCACTTACTTCGAAGAAACCGAAAAACTTTCCATGCTTGGTATGTGTTAATAACGACTTTAGTTGGAACGACCACATATTCCAAGTGGCTAAAAACTCAGCAAATTATGTAGTTTTCCTTTATCGATGTAAAAAATATTTAACCCCTTCTGATCTGGCCACAACATAAAAAAGCGTTTATACGTCATAAACTTGAGTTAAACGGCCAAATCTCTCCCGCCTTACATTGTTTTATCGCTATTTTAACAACCAACTCTCAAATGAAATAGCCAGCTGCATTCTTCCCATTCATCAATTCAGCCGCAATACTCGTTACGCTATGAATGCAAATAAGTTTTATTCTCAAGCCTATCTTCGGACGAACGCTGAAATATAGAGATTCGTACATTAACCGAACAACACTCTTTTTGCTTTCCATTATAACTTACAGGCATTTAAAACCAATGTGCATCGGTATCTCATTTCTTCTTATCCCAAATTTCCTCAACGCCCGCACTGTGTCAAAACATATAAAGGGTATTCATAAGATACTAAAATAAAGGACAAAAAACGTCCGTAGTAAGAAAAAAAATTCAGATCAAAAGTTGAAAGAAAGCACTGTCCTCTTAAATACAGGACGGATGGTCACCGTAAGGATATGGTATTAAACGATCCACTCAGTGAATTGTAGCCTTCTCATATATTTGTTGATCAATATTTTCGTCATATGTTTCCAATGATTCCGACCCACGAAAAATTCATTTAAAATGATTCCACGAAAAATTGATTTAAAAAACGAAGAGCAATGATGCCCCCTTCATTGTTGGTTTTAAAAGCGCTGTGATCTCTTCGATGTCGGAAAGGCTTCGAATGTTGAATGCACGAATCATTTCGATTATTTTATCTACACCTGACATGTCCCCGAAACAAGTTAAGTATTTTTTCAAATCCACAAGAAGATAAATTACTTTATCTTCGTTTTGAAAAAAACTGACTTCCAAAAGTATTTTTGACCATTTTCAATGCTGCAAGTAGGCCCCCTTTTATTTAAAAATCCATTAGAGTCAGTCTGCTATCTACATAGAGGATTTGGCGTTTAAGAATGCAAGTTTGGTAGTGGGATTAAAATAATGAATTATCCCTCGACCCAAGGGTCCGTAGCTAACTAACTGCGGTTACGCACTCCAAGTTGGTTGAGGTCGGTTTCTAATTCTGTGCGCCACTTAAGGCGAGGTCTTCCTCTACTGCGTTCGACGTCTGGGTGGAAAAGTGTCCATTCGTTTTGTCCTATACATCATTGACGTCCAATGCGGAGTGTTTTTTGACTAGGGGTATGTCACTGTACAGCTCGTATAGGTCTTTGTTTAATCTTTGTCTCCATAGCCCGTCAACGCAAACGGAACATAAGATTTTTCGAAGAATTTTGCACTCTAATCGTGTATTTTCTGACGAGATGTTATTGTCAGAGTGAATAGCGGAAGCCGAAGTAGATAAAGTCCCATACTATCTCAAAGTTATACATGTCAATGGTGACGTTCTGTCCAATTGGTCGATGTAGTGTGTACCTTCGTGACGACAGCATATACTCACTTTTACCATCATTGTGGGTCGTCTGTTGAGTGGAAGGTTGCGCGTTCAATCCCAGCCAAAATCCATTTAACTTTTATTCAAAAGAAATAAAAAAGGTCGGTGTTATACCTAAGAGTATGCACAACATCTTGAATTTCTTCAAAGATGTTGTGTGAACACAAGAAAAAGTGACTCCCCGAAGTTAGTTCGGACACCACCCATGGAGCTAAGTCTCCAGTACATCCAAATTTTTTCCTATCGCTCTCTTCCTTCTCAAAAGCGCTCGTAAAGGGTATGCATAACCCCTTGAGTACGAGTAAATTATAAAAAAAAAATTAACTGCTAAGCCCATTTTTGCCGCTTCCTTCTCTATACTAGCAAACGTCGATATAAGATCACTCTGAGTGCTACCAATGATGTTAAAATCGTCCGCGTATGCTAGTAGTTGTACCGATTTTTGGAAAATTGTGCCTCTGGTGTTGGCTCGGGGTTTTCGCACAATCCTCTCAAGAATCAAATTGAATAAGTCCCACGACAGCGTATCGCAGTGGCTCAGCATCGACTGTGGCGCAACTACTATATTTCCTAGTTCATCCCGGCAGGATTCTGTTTGAGTCTTGTATCCTTGGCTTTGACATCTTACACTTTGTTAAAACTTGTCAATATCGTTCCCGGAGTTTCATTTCTCTTTATCAGCGATAGCGAAGTTATTTTGTTCTTTTTTCTTCTTTCTGAAATGCCGGTGTTCTTCCCTTCTTCTCTGCCTATAGAGCTCAATGGCAGTTCTCGCCTTCACTTGCAGCTTAGCCTCTGCCTCGGCTGCGAGCATCTGCTGGCATTCCTCAACAAACCACCATGGGCTTATGGCATGTGGGCGCGATAAACCTAGCACATCAGTTGCGGCTGATCTAATGGTTTGTTGGCATCGTTGCCATTGTCCTTCGACATTCGATGCTGGTTGTATGGTGTGTCAATAAGCCTTAGTCGGTTACCAGACGTGTTGTCGTGTAGGCTATGTTATCCGACAAAACTGCTAAAGATGTCTTCTCTTCCTAGCTTTTCGTAAAGATCTCGCAGTACGATTTTAGTGTCGTACTTCGGTATTCGCTCATAGGCTTTGTTGAAGCATTCCTTAGCTATATCAACTTTTTCCTCCGTCGGGGGGTGAACGCATCCAAGAATTACGCTGGCGAATTTCGCTTGATTCGGATTGTAACAATGTGGTCGCTAATATATTGGAAACATATGTCTGGCACTTATAACGAATCCGCATATAGTCGCTGTTTCTGCTCACTATTACGAGATCCGTAATATACGTAACATTTTTCAATCCTCTTTTTGCCCGGCGCATCCCATTGTATTTCCTGGATGATAGCAGTAATGTCTACTTTGAATCAGTTTAGCGCTTCCGCTAGTTGTTCGCTTTCACCTATCCTATTTAATGTTCTCATATTCCATGTGAAGATACGAACGTTGTTGTCTTTTTTTCGTTTGGCAGGGTCGTCAACAATAAAATCAGTCCTTTCCGAGGCTATTGGATGCTTCTTAACAATGTTTTGTTCCATGTATGGGTAGTTGACCCAAAGCACAACCTCCAACCTGGAGGGTCAGTTCCAATTTATTAGATACCCCTAGGACACGGGGCTATCAGTATCCACTACAGGATTGAACGCTGTCGTTGGCCCTTCGTTTCAACCGCCACCATTTCTGTTCAAGAAGCCTGACTAACCCTTGAAATTCCTAGGCAACATGTTGACCGAATATGTCGAAGCAGCTTGTTTACGTTCGCCTGGGACAGCAGGCTGGGTATTCATTCCGTGCCATTCTGACCTGGCTCTTTGTAGTGTTGCTGTTTTCGTCGTGTTATCAACTTTCGCGCAAGTCAAATCCGGTTGGATGAGACCAGTACCAGATGGTAACCACTTGGAGGCTAAAAGTAACTACTTGATGTGTTGTAAGAGTTACAATCACTGGGCATTGCCAAGTTGAAGTCAATCAGAGTCTACCCTTGTTTTACAACATGCAACCATCACATCGTCGTCGTAACTAAAAGGAATCATTTGACAGAACCTTGATGTACGTTTAACATAACAGATATGAAATCAATAGGTGGCTTTAGAAAACCCAAAAATAGGAGCAGTTACATCATGCCACCATTTATTATTATTTATTTAGTAATCAAACGTATTTGTTTATAATATGATAATAACAGATTATTTTGTTTTAAAATTAAGAAATAGTTTAATTCGGAGTTATGAAGTGATATAAAAGCTTCCAAGCAGAAGGAAGAAGAACATATCGTGTGGGAGAAGATATCCCACACGCCCTACTTAACACATCGTCTGCTTCCTTCGAGTTTGTAAGTACATAATTGGTTTTGTAAAATAATAGTGGCTGTACGCGATAGGCGTGTCCTTCTAGATCAGAAAAGGTTCGTTGTGGTAACACTTAAATCTCTTGGGTTTTCCTAAGGATTCTTTTGCCGAAGTAAGCTTTTAGTATTTTTCGAATTTTTAAGGTTATCTTAATACGAACTCTACTTCATCTGTAATCTGTGATTTCCTCAGTAAACCATGGCATAGCTCTATTACTGAGACTTTCAGATCGGATATATCATCAGTGTCTTAAAAAAGTATTTAAAAACTTCTCCTTGGACAATAAAGTTTAATTTAGTAGTCGAATTTCTAATGAATTTTATAGCATTAATCTTAAAAAGTTTTAAAAATAATTCCAACTTCCGACACGATAATGTTCACGCATACTAATAATGTTTTCAAAAAGTAGACTAAAGTACTAACAGCGAACCTGTTTCATTAAAAAAAAGAATAATTCATGTTGGCGTTTTGGCTATCAAATTGCACAATCAGCCAATTTAATGCTTTATCGAAAATCCACAGCACAAAATTGTTCCAATTACAAGTTCTTGATTTTTAATCGGTACCTATGTACATGATTTCCCCGCAACAATAACATGAAAAGCTAAGTGGGTTGTCATTTTATGTCTCCACCATATGCAGTACAGGAATGAATTATGACTGTGCCGACAATTTGAAAAGAAAAATAATATGGTTAATATTTCCAATAGAGAAACAAAATATTTGGAAAATGTAGATATATCTGCCAATTGCTTATGATACTCCACTGTCGAAGGGCCTTTAAAAAAGATTTGAGCTTAAGCTAATATGGGTCAGCAAAATTTTAAATGTCTATCTGTTGCATCCGCTTGTCGTTCTAAGCTTTGTAATTGATTATTTAATGGTGTATGAGATGTAGGCAATTTAATTCAGTTTAAGCCGAAGTATTGCCTGTTCTTGTCATATAACGGTTTTTTGAAAAGTCGATTTCGATATCAAGCTTTTCCACCAAACATTTCCGAAAGCAATTGGAGCTGAAGATCCTAATGTAAGCCAATATTAAATGGAGGTTACAAAAACTGAGGCTCAAAATTCTAAGGTATGATAGAACGTCAATGTTAGACTTCCTAGGGACACTTACACATAATACAACTAAATTTGTTGAACGAAATGGCATATTTAGAGGATGTGGTGACAAAAATAAACCTAAAGATAAATCCTTCTCTTGTTTATCGCTGTCTGAGTTCTTTCACTTTCGGAACGGAAAGCATTAATTAAGTTTTCTTTATTATAAATGTGGCAATCCGATTAGAGATGGAAACCAATGCTCCGGCTCACAGCCAGACGTCGGACGCAGTAGAAGAAGACCTAGCCTTAAATGGCACGCACAAGTAGAAACCGACTTCAACCAAATTAGAGTGCGCAGCTGGAGGTAGTTAGCTGAGGACCAGGCTAATTGGAGAGGCATGTTGGTTGAGGACCAGTTTCATTCCGGACTGTAGCGCTACTTAAGTAAGTAAGTGGGTAATTCGATTAGAGTACATATATGCAATATGCAATAAAATCATACCGGCCTATTTCACTTCTTCCAATAACGTCAAATCTTTTTGAGAGGATATTACTCGGCAGCTTACAACCCATAATTTATCAGAAACGTCGTTTACCTGATCATCAATTTGGGTTTAGGAATGCACATTCGACGGTGGACTAAGTGCATCGAATTACAGACGTAATTAAGAAAGCATTGGAAGAAAAAAAATTGCTCAGTCGTATTTCTTGACGTGTCGCACGCTTTTGACATGGTGTGGCATAGAGGCTCTCAATACCATCTCTGTTCAAGGGGCCTGACTAACCCTTGAAATTCCTAGACAACCTGTTGTCCGAATATGTCGAAGCAGCTTGTCTAGGTTCGCCTGGGATAGTAGGCCGGGTATTCATTCAGGTATTCATTCAGTTTTTCGTCGTGTTATCAACATTCGCGCTTATCGTTTAGAAAGTTAAATCCGGTTGGATGAGACCAGTACCCGATGGTTACCACTTGGAGGTTAAAAATAAGCACTTGACGTGTAGTCAGAATTACAACCACTGGGCATTGCCAAGTTAAAGTAAATCAGAGTCTACCCTCGTTCTACAACACCCAACCATCTTTAGTGAAGTTCCGCTTAAACAATTATATAGAATCCTCTTGTCGTATCTTGAGCATAGACACTTCCGTGTGAAACTTAAAAAAGAATATTCAGAGTTCAAAGAATTATTGGAAGGGCACCCCAAGGAAGCTTCTTTTGACCACTCTTGTACCTCCTTTGCCATGTTTACTGACGATACTGCTCTACTAGCAGTTAGCACAACAAAAGAGGAAGCAAATATAAGACTACAAACCGCCTCAAAAAGGTTACTGAATGGGCAAAATATTGGCGGATCGCACTTAACCAGAGCAAATCGATTTATGTAGATTTTTCGTATAAGTGGACAGACAATTTGTCTGGATTTCTTAATACGGTTCGAGTCCCTTTTGGAAATGAAGCGAAATATCTCGGAATGGCACTCGATGCAAAATTAAAATGGAAGTCGTATGTGAAAAAGAAATGCGAAGAGTACAAAAATAAAGACAGAAACACTGTATTGGTTGCTCGGAAAATATACGAAGCTTAACCTTGTTAACAAGCTGTTATTACACAAGCAAATGCTGAAGCCGGTTGGTCATATGGTATACCAATATGGGGTTGTACCAGTGAAACGGTTAAAAATAAAACGAATAATTTTGCACGAAAACATAAAAAAACGTATATGACCGTTAACACAAAGGTCTTCCAAACTCTTGACGAAACAAATTTATTTACAAACTTTTGAAAGCAAAATGTTCAGATCATTCATCAGTGCGCCGTCGTATATAAGGAAAGAAGTTCTACGCAGAGATCTAGGTATTCCAGCGGTTGAAGATAAAACGAAAAATTTTGCACGAAAACATAAAAAGCTTTTCTGACCGTTAACAAAAAGGTCTTCCAAATTCTTGACGAAACAAATTTATTGCTGCGTCTTCATAGAACGAAACCTTTGGACTTATCCCGAAAAGCAGGAGCTCAAAAAGGAAAGTTACCTGCCAAACATATATATAGTGATAAAAAAATTGATAAATAAGTCGCATACTTAGTTGCAGTACAAATACAAAAAGGGTGGTGGTTTTGGTGAGTAAAAATCTCATACTCCATGCCTATCAAGATTTCCACCAGCCCCCGAAAAAGAAAGTTCTATGAAAGTGCTGATTTTGTTATTGCAAAGGTACCAAGAGTATAACACTGATAACAACTAATTTTTTCAAAGTATCTATAAATATCAGCTTGAAATGAAAATGTCCGTCCGTCTGAACGTCACCAGTTTTTGGCCTTACATTTTGAGATCAAATTATGAAATTTGGTGCAAGTGCTTGTTGTAGCTTCCAACAGAACAAGTGTAAACGTTTTTGAAATCTGCCCACAGCCTCGCCGTAGCTTTAACCAAACCGTAAAGAATTTTGATATAAAGTCTGAGCAAGATATTTAGACAATCGCAATATCTATATTTCGTCTATACAACGTTTTTTTTTTTTCAAATTTTTATTTTTATATAAAAAAATTAGCCTAGCTTAAATCTAACGTTATCTAATAAAAAATACTTAAACCGAACTTAAATTAAATTAAATTAATAAAATTAAGTACAATCTTGATGGCAGCACTTATTGTCATATGTCTCGAGGGGTCGCCATACTTTTTGAGTCTCTGGGTGCCCAGCCAGTATGCATGGAGCACCACCATTATAAGTCCGCAAAGTCCTGACGGAGTGCTGAAGCACTTTTCAGTGCTACCTTTCAGAATCAGTTTTATCGCGATCTGATATCACAATGATAATTCGGTGACAGATAATTTTATTAAAATGGAGTGATACCGTTTAGTAGGTTATTTGAAACCTAAATTTTGGAAAATGTATACCAAATGAAAGATTATGTTTCGTCGATGTTCAGAATTAAAATTATTCCCTGTTTGATGTTGTCACTGAGCGCTACAACAGGTTCGCTGAAATTTGAAATTCCGAATAAATGATGTCAAGTGCTGTAGAATATGAGAAATGCCTGTCAATATCACAACTTAGCTGTCACAGAAAGTGAAACTGTGACAAAGAAATATTTTGACAATCTTCTGGCCAAACCGTATACCTTATGTACATCTTCCTGAAAGTAACACGATCACAAGATCTGTTTATCAACACAAAAGTCCTATTGCATCGGGTCTACCAAAAAAATATACTTAGATAGATACCACCCAAACAGCAATATAATTCAACTCAATATTAAAAATGCGTTTCTCTTTCGAATAGCGTTCCATTTTCCCTAACCCCGAACTGTCAGCTGTCACATTCTTACCTTTTCCGTTGACAACACCCTACTGTTAATGGCGCTTAATTCCAAATTTGCTTGAATTATGGGACACCATTTAAAAGGGAGATCAAGACAATTTCAGATTTCTTATCATTCTTAAAATATCACAAAAAAGCTCGTTCACAATACCATCTCAAATATCTAGGGAAGTTTGCCCGAGTCGTGTCGGACCGTTTACTCCGTCAATATCAGAATTAAAATTATTTGTCTAGATAAAACTGATTCGAGGGTGGGAAAACAAATCACGTAATGTATAGGCACGATCCTCAAAACCAATAATTTAGTGTGTTCTGTGTTATCTGCTGGGGATATTAGTGGCTATTTGATTAATTATTCATTTGAAAAATGGGAGAGAGATAAACATAAGCGCAGGCATTGAAATAATTGCATTTACACAGCAATTATTTAGTGCAGTATTTAGCCAATATAAATAATTATCTAAACCTATGTTTAGGGGAAGAGCTCATAGTTGATAGAGTTCTGTTGCGTTCTGGCTATGTAAAGGGTCTCCCAAATGTTGCGGCTAGATGTTATTAATTCTATCGTTCTTAGGAAGGAGGCAGTTATTGCTACAGTTGAACCGACATTTGTTAATACCGAGTAGTCTTGAGAAACTATTAACAGGATTTTGAATGGAAGCGGTTATCCGCAGCCTTTAATCGCATAGTGTATGTTGACGGCTCATGAACTGGGATTATTTAATAAATTGGAACTGACACTCCAGGTATAGGGTTGTGAAGTAAGGGATGCCTCAGATAATGGATTCCCTCAACTTAAAGCCAAACCCGGAGTGATCATGGACAAATACGCATAAATAAGTTCCATGAACGTGCGCGTGCTCTCCAAACCGGTGCTACTCCAAAACTTGAATCTGCACTTGAACGATAGAGGGCAGACATTACCGAGATTCAGGAAATGCTATAGACAGAATCAGGGACCAGGATGCAATTCGATACCAGGATGCATATTCGTAGTGGGAAGCCAGCAACACAATAAACAGTTAGGTCAGAGTGGCACGGAATGAATACCCGGCCCGCTGTTCAAGGGGAACATAGACAAGCTGCTTCGACATATTCGTACAATAGGTCGTCTAGGAATTTCAAGGGTAAGTCAGGCCCCTTGAACAGAGATCGTAACGGATGAACCTAAAGTTCAACGGCAGCTGTCAATTCCGTTGTGAATACAGATGGCCTCGTGTCCTAGGGATATCTAATATGTTGGAACTGTCCCTCCCGGTTTGGGGGGTTTTCCCACCCATTGAAAAAATCTATTACGTAGTACACAATAGCGTCGGAAATGTCTGAATTAATTGTTGACGACCCTGCTTAACGAAAAAACTATAACGACGTTCTTATCTTACTCCTGGAATGTGAGAACATTAAAAAGGAAAGGTGCAGGCGAACAACTAGTGGAAGAAAGTAGCTGCTTCAAGGCAGACATTACTGCCAAATAGGAAATACGATGGGATGTTCCAGACAAAAAGAAAATGAAGAACTGCAACATCTAACTACTACGGACCGATTTCAACGATTTCCGCATACGATAGCATTCATTGAGAAGAACTATACAGAGCCATGTCTAGATTTGGTATACCGCTGCAACTCACCCGTCTGTGCAAGATTACGATGGAGAATACAATCTCAAACTATAGGGCTGGGATAACCTAATAGGAGAATGTCCATAGGGATTCATGAAAGACTGCTTTATGTTACCTCCGCAGAGTAGGACATGGATGATTAGGGTGTTATATAGGATATCTTTAGTAGTTCAAATGAGGAATTTACTACTAAACAGCGTAGCACGAAGAATCAGCAGTTTGCAAGAGTAGTTCTTCGTTTAACTTTTGACGAGATGTTATTGTCAGAGTTGTAAGCGGAGCCAAGTAAGACAAAGTACCGTACTATATTAAAGTTATATCTGTCAATGGTGACATTCTGTCCAATTCGTCGATGTTGTGTGTCCTTTCGTCTTTCTAGCATATACTTCGTCTTGCCCTCATTTACTGCTGTACCCATTTTCCGCTTCCTACTCTATACTAGCAAACGTGGCTATGACATCACGTCGAGTTCTTCCAATGATGTCGATATCGTTGGCGTTTGCTAGTAGTTGCACCGATTTTTTGAAAATTGTGCCTCTGGTGTTGGATCAGGAGTTTTTCACAATTATCTCAAGATTCAAATTGAAGAAGTCACATAACAGCGCATCACCTTGCTAAATTCTTCTTTGGTATCGAATGTTTCGTTGAGGTCGTTTCCGTCCAAGTTATTTCGTCGGTTTTATAGAGCTCAGCGGGGAATCTGTCATTTTCGGCAGCATTGTTAAAATTGAGTTTAGATAACACTATCCTCACTTCACTAACGTCGGAGTTAGTGAAGTGAGGTAAGCATCGACTGTGTCTCAACTACGATATTTCCTTGTTTATTTCCACAGAATTCGAGCCTTGTATCCTTGGCTTTGACGTCTTTCACTTTGGTAGAACTTGTGAACATCGTTCCTGGAGTAGCACCTCTCTATATCCTCGATCGGTCGCTTTTCTTGCTCTTTTTCTTCTTTCTAAAAAACTGGTGTTCTTCCCTTCTTCTGTGCCTACAGAGCTCAATGGCAGCTCTCGTCTTCACCTGAAGCTTAGCCTTGTAGGCCTTTTTCTAGGCTGCGAGCATCCTTCGGAATTCCTCATCAAACAGTTGCGCCTGATCTAATGGCTTGTTGGCATCGTTGCCATTGTTCTTCGACATTCGATGATGGTGATATGGTGTCAACACTCAAATTTGTCAGATTATTTCTGGATTGCAGTGTCGCGGTGCATATCTGCAATCTTACCTTTGCTGCAAAAAGGTAGTGGTCTGAGTCGATTTTAGCTCCTACGAATGTTCGGACATCCAAAATTCTGGATGCATGCCTCTTGTCTATCGCAATATGATTAATTTGGTTGACCGTTCGTTAGTCGCATTTGACTGCAGGCCGGGCATTCATTTCGTGCCATTCGGATCTGGCTATTTGTTGTGTTGCTTTTTTTCGTCTTATTATCAACACTCGCACTTATCGTTTAGGAAGTCAAATCCGCTTGGGTTAGACCAGTACCCGATGGTTACCAGGGTCTACTATCGTTCTAGTTACAACACCAAACTGGTAAAACCCAGGTAAATTAAGCGATTCCAGTTGTTTATGGAGGTTCTCTGAAAGCAAATTCATCGAAAGGCTTATGCAAAAGCTTGCGTTTCGGATTCGTTGCACTCCAGTAGCGACAGTTCTGCTTATTCGCGTGCCCATTAAGATGAAAATGAGCTTCATCTGAAATTTAAAGGTTTTGAAACTTTGAAAAGCGCTTAATTTTTTGAAGTAAAACCCCTAAATGGTATCCTGGTGCTTCTTGTATCAATTACATTTAATATTTGTCCACTTTTTGGTTATTGGGCAAATTATGGTATAATGATGATCTATTTACATGTAAAGTCCTTTTGCGCTTTTGATTTAAGGCTGCGGATAGTCAAAAACAGACTGTTAAACACGCCCAAATTTTTCCACTTTTCTCCATGATCCCTGTCGCTTGGATTAGAGTTTGATTTCTATTGAGCTGGACAACTTATTGAAATACCCCTTGCGCTCCTCAGATTTGTTGCATTCACATAGTTAAATTAACATAAACTTTCTTTTCACACACCTTTAATGCATACATATACAATTATTTTTAATTTTTTATTCAATTCGAGTGTTTTTTTTTTTTCTCAAAATACATGTACAAGCAAAGATAGCCATTTTTATCTCTGCGCTTTCGAAAGGATTGTTAACAAAGCAGCAGCAGTCAGGACACATGCTAAAGCGGATTGAAAAGAAAAATAAATACTTCTTTCAATAACTGCACACCGCTCAAAAAGGAAAACGAAAATATTAAAAAAAAGCTTAACAATTTATATGCAATTTTTAACAGCATTTTTTCCTCCTGTAAAAAGCGAATAAGGAAGAGTAGGAAACCACTCAACCACACATTAATAAGTGTATAGTTGACTGTTGGATAGAACTTCCAAGTTTGAGTGCAGCACACTGCGTTCTTGTACTACAGGAGTTCAAAAGTAGAGTCTTCAAATGTATGACAATTTAAAAATAAATTAACTCGAAACATTTAAAATTTAAAAGAAAAACATTGTTGGACAATGTTTGCATTTCATAATGAACAGTGTTTACGAGCCAGACATGGAAGAATAGAATTAGCATTGAGTTTTCATTGGCAATGATAAAATCAATACTTATGGCGAAAACTTTGAGCCACCGTGGGACGGCCGAAAAGAAGCGAAGCCCTTAATTTATTGGCCCGTGTCACGTGGCGGCCTATTTGAGATTCATTAAAATTTTCCGTAGTGCACTGCCATTCGATTAATATCTCTGTTCCTCTCGCGCTCTATGCACATATATATATACGGCAACGGTCACGATTTCACTTTTTCTCGGTTCACTATTACATCTTTTTGAATAAGTTTTTAACGTGACCCACCGACCGTGCGGTCTGTTTTTCTGTTATTAAGAGGTTAACGTCCGAGTCGGTGTGAGCCCTTGGAATCTTTAAACATCCAAAATACTGGATGCCTGCCTTTTGTCTATCGCAAGGTGATCAATTTGATTGACCGTTCGTTGATCTGGAGACCTCCACGTCCGTCCCCGCTATGAATATCGTGGTAAGGAAACCGTGTGCTGGCCATGAGGGCATGTTGTTACGCAGCGAATTGCCGTGTAGGCTATATTTTTCCACAATGTTACGCAGCGAATTGTCGTGTAGGCTAGGTTTTTCCACAATACTGCTAAATATTCCATCTCATCCTACTCTTGAGTTAAAACCTTCTAGCACGATATTAACATCGTACTTCGGTAGGCGCTTATGGGTTTTGTCAAGGAGCTCGAGGAAGAAGTCTCCTTATATATGATCTTTTTTCTGCGTCGGAGCTTGAGTGCATATCAAGCTTATGTTGACGAATTTAGCATTGATGCGTATTGTTACTATGCGTTCGCTTATGTCTTGAATGCATACGACTTCTTTCTTAAGTATGACACCTGTAATTAATCCACATCCGCATAGTCACTGTTCCTGCTCATAGTAATACAGTTAGTAGTAGATTTCGCAGTTTTTCATCATCCTGTCCGACCCATCCCATCGTATTTCCTGTCTGATTTAAGCAGCTTTGGGCTTCCGCTAGTTGTTTGGTCTCTGACTAGTGTTCTTCGCGTGGATACTGAAGACCCCATGTCCTAGGACAACTAACCCTCCAGGGTGGTTGTTCCTTAAGTTGACTGGGTGTTGAGGGTTGTTCCTTACGGTTGCTTCTCTCTCATGGAAAAAAAATCATTGTAGAGAAGCAACCGAGAGTCTCAGTGGGGACTAATCTTTTTTATTCGACAAAACGAAAAAGGACAACGAAGTTCGTATCTGCATCTGTAATGTGTGAACATTAATAACTAGTGGTGCCGCGAACAACTAGCAGAAGTCTACAGCTGCTTCAACGCAGACATAGCCATCCAGTTAATACGATGCATTAAGCCGGCCAAAAAGTGGATAAAAAGCTCTGATATCTAATACGGACCATATTATAATGAGCAGATAGAATATTCGAATGCGGATTTGTTATAGGCTCCAGTGTCAGAGAAGAAGTCTAAGTTTTTCAAGACATTGACGTAGGTACGCATTGTAACAACCCACATCAAAGCTAAATTCGACATCAGAAGTCCTATACCCGCTAACTCTCCGATGGAGTAATAAGCTTGTAGAAGACTTCTTCCACGAGGTCCTTGACAAAACTTATCAGAGACTACAAAGGTACGTGGTTAAAATAGTGCTGGGCGATTTTATAGCAGAAGGTAGGAAGAGAAGACATGTTTAGCAGTATTGTCGAAAAGCAATGCCTACACGACAACACGTCTGCCAAACGTCTAAGGCTAATTGACTTTGCTGCGGAACGAAATACCACTAAAGCAGGCATTCAGTTTCTCCACCATGATATCCATAATGGGACATGGCGGTCTCCAGATTAACGAACGGTCTATCAAATAGATTACATTGCGATATGCAAGCAAGAGGCACGCATCCAGTATTTTGTCCGAACATTTTAAGGGCTAACATCCCTCGGACCAACTGATGAAATTGTAATCACCAGAGACCGCCAAGGCCTTCGCAGAACGCGTATCTGTTATCTTAACCTCTTAACCTATCGATTAACACCATACCACCAGCATCTGAAATCGAAGAACAATGGCAACGATGCTAACAAGCCATTAGATGAACCGCAAATGATTTGCTAGTTTTCTCGCTCCCACCAGAAATGCATGGATTAGTGCCGACAGATGCTCGTAGTTAAGATGTCCAAATCGATCCCACCAACTATTAATCGATTTAAAAGCCGAATACAATAGCATTTATAGAGTCGAGTTGTACAGAGCCATGTTTCTTATACCGTCCAAGCTCGTACGTCTGTATAGGATGACGATGGAAAATTCCACCAGAGTCAGAAACACTTCACCGACACATTCGATATAAAAAAAAGTATTAAGGCATGGCAATGCACTGTTATGTGACTTATTAAATCAGGTTCTTGAAAGGATTGTGCAAGACTCCCGAGCCAACACCAGAGGCATAATCCTCCAAGAACCGTCATAGCCAAGTTTGCTGGTATAAAAATAGAAGGAAGTGGCAAAAATGGATTTAGCATTAAAGCCAAAAAAAAACCACATTGGAAGCTTAAGATGTCTAGAAAGTGTGGAACAATGCTCCGGCTCGCAGAGTATTGGATTTCTAGCCAGACTTCGGACGCAGAAGAAGAAGACTTCGCTTTACGTGCCGCGCACAGGTTAAAACCGACCTCAATCAACTTGGAGTACGCAAGTGGAAGCATGTTGATAGAGACCCAGTTGCATTCCGGATCCATACGAGCATACTGCTTTGCAAATTCAGAGACACCATATCCTTAATTTCCAGGGGATAAAAAAAACGTTCAACAATATCTCGACTCTACTGTAAATTGTAAATACACGCTATGTACATGTAATGTCCACATAAAGTCTTAGCTTTTAAAAATCCGTTTCCTCCCGTGTAGTTTATGCAGCGAAACTTATGGCAGGATAATATGAATAGCTTAATGGAATGGTCAGTACGTGTGGTTACCATCTAGCGGTTGAATATCCTTGTGCTTATGTGCCAACAGAAGAAAGCAATAGCGAAACAAGGACCAACTAACCCAACCGAACACTATGCTGGCGTTACTTCATGTCCAGCTTGGAGTGTAGTGGCATCGTTGCAAGTGGTATTTCAAGAATCAGAGAGAATCGTATGTGGTTTTGGGTACTACGACTACGTTCCGTTCAAAGTCATAAAGAATCGACTCGTATTTTATTCCAACGGTATTTGAACTGCAGAGAGGGCAAATGGTTTCGTGTTTGATTCTGTTCTTGACGGCTTGAATATCTGTTCATATAAATATATGCATGTATTAGTATTGTATACGGTGGTAGTCTGAAATAGCTTTGACAAGGCATTGATGTATTGCGATTTTTTTTATTTGCAGATATTTGGATGCGGATGTTTGTTTTTTTTTAAATTGGAAATGGTATATGCTTGAGAGCATAACATGGCCAGTAAAGTATTAAAAGCAATGTTTGGTTGACAATAAATCCTGGAATATAAAATTACACGTGCACGTGCTTTCGTAGATACGTTTAACGTCGGGGAATAGAATTCAATGGTTGGCACTTAAATTAAAGTTCAATGTTTGGGTTTCACTTTAAGTATAAACGCTAAATTTTCTACAGAAGGAATTTGTCACGAGCGGGAAGTAAAAATTTCCAAACCCGATTGATTTTAGTACGTTTAAGCTTGGTTTGCCAGGATTTTAAGCTTGGGTGGTTACTCTGATTACTCTAAGGTATTATGTATTTCTATCCCATTTTCTGTCTTTCTCAAATGAACGCAGAGTATCAACAAAAACTATTAATTACTAAAGTGGCGCTACAGTCAACCAAAATGCCTCTCCAATAAGCCCGTTGCGCACACCAAGTTGGTTAGGGTCGGTTTCTACTTGTGCGCGAGCTATGTTCGATCGGTTTATCGAACGTTATAACATTTATTAAATATTAAAAGTCCAACTTAATTTAACCTTTTTTTTATTTTTTGTATACTTATAACAATAGCTTAATTAATGTGGGTCAGCATTCGGTCAACCTCCGAGTCAGACTGGTCTCTCGCTCACTTGTTGTTCAACGATCGTCCACTCGGCCGTTGGCGGTGAGAAGTGAAGTCAAATACCTTGGCATCTGGCTTGACAAGTTTCTGTATTTTAATAAAAATGTGGATGCTTGTCTGGCCAGGGCTAGGGGGGCTTATGCTCTGACAAGAAGATTGTTTCTTACGTTGTTCGCTTACGGTTATCCCGTGTGGTTCAATGTATCACCATCCTACATGGAAAGGATACGGCTATTCGAGAGGCGTTGTCTCCGATCCTGCTTAGGATTGTACCGAACGCCGGACTCCGAGTACATAAAATATTATATATTACAATGGGGCTCAGTTGAATAGAATTGACAATTTCCTAATTAAGGTGACTCGAAGGCACACTGCAAGTGCAATGGCTAGCGACAACAGCCTGATCTTTGGGGCTTATTACCCCAATGATTTATACATGGATAGCACGCTCATATCGGGCTTTATTCCACCAGAGGCATTCATCTGTATCGATTCGTTAGGGTTAGTACAAGACAGGAACGGTATCCCGGTTTTATACCACCGCTATCGTGACGCGCGAGACAAACGGCTATTCCGCGACGGGAACGTCGACAATGCTCCGGAGCTCCTCCGCTTTAGCACGGCGTTATCGGATCGCGATAGGATCGATGCTGCAAAACAGCGCACTGAATTCTGGTGGCTATATGAGGAAGGTGATTCTGCACTTCCTCAGGACTTTGCGGACTTTTAGTCCAACTCCATAGGTAAGATTTTAAAATAGGAACAAGGTCTGGGGCGGGGCTTGTGCACCATATTGGCGTACAATATGGTTGAACGCAGGCTGCCGTGGGACCGAAAGGCGCAATCAGGATGGCGACCCCTCGGGGCATGCGCAACGTTTAAGTTTAGTTTAAGTAGTATTAAGTTAGGCTTAAGTAGTTTAAGTAGTCATAAGTTAGTTATAATCTAGAATAAGCTTTTTTTATAAAACAAAAAAAAAAGACACTAAACAAAGTTTTCAATTTTTTCTTTGTAAATTAAAATTATATATAAAACCAAAAAAAACGACAAATTTAAGCCTAAAGGCAAAATAAACAGCTAAATATAAGCTTACAGTGCCCACTAAGGGCCGATAAGTTAGATTAAGTAAACCAGTTATTGATAAGTTAGATTTAAGCATTTTTGTCTAGTAGTAAGTTAATATTTTAAGTAAGTAAAAAAAAATGAGTTTGAAAAAAAAAACTCATTTTGCTTGGAAAACAATATCGATTGTTGTTGCTATGCTCATAGCATGTTGGGTTGGCGTTGTTTACAATTTGTTTCGCATTATTACCAAGAACTATACGAGCTGTACTGCGACATGCCCCTGGTCAAAAAACTCCGCATTGGACGTTTAAGATGGCTAGGACATGTAGAACGAACGGACACCAATACTCCGGCTCGCAAAGTCTTCGATTCCCAGCCAGACGTCGGACGCAGTAGAGGAAGACCTCACCTTAAGTGGCGCGCACAAGTAGAAACCGACCTCAACAAACTTTGAGTGCGCAACTGGAGGCAGTTAGCTAAGGACCGGGCAAAATGGAGAGGCATGTTGGTTGAGGCCCATGTTCATTCCGGACTGTAGCGCCACTTAAGTAAGTAAGTAAGTATGTGCCATAAACTTGAGTTCAACGCCCACATCTGGTCAGGTGCAGTAAAAACACCTCGCGTGAACATCGTAGGAATATCTCCTGCCTAACACTTTTTTACATCTACTTTAACAGGAAATGCTCAATTTAAATATCCAGCTGCATTCCGCCCCTTCAAACATTCAAACATGATACTCGCCATGCCATGAATGCTAATCAATTCACCCTCAAGCCTACCCTCGGACGTACTATGAAATATAGAGATTCATCCCTTAACCGAACAACACGAATGTGGAATGCTTTACCAAACTCAGTCTTTCCTCCCCATTACAATTTACAAATTTAAAACCAATGCACATCGTTATCTCCTCTTTTCTTCTCCTCAAAAGCTGAATCTTTTAAGGTCGTAAGCCAAGATCTTTGCGCAAAATCTTCCATTAAGTTGATGGACAAACCTCCAATTTCTGTGCACGGTGACATATCGATTCATTCGGATCCTCTTCAACACTTTGCGCTACAGCGGCAATTGTTTCTTCAGTGCGCCTTGTTCGACGTCTCTGCAGACTCGTATTATCACATTGAGGAAACGTAGTTCGAAGACGATCCATGGTTATTGCTTTGATGGACGATTATGGCGACCATAAAATGCGGTAAACTTCGCGAACTGAACCATTATTTGGGTAATGATAATAATAAATTGTTGTTCATTTGTCAACCTGTTTATGATGAAATGGCAAACCAAACTGAACAGAAATGACATTAGTGTTGCCAGATGTCAGTTTTATCTCTATTCGAAAAACTTACCTCTAAAAAACACCCGTTATTAAATCATTCTTCAAACATTCCAAGCAATGAGTATGCCTAGCAAGTAAGACGGAGAGCCACGACTGGCTCAATATATATTTATATATGTACATCGGTTGCAGATTAGTAGTTTTTAAAATTCTCGTAAAAGAGAATGCGTTTCTTTGAGGTTAAAAGGCTAAAATCCAATCTCCGAGATAAATTTTACATTTAACCTTGATTAAGAGACTCTAGTCTTGCACAAAGAGTAACACTCATTAAAGACAGCCTTTAAATTAATTGCGAGTCGTCTTTAAATCCGTAATCTATAAATCTAATTAAACCAAACACGTAATATCAGATTTTTGTTTATTTTGTTGTGAATCCATTGACAGCATATTTTTTTCATTAAATCTATACTTCTTTCCATCTGTCCCTTGTTGATTACAAGAGATGGTGCTAAACGCATAATATCACCAAGTGTGGGCTTGTCGAGAAGGCTATTTTCCTTAAGCTTGTAGCAAACATCCCATGCATTGTGTTTTGCACTTATGAGAATAGCAATTATTAGACCCTTCCCTCTAACTATAGACACAACGTCCTTAGGCAATGGGCTTTGTTGGGTTGAGAGAACCCATATTCTCGGCGTTCTTAGCAGGTTTTTCTTCAACCAAAAGGCTTAAAGCGACCGTTGCAACCTTCCAGCCTAGTGGATTTCCGCCGTATGATTTCATCATTACAGAGCACTGCAGATGCTGGGTACATACCTCCGGATAGAGTGTTTCTTAAAATCAAAATGTCGAGTCGGACGTTTTGGTGATCGTGGCCGAACACGGAAGCTCCATATAAGAATCACACAATTTTCTTCAGTTCTTATGGTATTTACGTATATTTATCAACTAATGAAAATAATCAAAAAAAAAACCCAGAGTGCATCTTTGGGTTTAATACGACTTGTCAGTAGTCCGCCATTCATTGAACATTCCACAAAAAAAAAATCGTCATCTAATAAAAACAGCTGATTTTAATTGAACTCCTCTCTATCCAGAAGTTTGCAAAGAAAAAAATCAAATTTCACGATTCTCTAATTAAAGAGCATTGAACGCGAATTCTGAACAATTCCTAGAGGAGAACAAACCACTGGTGCTGGTAAATTTGACCAGGATCGATCGAAAAAGTTACCCAAGCACGTACTTTCTTCTGCCAACTAATTCGCAATTCATGTGGTCGTTCCGGTGGAGTATGGTTTTCTGGGGACTTTTCGCCTTTTTTTTGCGCCAAGAAAAAAACTTATTTTACGTGGTACATTTGTATCCATGGATACTGTGTAACTCTTCCAGCAAAGAAAAAAACTTCACAAAACTAAATCAAGTGGCAAGACAAGAACAGCTGAAAAAAAAACAAAAATTAAAAAAAATCAAACCTTTAAGTGTACCTTGGTAGTGAAAAGTTTTAAAACGTCATCCAGGTATTTCGGGAAAATAAATTTCCACAGGACCACGGCATCTGTACTGGCTACTGAAACGCTAGCATATGCCTTGCACATTGTATTATGTGGCGCATCTTCCAGACAGTAGATCACACCTACGAGCGACAACATACCATCGTACGAATGCTAATGAATGTGTTTGTAACTTTAGCATAATTTGGCAATTAATTAATATGTTTATTAGAAAGTTCCAGTATGCATACATTACCTACTGCTCTTACATGTGAACTGTAGTCGAAATTATCTCTTAAGAATTCATTTTACCCTCTGATATGAGCAGCTGGGGAGAATTTGATAAGCTGTCAGAAACAACTCGGACTGACTTCCTCAGATATTTAGATGGGTCCAAGAATTATTTTACGATTTAAATGTATTAGTTTTCGGGATATAGTAATTTTTTTATAAAGTTTTCTTAGATAAGGCGAACCAATAAGATTTAAGGAGCGCACCATAGATGCTGCTGGTAGATGTTTATTGAACCGCTTTATAGTGTATTCCTGATTTTCGTTACATCATTTAGTTGTTCTGCAACAAATTTAGTTTTGTTATCCATTTGTTCGTGTCATTGAAAGATGGACTGCGTTGCTGTGATCTGCAACTTCGTTTTTTTTGCTCATTGATATGAATCAAAACTAAGGATGGTTGCTATAAGCACCTCTGTAAATCTGACGTTGTACTTATAACAAAAGAACAGATCTCCATAAGTCGTATTGCTCAACTTTGGATAAAGTTCAATTGGCCTCCGCACATCAGATGAGTTGAACCCTGGCATAAGACCGGATGAATATCCCGGCAAAACAAATTGTATACATGAACTCTTTTTCATTGTGTTAGTATTTCTATCGAAATTGTCATTTGCCTTGAGTACTTTTAACAATTCGCAAGCTCTTAAGTTTGTGTGAGAGTATATGCAACGACATTGATGTTGGCTGTTCGGCTCACTAAAAGCGTATGAAAACCGAACGAAACAAACAAATTTTTAGACCTAAAATGGTAAAAAAAAAGTGTTTGTGTTGGTTTTTAACCTTGTTCTACTGAAAAAACACGCATTTCCCTCGCCCACAAAACCGGTTTCATACCAAAAAGTTAATCTCGTGCGCGGAGGCCTCATAAGTTTAGTTTCTTTTTGTTTTGTACTCTAAACATGAGAAACCAAGTACGTCTTTTCTGCTTGGAGCCACTAAGAGTCCGTATACCAAGTTTCATGATTCTACCTCAAAATATAAGGACCATAAACTGATAATGTACGGACGGACAGACATAGAGGCATGGCAAAATCGAATCAGCTAACGATTCTGAGACCCATGAAAACCACAAAAAAATGAATGTACCTCTATGGGATAGGGTTTAAAAAAACACTCATCTGACAAAAGCCATATCTTGGTCTAAAAGCAAAAATTCGCCATTTTGTGGGCAACACTTAAAGCTAGGTCTTTCTGAATTGCGTCTACCATTTGGATAGGAAACCATTCAACCTTTATGTACCAAATCTCTTAAATATCTAAAGCAGATTGTTTTAGCTAGGTCTATTCCAGTAGTGTACAGGTTGTAAATTGAATCGTTGTGTACTTAGCCCTTCAACACAAATGAGAAAAAAGATAAACCGAGCAAGGATTTCTTCATGGTTCACGGCTAAGCGCAGTAAATAATTACTGGGTATATTAGTTTTTATATTCTATATCTTAATAGCTCTAGGAAGGACTTTGTTACTGAAATGTGATCAAAGTTTGGAGAACGGCCTTGAAAAGTATACATTTTTTCTGCTTTTTGCTACCGTTTTTAAAAATAATACAATAGACGATGTAGACATAGTCATCCAATCTATCAATGTTGTGTTACTCTTCTTTTTAGCAGTGTGGATTTGATACTGCACCATATAGACACTTCTTTCCAAGTCTGTCCCAAAATTTGAAGTTTTGACCGATAATAATTAGTTTCTGTTGCTATAGTCTTCAATATAAAAAAGTTCATTCTGCCTGCCATCCTGATGTTACTCACGATTATTTTTTTTTTTACATCGAAATTCATATTTTCTAGAGTGACATTTCTTCATATTTGCTCATTTTACATCGCCATTTTTCCCAGCCTATAGAATCGTAGGGCTTCTGAAGTTGTTAAGCGGCCTAATGGTGTCTTAACAAAGGAAATGGCGCCGTATTAAAGGGGTTCCCTAAATATAAAACTGTACTGTTGGTAAATTTGTGGAACGTTTTTAAGAACTGTTATGTGACAATTTTACAGAAACAAATAAAAACAATCGGTATAATACATATCCGCATATGAAAAATAAATTTAGTTTAATTTGAATTTTAATTAAGATTACTAATATGTACAGGATATCAGAGAACGGATTTTGTAGTTGACAGATGACGTGTGGATGCCATTACTAACCAGTGCTGCCAACCTGAAAAACTTAACTCCTTAAAAATCACCCGTTATTTGACATCTACGATCCATTTACAGTGGAAAATGTAATCGATTGATCGCGCACTTTCAAACTATTCATCAACAGGGTAGTAAGCTCCAAATATGAGACTGTAGCTCGTGGACAACGCTATTTCCGTGACCCCAAATGCGTTTTACCTGAAATTTTTCTGTTCTGTTTAAGTTGGTCCCATTATATAGCACCTGGTCTTGCGTGTGTACTTCTTTCATAATGGCGAGACCTCTTGCTTTATAACGAATCCGAGATAAGATTTTTCAGTTCATTGCAAGAGGAAGGTCAATAAGAACCATTTTTCTGTTTTAAGCTGCAGCTCACTAAGCCTGAAATTCAGATAAGGTTTGTTATTAGTTTAGTTCAGTAGTTTCTGTAATTCAAATAATAGTCGCCTTCGCTTCATTTTGTCTTCTCTTAGACGCCTTCCAGTAATCGAAGCAAGCGCTGTGAAGATGATTTGCCTAAGCGCCATTTTCAAAAATTTGAGTAATGAGTGTTTAAAGTTGCTTACCTATAACTTTTTTGATAAAAACATAAGGAATTATAAACAGATATTTTGAAGTAAACCAGTTTGAAGTTTTTTATAATGTAAGTAATATTTTTTTATAGAAAAGACTGGGTTTGCGAAATTATTGCAGCACGTGCAAATTCAAAAAAGTTTGGCTAAGGTCATTCATCTTCTAAGCCCTTCCGTTTAATTCGTACTCACCTTTTGTCCTCATCTGTAATCATCTTTTCAAATGATGATATTGTCGGCAATGGTGGGATGTATTACCGATCCCACGGATATGTTTCTGGAAAATCAGAATCGCTTGACCTATTAACTTCTCCGTGATCGCACAGTTCTATTTTTATATCCCTTTGGGAATCCAAATTAGTTATGAGAAAAGTTAGTAAAGGTTTTAAATGTAACCGTTTAGAAGGTTGGGCTCCAATAAAATTTACATACACTTACTATAGTCTATCGTGTTCAGACGGTAGTTGTTGCTCAAAGCAGAAAAAGTGTAAACATTTTTGGAATCCACCCACCGCAACACTCAATTCTTCGAAAATCGTTGTTTTTGGTCAAAAGAAAGGACATTTTGATAAAGTGGCTGAACAATATATTGAGAATATTTAGAAGATTAGGAATAGATACGGTCATCAGTGACTGGATCATAACCACGCCTCAAAAACGCATCATTTCATTTCAACTGGGAGATTGTACCAAAAGGATAATAACGTCGAGAGGTACTCCACTGGGGGGGGGGGGGGGGGGGGGTGTTCTTTCTCCACTTCTCTGACAACTGATCATTAACAAAGCGTAGAGGAGATTATAAACCACAGCAATAAAAATGGTGGCTTACGCAGACGATATTGTTCTCATGACATGTGGATAATTCGCATCGACTATTAACGTTATCATGCAAACAAACCTTAACTTACTCAACAGATGGTCAGAATCTTGCTGCCTGGGTGTAAATCACTAACAAGAGATCAATCACATAGTTTGCGGCACCGACTCTGGGAGGGTCCACTATCTTCCTAAGTGCCAAATACCTTGGGGTTGAGATTTGATAGTAAGCTAAACTGGAATCTTAACATAAACGAAAGGGAAAGCTAATATTGCACTATACATCTGCAGTAGAATCTGCGGTAGAAAATGGGTTCCCTCCCCGAAGGTCACGAAATGGCTATACACAGCTGTCGTCTGGCCAGTTCTCACCTACGGTTGCTTAGTCTGGTAGAATTCCACAAACAAGACGAATCATATGACTGCACTAACAAAGGTTCAAGGAACAGTATGTGTATTTATAACAGGAGCTATGCGCATCAGCCCTACAGCAGGTTTGAAAATCGATCTACAGCTAATTGACACAGCAGCAAAAGCGCAACACGCCTCATAGAAGCTGGCAACCTTTGTTTCAAAACATTTGTTACGTTCGTAATGTTCTTAATGTTATCACCAAATTTCAGACCAAATTAACTTTGTTGGACATTAAACCATCGACTCGCATACGTACAGTGTGTACCAAAGAGAATATTGTAGTCGTTGCGTCCAACGTTAATTAAAATCGCGAATTGTCAATTCGTCGCCATTCTCAACTATTGGGCATGTGTTACTCAACCACATGGAAAATTTGACGTGTCGATTTGGGTTTGAAAAGCCTAAAAAATTCAACTTGTACAAGAATTGAAGCCGAATGACCTACAACAAGGTCTAATTTTTGGTGAATGGGCCTTCCAACAGCTCCATGAAAATCCGCTGTTTTATCGAAAAATTGTGTTCTGATATGAGGCTCATTTCTGGCTCAACAGGTATGTTAATAAGCAAAACTGTCGCATCTGTATTGATGAACAGATACATGCCATACAATAATTACCGATCCATCCCGTTCGGTATGGTTAATTGGCTGGTGGCATCATCAGTCCATTTTTCTTATAAGACGACCGTGGAAGAAACGTTAACGTCAACAGCGAACGATATTTAGCCATGATACGCGATTTGTTTTGTCCCAGCTGGGTGAGTTGAACTTGGCTTACATGTGGTTTCATCAAGACGGTGCCACATGCCACGCAGCTCGTGAAACAATGGATATGTTGAAGGATGAATTTGGGCAGCAGCGTATCTCTCGAACTCGCCCTGTGAGTTGGCAGCCAAGATCATGCGATTTAACGCTTTTTGATGATTTCTTGTGGGATTATGTAAAGTCGTTAGTCTATGTGGATATACTGCATCAATCTATAGCCATTACTATAGTCTACACAATATATGTTGCCTGAAATAATTTAGCTGTTGCGGATTACTGAATATTATTTTATCAGATCTAGTTTTCTAACTATAGCTGATTTGCGTTTAGGAATGCAAGAAATATGTAGTTGTGAAGAAAATCGTTGGTAAAAATCAAGGTTAAATATGATTTCCCAAAAAAACTTTGTTTTAAAGCATTTCTCTTATTAGCAGACTTAGAAATAATACGGATCAGGGACCAATAATAGCCCGACATCATTTGCTTATCTAAGAAACCCTGGTATGAAGGTAGGTAGAAGTGGCGGTTCGGCATGAACCCAAGTAGCACTTATGTGCCTTTTTGTTACCTCACCTAGTGTGACCTTAATTATGATTGTTCTTTTGGATTTGATACAGGTGATCTCCAGATCTAGCCTGTGAGGTTTAGAAAATGGATTAGATTTTGTACCCTTATACCCGAGATGTCGCTTAGGTTGTCGAAGAATGTTTGATACAACGTGCGCAATCAGGCTCTTGCTAGTGCCGGACATTTGCAAATAAAATGGGAGAGGGTTTCTCTCTCATTTGACTTCCCGACAATGCGGCATATAGGGTTGCATTTGGCCGCATGGTCTCCAATTGACCAGTGCCCCGTGAATATCACCGTTATTCTTGCGATATTTGAGCGGGTTCTATTTCGTAGATCGTTTGTTCTGCTCCTGATATGGCCCTGTTGGCTGGCCATATCGTCCTCGATATTACGCAATTTGTCAATCTTCTCCATTTGAAGTCGACCTTCTTCAGGAAGTATTAGTGTATTTGTCCCTTAACCGTGCCTAGCGGGATATGGACCCATGATACGAGTCACTTCAATGTCACTGTGCCCTGGAGCCCTGGGAAGTGTGACTCTGAAATGTTCGCCAAGATGAGCGAAGTTCGTCCCGGCATTCCTGTACCAGTTTGGGTGATATGGTAGCCGAGTTGATGTCCTTTATCGCCGCTGGGCTATCTATGAGAAAAGCAATATTTTGCTTTTCCGTAGTGTCACGCCCCAGTAGCTTGCAAGCCTCTCGGATAGCCAGTAGTTCCGCTTGGAATACGCTGGCAAAATCCGGTAGGTGGCATAAAACTGATATAATCGGTGATTCCGAATAAATTCCGGACCCCACACCACAGTTCATCTTAGATCCGTCGGTGTATCGACCGTGTCGATATATCTTACTAACTACTGAGCTCTGGAAGGAAATCCTACGTGGTGGCCTTTTTAAAGCTTAGTATAGGTGCTATGTACTGACTTACTAACATTTCTCTCCAATTAGCGCGGTCTTTAGCTAACTACCTCCAGTTGCGCACTACAAGTTGGTTGAGCTCGGTTTTTACTTGCGCACGCCACTAAAGGCGAGGTCTTCCTCTACTGCGTCCGACGTCTGGCTGGGAATCGAAGACTCTTCGAGCCGGAGTATTGGTGTCCATTCGTCCTCAATATCCTGGCTATCTTAAGCGTCCAATGTGGAGTTTTTCGACCAGGGGCATGTCGCTGTACAGCTTGTATTGTTCTTGGTTAAATCTTCGTCACCAAAGCTTATCAGCGCAAACGGGACCGGAGATTTTTTGGAGAATTTTACGCTCGAATCGACCAATGATTTCTTCATCCGCTTTTGAAATGGCCAATGCTTCGGCGCATAGAGAAGGACTGGGATGATCAGGGTCTTATATAGGATCTCCTTAGTAACGCGAGTGAGAGCTTTACTACTGAATTGCCTTCTTAGCCCGAAGAAACGGTAATTTGTCGTTTAATTTCTGACGAGATGTTTTTGTCAGAGTTAATAGCGGAGCCGAGATAGGCAAAGTCCCGTACTCCCGTTAATCTATCAATGGTGACGTTCTGTTGAATTCGTAGATGTTGTGTGTCCTTTCGTGTTGACTTAATCTTGCCCGCATTTACTGCGTAATCCATTTTTGCAGCTTCAATCTCTATACTAGCATACGTGGCTATGACATCACGTTGAGTCCTACCAATGATGTCAATATCGTCGGTGTATACTAGTAGCTTTACCGATTTTTGGAAAATTGTGCCTCTGGTGTTGGCTTGGAAGTTTGGCACAATCCCCCAAATATCAAATTGATGAAGTCACATGACAATGCCTTGCCTTTCCTATATCCTTTTTGAGGTCGCTACTGACCCTGATGGAGAAGCGAGATTTCTTCATCGTCATCCCAAACAAACGGACGAGTTTGGGCGGTATACCAAAACTAGACTTGGCCCTGTGTAGTTCGTCTCTATTAATGCTGTCGTAGGTGGCTTTGAAATCGATGAATGGGTCTGGCGAAGTGTGAAAAATTGATCGGTTGTGAACTTTGCTTACGTAAAACCGCACTGATAATGGTCGATTGTTGGTAAACGGTTTCAGGCGTTCATATGCTACTGCAGATTCGATCTTGAAGGCAACGATGAGGAGATATTACCTCTGTAGTTCGCACAGTTTTGAGGGTTTCCTTTTCTGTGGATGGTGCAAACGATGCTGAGGTTCCATTCTTCAGGCATATTTTCTTCAGAGCAGATTTGGCTTATGAGTCGGTGGAGGTTACTTACCAAGTCATCTCCGCCGGCTTTATAAAGCTCAGCGGGAAGCCCGTTATTTCCGGCAGCCTTATTACTTGAGTTTAGATATTGCTATCGGGTGGTTGACAGTTTTTGCTGTCGTTGACAATATTGAATGGTTCGTTCAGCCTAACAGCGGAATGTTGTTCGTCATCGTCGGTGTTATGTAGTCTATTGTAAACGTGACCATGTGATTTGGCATTCCAGCATTCTGACTCCTTGAGTCTTACTGAGCTGCATAAAGCGGTGTCTCTTATATGTAGGTCGAGAGAAAAGAGATGCGATAGCACAGTAAGGACATCCGTTTGTGCCGACCTCATTGCACCTGTGGTGCCAATACTGACTGTTCTTTACAGCCTTCTTAGTTTCGATAGGGGGTAGCCTTTACTTAATGCGGGCACCCATACTAGTGAGCCCCATGTCAGAATTGGACGTCCGCTCCTCTATAAAACCTATACAGACGTTCTTCCTGTTCCACACTCGTCTCCCAGGATTTTGGGAAACCTGTCGAGGTGACTATGAACAATGTGGAATTTATTACTCATATTAAACTCCACGATATATATATATTTTATATTTTAAGTACGGTGGCACACCAAGCCCAAAATCGTAAAAAATATGTAGTAACGTTCTTGTGCCACTAAGGCTGCAAAATGTAAGTATTCAAAACAAAATTTACAAACACAATTAGGAGCACTGGACTTGTCATTTTTATAAAGGCGAATGATAAAATGCAGTAAGTAGCTTCTTTTAACGAATTCAGAAATATTTTCCCTAGAATTTTTGAGCACATATTCTCAACAAATATATCGAAATAGTTTTGGATTGTTTAAACCACAACTTCTTTTTGAAATATTCATGGTAAAATAAATCCGTAAATGCTCTTAACACAGTGATGCCAATTAAAATAACAAATAAACAAAAACAGTGGTAATAAAAAAATGGAAGGTGTAAAAAAAGTCGCGGAAACAAACACAAACTACAATTTTGTAATTTAGTATTATTTGAGGATGGAATGTGATAGGGTATTCAGCGATTCACACAGCGGATCGTAGACTTTTCTTTCGATTTTAATGGATTTCTTATTTGTACTTTTTTTAGTTGCATTTTGTTCTATATTTTAATACAATGATGCTACTTCCTTATACTTCGTTTACTGGAGAAGTAAGCAATCTCACCCAAAATCCAGCAGACTTTTGGGTTGGTAAATTTTCGAAGAAAGACAGCGAACAAAAGTTTTCGTATGTAAATTAATTTTCATGAATCCACCTACCAACCGCCTGGCTGTTTAAAATGACGCAGGAAGATTTCCAGAATGTTAATGAATTCAAGCAACATCGAGTAAGGGTTTCGGGTAGTTTTTTTTTTTTGTTAAAAATCTGACGATGCTCTACCTTGGCAACTTAAATTCCTCGTTAGAGTGTTCTGTTAATCTTAAACTTTGTTTAAAGGTCTATACTGACAAGAATATAAAAGAACGTTAAAAACATATATCCCGTTACAGGTGTGAGACATTCATTTAGATTTTCAAAAAGTTACGTAATAGTTCTGTTTCAGTTGCAAAATGTATTTCATTTTGCCTTACAGAATAATGAGAGAAGTAAAACTTTTTCGAAGGCCCTTGCTAGGGTGTTCGAAGTCACTTTAATAAAATTTCATTGCTTCAGTCTCTCATTACCCTATCGAATAAATATAATTCCATACTGATGATGCAACAGGTTAATTTAAATTAGAACTTCTGTCACGAATGATGGTATCCACAATTGTACCGGCTGGCTTATTTGAGGCAAGCGTATTCATTACAATTACGGGCAAGAGGTAGCCCGTTAAATCAACAGTCTGATAAAACTCGTACTTACGTCCTCAACACCTTTATTGTGAAGATCAACTATCAATTAAAAATCGGCATTTATCAATCAACTTTATTTAATGGTATTGTGTCTGTCACCTGGCAACATTATTGAACCATTGTGACACCAATGAAAAAAATCGGTATTGTAAAAAAACTAATTTTTCTTTCAATCGTAAATTTTCAGTCGACAATTAGTGGGTGATGATTTAAAAATCAACAGAATTGTTAGTTTCAAAGGATTCAAGCGATATTTCATATTTCATATTATTTATAGGCTCAACAGTTGTAGCTACCTTGTGCACTTCCGAATGTTTTAAAATGTTCGGCACTGGTAGAATATTTTTACAGAGCTTCAATTTGTTTCACATTTCTTGCTATTTAGAAAATAGCAGCACCATAAAACTGATTTTCTATCTGCCTGTAGATGGAAAACAGAATCGTTTTCTTGATAAGAAAACCTGGTAACTCAAAATTTTAAAATTTTGCAGTAGGGTCGAAAGTTTCTTACCAAGCCAAGTTTCTGTTTTAACTTCCATATAACGAGTTGGTTTTACGAATAGATATAAAAATGACATTTTGTGGCCAAATCGGGCAACTCTAATGTCATTTATGTTCAGTTTGGTTTGCCATTTCATCATAAACAGGTTGACAAATGAACAGCGCTTGCAAATCTGGCAAATTTATTTCTTAAGTAATGGTTCAGCTCGCGAAGCTTACCGCAAGCTCCGTCCATAGAGTAAAGTGTTGAAGGGGACCCGAATGAATCGATTCGCAACGTACACAACAATTGGAGCTTTGTCCATCAACTTTATGTTAGATTTTGCGCAAAGATCTTGGCTTACGACCTCACAAGATCCAGCTTGTACAAGAATTAAAGCCGCGAGACCATGCAATGCGTCTTGATTTTGGTGTATGGGACAATGTTGTTCAGTAATGAAGCTCCTTTTTGGTTGAATGGCTACATCAACAAGAAAAATTGCCACATTTGGAGTGAAGAGAATCAAAATGAGACCCTAAAGACGCCATTATATCGACAAAAACTGACTGCTTGGTGTAATCTATTGGCTGGTGGAATCATTGAGCAATACTTTTTCCGAAATGATGTTGGGGAGTCAGTTACGTTAATGTAGACCGGTATAGAGCCATGAGAACCGACTATTTTCTTCCCGAATTGGATGTCATGAATGTGGATGAGATTTGGTTCCAACAAGACGGCGTTACATGTCAGACAACGTACGTCACAATCGATATATTGAAGGAAACATTCGATGAGCGCATAATTTCGCGGAATGGACCTGTCAATCACCAAGATCGTGTGATTTGACACTATTGTATTATTTTCTTTCGGGATATATGAAGTCGCTCGTCTACGGCAACAAAGTGGTTTAAAATTGGACCTCTAGACTTGGCTTTATTCGAATCAGCCACGGCGCCCACATGCCCGTAATCATATTTAAACATTAAAAGCATAAAATTATCTCTTCAATAAAGCGAAATTAATAAACATAAAAACGATTTTCTTGTGTGATAATATAATTCGATGTTCTATACCTCAAAAAAACACCCTTATTTGAATCTCTTGATAATTCGATTTTTTCCTCCTGTATCTTGAAAAACTCTCAAAAAATACCAATTTTTCGCACAAATGGCTCGTTAGTACCCAAGGCCGAGCTTTTTCACAACCATTCATGTGCGAGTGTGTACTTCTGCATGATGGCGGAACCTCCTGTTTTATGCCGACTCCAAACGGAGAATTTGAGATAAGCATTTTTTGACAATTGATACTACTCGGATGTTTTGTCAGATCATCACGAGAAATCATTTAGGTGTTGCTAAGTCTGGAAATCGTACCCAGACCCTTCTGCGCGGCAGTTCATCCCACCAACCATCGCGCCGCTGAGCCCGTCGAAATGGGCCTCGTCAGACATAAAAAAGACAGTTTAATATGTTTCCGCCCTCTTTCACCATTTGGAGCATCTTCTGCTTAAATTCCAAGCGAATCGGCAAATCTTCGTCGGGCAGTTTGTTAGCCGTTTGAATTTTATATGGGAATAAGTCGAAATCATTTTGCATAATCGACTGCAATGACTGTCCGCTTACTCTCATTTGAGCAGTTAGGCTTCTTGTTGAAACTCTTGAATAGTTTTGTATGCCGCAGTTACAGCAGCGATTGTTTCCTCCGTTCGAACTGAAGGGTTTCAATGGTAAGGTCTTCATTCGACTGTCCCATGCTCAGCGAAATCGTCAACAAGTTTCATTATGGTCCATCTGCTAGTAGGATGGCCGCCAAACGAGCATCTATACTCTCTTTGAACCTAAACTACGGACAATCGAAATTCTTGTTTTAGTGTCACAGTTATCCGTTTTTATTAAATTTTAAAAATCAATCTGGAAAATAAACATGTGGGAAGGCTACATTCCGCTATGCGGATCGTTTAATTCCCTATCCCATCCTACCCTTAAAATAAATGTCCCCAAAACGTTGCCTTAGGGCGATGAAATATAGAATGTCGTCAGAATGCATTGTACATAAGTACATATCTTTTGATAAATAGTTTGTAACATAAGAGAACGCTACAATACGCTGTGCGGATCACATCCCATCTTTAAAATAATTATCCCAAAAATGTCAGCATTATGGCGACAAAATACAGAAAATGTCACTGTCAAAACATATTGTTCATACATTTTATCTAAATCTTTCATGGTTCGAACTGAAGGGTGGCAGTTGGCGGACTTAAATTTTTTTTTTAACTTGTTCTGCTTTGTCGGTTAGAGAGACTATATACCAATTTTCAAAATTCTAGGTCAAAAATGTAAGGCCCAAAAATCGGTGAACCACAGACTGACAGACAGACATGCCTAGATCGACTCAGCTAGCGATTCTGAGTCTTTGAGGTATATCTAGCGAAATTATTTCGGTATGTTACAAACTTAATGTCAAAACTGTTACACCCTTATGAAAAAATACAAATTTTTGGCGCAACATGCACGTTAGTATCCAGGGCCGAGCTTTCTCACAACCATTCATGTGTGCGTGTATACTTCATGCACGATGGTGGTACTTCCTGTTTTGTGCCGACTCCGAACGGCGAATTTATAAGCTTTTCTTGACAATTGATACTGCTCGGTTGATTCTACAGATCATCACGAGAGGAGGGCCAGTAAAAAATCATTTGAGGTGTAGCTACGGCTGACAATCGAACCCAGACCTTCTGCGCGGTAGTTCCTCGCACTAACCATCGCGCCACTGAGCCCGTCATAGCAGGGATAGCGTATAAATATAGTGATATAATTTAACTAGATATACCTCAAAGTATATGGATCGTCTCAGAATCGATAACTTAGTCGATTTAGCCATGTATGTCCGTCCGTCCGTCTGTTCGCCACCAGTTTTTGGGTCTACACGTGTTTGTTGTTGCTCCCAGCAGAACTAATGTAAACATTTTTTAAGTCCAACCACTGCCACGCCCCTTTTTTTTAGAAAAACCTAATTTTAGGCCAAACCGTTAAAGATTTTGAACACAAATCTGAACAACATATCTAGACAATCTTATTGTCTATATTTTGCTCATACCAAGTTTGTTTTGTCACACCCACTTTTTGGGGGTCGTTTTTAGTTAAATACGATTTTCGGTCAATTTTTTTAAAAAATATTCATTTTTACCCACTCCCACTTTTTGGAGGCGTTTTCTTACAAAAAAAATTGTATACCCTACGTGTTTTTGGTACCATACTTAGTTTTGAACCATATGTTGCGACATTGTCAATTTTATTATTTCTTTGCCATAAAGTAATATTAATTTTAAGGATGGGATGGGATAGGGTATAAAACGATCCACACAGTGGATTGTAGCCTTCTCTTATGTATTGTACGAATCTTGCACCTATATGTTTCTCAAATCGTGGACATGTTGGAACTCCGCCTTGCAGTTAATGTGCTTGTTTCAAGAATCGAAGCACCAATATTTTTCCAGAAATTTGTCACAAAGATCGACGCCACCCATAAATTTGTAATACGAAGAGGTATGACCATGCGTTGGCTCATAATTTTTTTCTTGTTTGGAGTGTCGCTACCTGGTTGCAGTTTTTATTGGCTTCATTATCCATCCATCTAAAGACCTGAAAATTGTTGTTTAAAATGAAATGAAGCGAGGATAGCAATATCCAAATTAAAGCTTAGTAAAGACGTGAAAAAAAGTCTTAGTGGAGAGTTATAACGAGTGATCCAATAGGAGGTGCTTTTTTTCTTGTAAAGAAAGATCACAACTGATAAAATCTTAACATCCTGGAAAAAAGACATAAGGAGTCCAAAACGATACCCACCACCTATCCTCGATTTCAATGCCGTAAATGTCAACATTTATAGAGACGAACTATACAGAGACATGTCTTGTATTGATATATCACCCAAACTCGTCTGTCTGTGTAGGATGATGATGAAGAATTCTCGCTGCTCCATCAGGTTCGGAAACGACCCCACCGACACATTCGATACCAAAAAAGGACTTAGACAAGGCGATGCATTGTCATACTTCTGTAATCTGATTCTTGAGAGTATTGTGCAAAACTCCTGAGCCAACGCCAGAGGCACAATCTTCCATACATCGCATCGACCCAACTTTAAACATACGTCGGCGATATTGACATTATTGGTCATTCTGAACGTATAACTAGCAAATGCCACGATTGTCAACACGAAAAGACACACAACATCAACGAATTGGACTGACAGATATATCTTTAAAGTAAAGGGTGATCCATTTCGAGGTTCCCTACTTTTTTAAGGAAAAAAACTCGCGAATGACACGCGTGATGTTTTCTCCAAGGCCTGAATCGAAGCGGGTTTGTTGGCATAAGCTTTTGACTTTACATATCCCCACAGGAAAAAGTCTAACGGTCTGATATCACACGATCTTGGTGGCCAATCGACCGGCCCAAAACGTGAAATTATGTGCTCACCGAAATGTTCTCTCAATAAGTCCATTGGTTGATGCGACGTGTGGGAAGTGGCGGCGTCTTGCTGAAACCAAATGTCGCCGAGATCACGAGCTTCAATTTCAGGCATCAAATAGTCGGTTATCATGGCACGATAACGGTCGCCATTGACGGTTACGTTCGCACCGGCATAATTTTTAAAGAAATATGGACCGATGAATCCACCGGCCCACAAACCACACCAAACCGTTGTTTTTTCTGGATGAAGTGGCAGTTCTTCAATCTCTTCAGGTTGCTCTTCGTCCCAAATGCGGAAATTTTGTTTGTTTACATACCCATTGAGCCAGAAATGGGCCTCATCGTTAAACAAAATTTGCCTCGAAAACGTCGGATCTTCTTGGAACTTTTCAAGAGCACATAGAGCGAAGCGATGTCGCTTGGGAAGGTCGAGCGGCTTCAGTTGTTGCACAAGCTGTATTTTGTACGCTTTCAATTTAAGATCTTGAGGTAAAATGCGCCAAGTCGTTCCATACGTTAGTCCGAGTTGCTGCGAACGGCGCCGAATCGACTTTCTACGGTCTTCGTGTACACTCTCAGCTACGGCCGCTATATTTTCTTCACAGCGTGCTGGACGTGGTCTATTCGGTCGAATATTATCCAATAATGAATGCTGGGTCTCAAAATGGGTGATGGTGTTGCGAATAGTACGCTCAGTAGGCCGATTATGTTGACCATAAGTTGAGCGAAGTGCACGAAACACATTCCTCACAGAACGTGAATTTTCATAATAAAGTTGAACAATTTGTAAACGTTGTTCACGCGTAAGTCTTTCCATTATGAAATGCCAAACAATACTAAACAAAAATAACATAACAGCATGACACGACTCACACGTGATCTGTCAAAAAAGGCTATTGAAAAAAGTATCTCTACTTGGATCACCCTTAGTACGAGACTTTGTCTACCTCGGCTCCGCCATTAGCTCTGAAAACATCTCGTCAGAAATTCAACAAAGTATTACTCTTGCTAACCTCTGTTTCTTCCGGCTAAGAAGACAATTAAGTATTACTTAATCACTGGATCTACTGGAACTGATCTACGGAGTTTAAGTATGGGCCGTATCAAAAGTCGACGAAGAAATCGTTGTTCCCGTTTGCGTTGCGGGATATGGAGACGGAGACTATACTGAGAGACTAAACTGCTATCGTGGACTACATGATATACCGCAAGCGAATCCAAGATTTATTGAGGGGAACGGTCGATGAAAACTTATCTGTCTCGTTGTTGTTTCGTCAGATGCTCCGTAATAAATTATTATCGACCAAACTCTAAGACTGTCAAAATGAAAAATTTCATTCGTACAAACATGGCAACCAAATAAATAAAAATCGCAGCTTCTATCTCAGTTGACACATTATTATTCAGATGCCCAAATGGGGGCCAACCCTGGGTAATTTAAATGCCATTTTCAAAGAACATGGAACATCAAATATCAGCGTTGAATACATCTGCGCTATAATTTTTTATTTCGGCCATTGCCAAGATAAATTAATGTCACAAACATTACTGCAATCTAGTACCATCAAAGCATAAAAGCAATTAATTCAAATTAGTCAGAGGCAGGCAGCTTCCAGAAACAATCTATCACATCGTTTTCGATTATTACAATGACCTCAATTGTGTTAACAAATGTTCGAACTTTGATCCTCTGAACTGAAGTTTTTCCCAAATCAACATTTGGCTTCGTCCTTAGCTATTGTTACATTTTGCATAACTTATATCGGCTCCTTTTTCAGAAATAAAAGAAGAGGCACATACAAAAAAAACAATGCATGACTGTTCATCTTTGACAATGACGCAGGCCTCTTTTCCCACGAGTATGTGTTTTAGGTAGTCTCTTCTATTCTAACAGATAGTTGTGTCGGTACACCCTCCCCTACCGAAGTAAAGGAACACGACAAATTGATCCCATTTCATTCGACTTCGAAAGTATTTGTTACTCAGTGTAGTGTTGTTTTTGGACATTTCCCATGATGACAACGGTATTATCAATGAACAACTTGGACGACGATAATGGAGTCCACAGCCGCAAGCATTGGGTATAGGCTGAGAGTTATATTCCATCACGCAACTATATACACATTTACGGTCCCACAGCCATCCTTACCAATTGGGATTTAAACTGAATTGACCAAAGTTAGGTCTGCTTTGTCAAACCCTTACAACTATATCACAGTACGGGGATGCTTGCCTGCCAGGAGTTATTGAATGGGGATAGGTGGAATACACTTTTTTGTTGAGATATATGGGAGTGAGGGTAGTTAAAGTAGAAATCCAAGTTATGAAAAAGTTCTGCCTCTATCCGCATCGTGCACATAAATTTAAATTTTCTTCACTAAAAAGGTAATAGACTACTGCTTAAGGATTCAGGATCAATTCCGATTTTGATCTTCTACCTCCTTGCCTCTTAATGTGGCTTTTGTGTATCTTTTAACAATTTGACCTAAATTTTGCTTTCGCTAGACGATGTGAGAGAAAGTTTTACTAAGAACTTATGTGCTTTTATGAGGAAGAGGGGCAGCTGAAATCCCAAAATGAAGTGAACCAAAAAAGAGATTTTATTTATACACAATGTGTCATGGATTTTTTGTGAGAAAACCGTGTGAATGATAGGCAGACATAGTATTTACTTCAAAATTCCTAAATGAAACAAATGGTAGGAAGCAGACTTGGATACTTGTATAGGTCGGTGAAATACTACTACAAGGTGGCGCAAAAATAACCTTCCGATGTTTTTTGGCTGTAATTTAAAAAAAAAAAGAAAAACTTTGGTTCTTCTTGTGGATTATTTTGATTTGGTCTTTTAATTTTTTTTACATCAAGTCGAGAATATGATGTCATGTAAATGGCCGCCGCCATAGTTGATTGTCATTTGAGCCCTTTTTGTGGTTTGGCCCGCGACGTCTTCGAAGAAAAAAGGTCCGATGACTCCTCCAGCGAAAACAGCACGCCATACAGTGACTTTGAGCGGGTGTAATGGCTCTTCGTGGGTTACACGCGGATTTTCAGTGCCTTAGAATCGTAAATTTAGCTTATTCACGTACCCGCTTAGATGGAAATGGACCTCATCATTCATGATTATTTTTGATGAAAAATCATCTTCCTCTTGGTGGTGATTAAGGATGGCTGATGCACCGTCTGGACTTTGTACGGAAGCATCTTCAAAACTAGTACCAAAATTCGCTGTAAAGACCGTCGACTGATACCCATTTGCGTGGCACGTCGTCTGGTCGATGTCGACGGCGCTTCCATGACATCTTCGGCTACAGCAGCAATATTCTCTGCAGAACGTCTACTCCGGGGTCTGCCACGCCTGGCAGCATCTCGTGTTGTGCCTCTTCGAGGCGAGCGGCTAAGCGTCGCAGTGTTTCACCAGTAGGCGTTGGACGGCTAGGAAATCTGCGACGAAATTCACGTTGTGCCAAAGTCACCGACCGATTACTACTTCAATAAATATTCACCAATATTCCGCGTTCTGGAGCAGTGTAGCGTAACATTGTTTATTAACGTGTATTTCGCATGTGTTTACTACACAAATGTCAAAACAGAACTGACATTAGGGGCCAATCGCAAAATTATAACATTTTCTGATAGGAGGATTACTCTTGCGCCACCTTGTAAATCATGGCATAACCTATTGAAAGTAATTGTAACTACGTTTGGTGGTTTAGTGGATGGAACGAAGTCAGAATGGAATAAACAGCCATGACGGCAACCTGTTATAGTTTGACGTCTCCTGGAATTTTTCAATAACCTGTATTTGTCGAAATACAAGGTGAAGTTTGACAATGGTTACTTTCAACAACATTAATATAATTATTTATTGTTTATTTTTATCTTTTTTATTTACGTACATCTCATCGCGCGCATAATTCATGCAGCGTCATTCTACCTATTATAAGCGGACACTGCAATCAACATTTGCTTCTGTATAACCTAATGTAGAATTTCGAGTCTTTTACAAGTCTGATTTAAAATGGTGGTAAATCTAATTAAAAGTTATTTGAAGACTAAAATTTATCGAAATAAAGACTATGAAACTATGGAACAAAATAATCGAGTTTGTTCTTATTTTGCCCCCAAAAAATGGGCGTGGGTTAAAATGATCTATAGGTGAAATGCTCATATTAATACTATCAATATTATTGCGTCAATTCAAACGTTACAAAAAGGGGGCGTGGCAAAACAGTTTATGTGAACAAAACTTAACATACTTACTTACTTATGTAAGTGGTGCTACAGTCCGGAATGAACCTGGGCCTCAACCAATATGACTCCTCCTTAGCCTGGTTGAGGTCGGTTTAACTACTGCGCGCGACTTTAGGCGAGGTCTTCCTCTACTGCTTCCGACGTCTGCCTGGAAATCGAAGACTCTGCAACCCGTAATATTGGCGTCCATTCGTTCTACATGTCCCATCCATTTTAAACGTCCAATGCGGAGTTTTATGACCAGGGGCATGTCGCTGTACAGCTCGTATAGTTCTTGGTTGAATCTTCTTCTCCATAGCCCGTCAACGCAAACGGGACCGAAGATTTTTGATACGGACCATGCTTCAGCGCCGTAGAGCGGGACTGGGTGACCAGGGTATTATTTAGGATCTCCCTTGTAGTTCGAGTGAGAGCTGAACTACTGAATTGCTTTCTTAGCCCCAAGAAACAGCTGTGACAAGAGTAATTCTTCATTTAATTTGAGATATTGTTTGTCAAGCCAAATTTATATCTGTCAATGGTGACGTTCTGTACATTTTTTATTTGCCGCCTCCTTCTCTGTTCTTTCGAACGTGGCTATGGACATCACGTGGAGTCCTACCGATGATGCCAATATCGTATGCTATTAGTTGCACCGATTTTTTGGAAAATTGTGCCTCGGTGTTGGCTTTGGAGTTTTGCACAATCCTTTCAAGAATCAAATTGAAGAAATCACATGATAACCTATCGCCTTGCTTAAATCCTTTTTTTAATATCGAATGTGTCGGTTAGGTGGCTTCCGACCCTAATGGAGCAGCGAAAATTCTCCATCGTCATCCTACATAAACGTTCGAGTTTGGGCGGTATACCAAAACTAAACATTTTCTGTATAGCTCGTCTCTATAAATGCTGTCGATTGCGGCTTTGAAATCGATAAATAGGTGGTGGGTATAGACTTGGACTTCTTAAGTTTTTCCAGGATCTGCCTAAGCTCCACTGATAAGGCAGATCAGGTTTTTGGTAAATTATTGTGACTAGCATTCAGCTATGTTGCGTAGGTATAAATCAATGCAGAAGTAGATGTACAATAAGTAGCCACAAGTAGAAACCAACCAACTGAAGTGTGGCATTAAATCTTCATAGACACGATGAGCACGTGCCCAAAGTAGTGTGAGCATTTTACTCACTAAAACCTCCAACCTTTTTGTGTATTTATATTGCAGCTTACTATGCGACTTATCTCACAATTTATTTATCACGAATAATTAATGTTTGGCAAGTAACTTTCTTTTGACAGTTCCTGCTTTTTCCGCATTTTAAAGTGCGGTTTGTTATTATCGGGCTAATTCCAAGGGCTTAGTTTTTTAAGGTGTCGCAATGAATTTGTTTCGTCATGAATTTGGAGAACCGTTGTGTTAACGTGTCCTAATAAACGTCTTCGTGCAAAATTGTTATATTCTCTGCATAGATCATCGTTTCTAAGGTACCACGGTGCATTGACGATTGATCTTAACATATTGTTTTCGAAAGTTTCTAAATTATTTAGGTTCGTGTCATTGGTACAGCCCTATATTGGTATACCATATGTTCAAACCGGCTTTAGCTTGCGACAGATGCGACTACCATTTTAATTTGGCATCGAGTGTCATTCCGAGATATTTCGCTTCATTTGCAAAAGGGATGTGAACCGTATTTACAAAATTGTTTGTCCGCCTATACGAATTATTCACATGAATCGATTTGCTCCCGTTAAGTGCAATCCTACAGGATTTTGTACATTCATTAACCTTGTCAAAAGCGTTTTGTTATTTTATATATGTTTCCTCTGTTGTTGTGCCAACTGCTAGTATAGCAGTATCGTCAGCAAACGTTGCAACTATTGTATCGTTTGTTTGTGGGATATCACGTGTAAGTAGGAGTTACAAGAGTGGTCAAAGGACGCTTCCTTGGATTCTAACATCATTTCATTGAATTCTGAAAATTCGTTTCCATGTTTCAAATGGAAGAGTCTTCCCTCAAGGAACGATTTTATATAATTAATCAGGCAGAACCTGTCTTAATTTGCATTGAAGGCCTCTATGCCAAAACTTGTCAAAAGCTGGAGACACGTCAAGAAATATGGCTGAGTGAATTTTCTTTTCTACGAAAGGTTTTTCAATTACATCAGTAATTCGATGTAGGTACTTGGTCCACAGTCGAGTGTTTACTTGTAAACCCAAATTTATGGTCAGGTAAATGGCGTTTCTGATCAATAACGGGATGTAAGCGACCGTGTAAATCCCTTTATTGGAAGAAGTGAAATATGTTAGTTTCCCGACTTTCCTCTGTCTTGGTATGTACTCTTATCTAATTACCGCATTTATAATAAAGAGAAGGTTAATTAATGCTTTCCGAGGCAACATTTTGAGAAGTTCTTCCGTAATCATGTCATAGCCCGGAGCTTTTTAGACTTAATTTTCTGAATTTCCCATTTAAGCTCCTGTTGTAACCTTCTCCGACGTTCCCAATCGGACACACTCTTGCTGAACCGCAGGCGCTCTCGTCCGCCCTGAACGACGAGGTCTCGGTCGTATAACAGCCGCCTATCCACTGTTCGTCGGAAGCGGAACAGCCGATTTATCGTATATCAGATTTCGACTATCCAAATATAGGAAAGCTTCGGGCGGAATAAAGCCGCTTGAGCGCACACTCTCGAAATATTCATCATTTGGGTAGAAGGCCCCAAGATGAGACTATTGTTCGCAGCCGTCGCTCTTGCAACGTGAAACCGAATGAGTTTCACCAAGGCAGCTTCTCAAATACTGCCTCTCAAACAATGAACCACACCGGGTACCCATAGGCCATCATTGGCCTAATGAGGGTCATGTAAAAAAATCACCCTCAGTCTGCTGTCAAGACGACTGCTATAAAACAATCGTCTTGTCAGGGCAAACGCTCTCCTAGCTCTCGGCAGAGCAGCATCTACATGTCTTCTTAATTTTAGATACTGATTCAACCAGATGCCAATGTACTTAACTACACTTTTACTCGCCAGTGGCTATCCGTTTGGTCCAAAACTGGTCCAACGATCATTATAGGTTGTACATCAACGTTTTCATGTTGCGCTGGACTATCAAAAGTCTTAAATGTTTCCTCGAGATGTGCAGCAAAAACTTTGCTTTTTCTGTATACATTTTTTCTCAATCGTCATGAGTAACTCTAAGCGATACACCCGAGTCGAATATTATTTTCAATATACTTTTTGAAGCCTTCCCAGTTTGTGTTTCCGGTTTGTTAGTCTGGGTGGGTTTTCATTTCTAATGGCTGACTTGCTCGTTGTAAGAATGACAGGAAAATGACCAGAGGAGAGATCAAACATTCTTCAAATTTGATTCTATTGGATGGCAGAATTTTTTTTACAATGAAAAAAGTCTATTAAATCTGGTATTTTAGTAACATCAGTAGGCCAGTAAGTTGGTGTACCCTTTAAATAAAATTCGACATTGTACATTCTGCCCACATCGTAAAGCATCATAACTTTCTGTGATATGCATCTAGAACCCCAGGGTGCATGTTTTGCATTAAAGGACCCTCCGATGAAAAAACGCAAAGTCGATTTTCTTAACCCTGCATCGTTGCCGGCAGTAAATATAAGATATCTTCAGAAAGGATTATCTGCTTTTGACTTGTATAGAGAAAACTTGCATTGTTTCGACTTGTAATTTTAAATCAATCGAATGATCGAAACAATCTTTTATATATAGTGATGATCCACCTTTAGCCATATTTGGTGGATATGGAGCAAAGTGTTGAAGAGGGTCCGAGGAATCGATTCGCCACCGTGCACAACAATTGGAGCTTTATCCATCAACTTTATGGAAGATTTTGCGCAAAGATCTTGGCTTACGACCTTTCAAGATTCAGCTTGTGCAAGAATTAATGCCGAAAGACCATGCAATGTGTCGTGATTTTGGTGTATGGGCATCGCAAAGTATTGTTCAGTATTGAGGCTCATTTTTGGTTGAATGGCTACGTCAACAAGCAAAATCGACGCATTTAGAATGAAGAGAATCCACATGAGACCCTTGAGACGCCATTACATCCACAAAAACTGACTATTCGGTGTGCTCTAAGGGCTGGGTTAGTCATTGAGAAATACTTATTCCGAAATTATGCTGGAGATTCAGTTACGGTTAATGGAGACCGGTATAGATCCATGACAACCGACTATTTTGTTCCCGAATTTGATAGCAGGAATGTGGATGAGATGTGGTTCCAACAAGACGGCGCTGCATGATACATAGCGCACGATACAATAGATTTATTGAAGGATACATTCTATGATCGCATAATTACGCGGAATGTACCTGTAAATTGGCCTCCACGATCGTGTGATTTGACACCATTGGATTATTTTCTTTGGGGTATTGTGAAGTCGCTCGTCTACACCAACAAACCAGAACCAGGGGACTTGGAAGCCAACATTCGTGGCGTTATTGCCGACATACTCGAAATGCTCGAAAAAGTGGTTGAAAATTGGACCTGTAGACATGGCTTTATTCGAAACAGCCGCGGTGGCCACATGCCCGAAATCATTAGCTACTTCGCAGCCGCGGTAATTAATCCAAATACAAGGAGTTTTCTTATCTAACCTGCAATATACAGTCAGGTGATTTCCGGCACATTTTACACCCAGCGGTCCTTATGAAAATAGGTTTGCTTATGATTATATCATTGGCAGCGCTTGCACTGAACTTACTTTGAATCCTTACGCATGGATTTTTACAACAATATTAAGAATTGTTTTGATTTCATACATTTTTTTTCAAACCTTCTGCTTTATCAAATAATGGCAGACAACTCTGTTTTGCTCTTTGTCTCACTTGACAATGTAAACGGCATCATAACTTTATATTGCCTGTTTTCAGATCGCAGACTAGATCGTTATAGCACGACGCATGTAATTATCTGGCTATACAATGCGTTATGGACTTTCAGATTAATTCTCAAATAAATACCGTTCTATTTTATATGTGTTTAGTTTGCGAGATAATAGACGGTCACTTTTTTTTTTTTTTTTATAATTTACACGTACGCAAGGGGTTATGAATACCCTTTATATGTTACCATAGTACGAGCGTTATAGAAGGGGAAGTAAGAGAGGATAGGAAAGTTTCTGGATGTAGTGGAGACTTAAACTCCATGGGTGGTGTCCGAACTAGCTTCGGGGAGTCACTTTTTCTTGTGTTCGTTAAATTTGAAGAAATTCAAGATGGTGTGCATACTTTTAGGTATTACACCGACCTTTTAATTTCTTTTAAATAAAAGTGAAATGGATTTTGGCTAGGATTGAACGCGCAACCTACCACTCAACAGACGAACACATTACCACTACACCGCGGCCACCCACTTTTTGGATCTTTTACGCAGACTTTCCTTTTTTTTTTAATGGTAGATAACGATTTTATCAAGACACGCTACTTGTTATAGTCGTCAATACCGATCACATTAATTGACGGTGGGGCCGTTGTTTTAGCTGTTTCGCTTTATTAATATTCTCTTTATCGTGGTTGATTAATTCAGGTGAGGATACGCATTCAGTGAAACTGGATTGCGAGCTAGGGTATTATATTATGTATATAGTTTTTTTTAAACACTTTTTTAAACACAAACACAAATCATTGCGCCACTTAAAACTCTCTCTCTCTGTCTCGTAATTGACTGCAAACTTAAAATTTCCTAGACGCTAGTATTTGTGTAGCAGAATTTCACACTTTATTCTTGTCTGACGCAAACTAGGATGAGTTATGAAAATTGTTGTTATTTTCAACACTGTAGAATTTCACATATTTATTGGTAAAATTTGGCAGCAGTCCCTCGAAATCAACCATCCAACCTTTCGCAGGGGATTAGCTTCCCGATTGACCCACAATCATGTCCTCAATTCCTCGCAGATTTATGCAAATACATTCTGTTGCCAAATAATATGCAAAGTAAAACCGAGCCATGGACATAAAGTACGTTATACATATACACCTGTCACGTAGTAAGGATATAAGTCCTATCTACTTTGCGATAATCATTTAAACATAACGATTATTAATTGTTAAAAGTTTAAAACTCCCCTCTATAATCGTAAATCAGGGTGCACATCATAAAATCTCATCCTCACTCAGCATAAGTACAAAAATTGGCCGAGCGCAAATGCAGAATGCACACACACACTAGCCCAAGTCCCTTTTTTGATTGCCAATATTACAGTTAGCTGGAATAGTGAGCCAATTCAACATTCATGGCACGTTATATTGATTGGCCTACTTTAACTTTTACCCATTCACACCGTTCGGGCAAGTCAAAACTTTTCAAAAAATCAATCAGTTGTCCGACCGTTGGCAATTCAATTTTGTACCACACAAAACACACAGATACACGCGCGCACACATTTGAATGAAAGAGACCTTACGTCGCGCCGTACTCGTGGCACTATGGAAGGCGCTCGAAGGTCACACAGTAATTAAACTGACGATGATTCTCCAAGTGTAGGCACTGTGCCTAGATTTGTGCACCGTTGTTGGTCATAATCTTGGTCGTTTCCGGTGGAAGTGTCCTTTGAAACAATGCGGATTGTGAAGTGGTGCGCTGCATTTGCTCGCATAAATGATGCGTCATATAAGGATCAAGTTGACACTCTGAGAAGAACAAGGAACACTTGGTTGATTATATAAATATGAGTTGATACTAGTGCAGCACCAATACCAACACCTACTATCGGTGCGGGATTAAACGTGGACTTGCACCAACCGAACAGTTTTTATGCAACCGCGTGGATCGAAAATAGTTACTACGAGTCCATTCAGCGACGCGGAATATTTGACGGGATGAGTTTATTTTTCCTCGTCAGCTTCGGTCGTTAGCAGTTGCCCTGGTTAGGGTGGAAAACCCTTGCAGCAATATTCACTGATATTGAGTTTGGTTTATGGCGAGCTCAGATAGGTTGAAAGGACTGGTTGCTATGGAGGTGCCGTTATTGTTTGCTTCTGTATAGGATTCTCGCGTACATACAACGTGCAAAAAATTAAGTGATAAAGCTTTGGATAGCTATATAGGTATAGCCAGGCATAATGGTGACATAAAAATTGCGGTTGATATGTGAATTTATTACAGCGATGTCCTGCGTATAGAAAATTGACATATTAATATTAATTATTAAATGAAAGAGCTGATGCGGTCGAATTATTATGTTTATTTGTGAAATCCATGACAATCGGTAAAGTCATCACAATGGGTGCATGATGTGACCTTTTATGTTCAGTAAGATCCCTTATTATATCAGAAAGGCCCATCAGGGGAAATAAGCCGATTTTGCATACCAATGGTATTGTTGAACAGATTTTAACAAGACTCACGATTCTAGTACATAATGGTATACAATCCATAGTGAATGGAAGGTTACTGCGAATTTAAATGGCTCCGTTTAAAGAAAGTCAGGTTTTGGTTAAATATCTGCAGGGTTGCAAAAGTGGACCCAAGATCATCTTAATCGTTTTAATTCAGTATCTTATCTTCAGTATTCTTAAGTATCGACATATTCGTGTATCTTGATCATTTAAATTAGATTTAAATTTAGGGTGAAGAAAAAATCCCAACATTATATCAATTCCATCTTTTAAGCAAGGACCATACAAAATGTAATTTTGGCACTTTTCAAGACACACGACACGCAATTACCTATTCCGCTCTCGTCTCGGCGAGTTGGTAAAAATCAGACAGTCTGTCACTTAATGGGTGTTATGTTAAGCCATCACTCACGACCTCTGGGCTCGATTTCCAGCCGCAGCACACCTCAATAAGCTTTCACTAGTCCTCCTCTCATGATGGACTCAAAAATCATTCGAGTAGTATCAATTGTCAAGAAATGTTTATCCCATCTTAGCCGCTCGGAGTCAACATAAAAAAGGAGGTCCCGCCATTGTGCAAGAAATAAACTCGCACACATGAATGGTTGTCAGAAAACCTAGGCTCTGAGTACTGACGACCCTTTTGCACCAAAAATTTAAATTTTTTGTATCAATCACTCCCTAATGAATATTAACTTCATTCTGAATGGGAGATTCGTATGACGAAAGGATTCACTCGCAACTAATTTAAATATTAAGGTGTCGCTACAGTTCGGATTGAACCGGGACCCAAACCAAAATGATCTTCCCTCAGATAACTGCCTTCAGGTGCGAACATCAAGTGGTCTGAGGTCAGTTTCTATATTTGCGGTTTAGGCGACATCTGTCCCGACATAATCTCCTACTGTGTCCTACTAATAGTGTCTATTGGCTCTACAAGCCACAACCCTCTGAGACGTCAAATGTGGAGTTTTTATACCTTTTAATATAGGAAATGGATCGACTCAGAATCCATAGCTGAGTGGATTGAGCCATGTCTGTCCGTCCGTCGATTTGTATGTCACTGATTTTTAGGCCTTAAATTTCGAGCTAGTAAAATATTCGAAAAAAAACTTGCTAAATCGGTGTTATGATATTGCTGGCTAAGCCTTCACAGGACGCTGAAACAACTAAAGTCCTGAGGGAGTGCAGAAACACTTTTGTCCTTCGCGAAACGGTGGTCGCTTATAAGACCGGTATACCGTTCCTTTCATGAACTAAACACAAGGGGTCGGTATAAATAATTGGCTCTGCTGGAATAAGGCATGCAAAACATGCATTTATCATTCGAGTAGTAAGCCCCGAAGATCAGCCTGTTATCGCAAGCCATCGTCCTTCTAACATGCCTTCGAATCACTTTAATTAAGAAATTTTCAATTCTGTTAAGTTAATCCCCATCGTGTAAAACCTTGTTGCAATAATATTTTATGTACTGGAATTCTAGCGGATGGTGCTCCATTAAAGCACACGGGACAACCGTAAGCGATGATTGGCCTTATAAGGGACATGTATCATATGACTTAAACCCTTGAATCAAGTTCACTTTTTTGAAACAGTCTTTTTGTCAAAGCATAAGCCCCTCTAGCCCTGGCCAGACATTTTTGGAAAAAAATTTCAGAAAATTTTTAATTTCCAATTGTAGTATCTTTTAATGTGGTCGTTGCAAAAGTATTTCGATGACCTCGATGATGAGACCAGATCTGTACTCCACTGGATCATCTGCGTACGCCAGAGAGTGCCTGGAGGAACTTACGAAATCACTTGTAGAAATGTTAAACAATATCGGGGAGCTCACCGCCCTTTGTTGTAAATCGTTTTTAATATTAAAGTTTTTACTCGAAGTTACGTTGTTACATTTGACAACGAATTCTTTCTCATACTGGGTAGTGAAAATATCGACTGCTTCTGTTGACAGATGTCTCAATACGACGTTTGGGATACCATTCTTTCCCACCGATTTTTTATTTTTGAGAGATACAAAGATGTCCAGGAGTTCATCTTTTCGCACGAACAGCATCAACCTGTCAGCGACTTTGTCATTTGAGACGTTTTCGTCATTGAGTGTTTTAAGTATTCACACCTAGCAAGTTGGTTCATAGTTTTACTCTTTACGTTTTCAGAATTATAAACAGCAGGTCCGTTTAGAATTTCGAAAAAAAAACAACGAAAATCGGAAATGCCAGCATGAAATTCGTTATTCGTTATGGCAAGGCAATGCGCTGTCATGTGATTTCTTCATTTGGATTCTTGAGAGGATTGTGCAAAACTTCCGAGCCAACCCCAGAGGCACAATTTTCCAAAAATCGGTACAACTACTAGCATACGCCGACGATATTGACATCATTAGTCGGACCCAACGTGGTGTCATAGCCAAGTTTGCTATCAGTAAATGAGGGCAAGACGAAGTATATCCACATAACATCGACGAATTGGACAGAACGTCACCATTGACTGATATAACTTTGAGGTAGTAGGGGACTTTTTCTCGGCTCCGCAATTAACTCTGATAACAACATCTCGTTAGAAATTAAACGAAGAATTACTCTTGCCAACCGCTATTTCTTCGGGTTAAGAATTCAATTCAGTAGTAAAGCCCTCACTCGAACTACTACGGCGTTGAAGCATGGACCGTCACAAAAGCGGATGAAGAAATCCTTGGTCGATTTGAGAGGAAAATTCTTCGGTCCCGTTTGCGTTGACGGGCTATGAATGCGAAGATTCAGCGAAGAACTATACGAGCTGTACAGCGACATGCCCCTGGTCAAAAAACTCCACATTGGACGTTTAAGATGTTTAGGACATGTAGAACGAATGGACACCAATACTCCGGCTCACAGAGTCTTCGGTTAGCCAGACGTCGGACCGCAGTTAAGTTAGTAAGTGAGTATAATTTGATCCGTTTGGGCAGTACTGGGCAGTTATGGGCAGTATTCTACCATACGACCATAATTACTATTTATATTACATACATATTATTTAAAAAAAACAACAATTGCTTAATTAAAATTTTTTTGGTAGAAGTAAATCAACCAGACATGCACCCGTGCACTGTTATTTTGGCTTTGTTCCATTGTATATCAGAGATGAGTTTGGTGGCAGCATTAATATAGCCATGTCCTGGCTTGAAACCAAACTGGTTATCTGGTATAATATAATCGTCCTCAGACCACTTGAACAGAGATCTATTGAGAATCTTTTCGAAAGCCTTGCTGATACTCGGAATGAGAATCAATCGACCGGAAATTTGCCGGATTGCAGTTATCTTTTCCATTTTCGGGAAAGGTTGAGGCACCGCCTTCTTCCACCGCTCTGGATAATATGCATTATTCAGCGCGTTGTTGAACAACGTGGCGTAAATGTCCGCAGCCTCAAGCGGTAAGTGTCGCAGTACAATTTTCCGCTCACTTCTTTTTCTTTATAGAATCGAAGATGATCTGGAGTTCCACCTTCGAGATTAACAGAGGACTACACCCACTTCGCTCGGCGACTATGTCGTTTGCCAAGTTTTCGTCATCAAACAGGGTGATAGAAATGGTGTAGCAGGGCATTGTTTTCCAGGACATTATACACTTCCTGAAAGACAGCCCCCACTTCCTCCACTTTTAGAAATCGTCATTGAAGACGGATTCATCCAGATTAATTCCAGCTGTCAAAAGTATGTTAGCATTGTCAGTTTTTCGTCGGAGCTCTATACACGGAAGGTCGTTATGACCAGCATTTATCAACCTATTCATGATGAAATGGCAAACCAAATTCAAAATAAATGACATTAGAGTTGCCAGATTTTACCACAAAATGTCAATTTTATCTCTATTTGAAAAAACAACCTCTTAAAAAAAATCACCCGTTAGTTTCATATATTTACTAAAATACTAATTTTGTCGCTCTAGTAAAATTTAGAACCAGTTATACGTTTCTCGTAGCAAAAACTCAATAGTTCAGTTGAATATAGTGACAAACACATCTCACCAAAACCAAACTCGTTAGGTGGTGCGTTTCTTTAAAAAAAGTATGTACTTCTGTATTTGCAACGATCATAACAGAAGCATTGTAAGTACAAATTCCAATAAAGTTTGTTAAATTTAGTTCATAATATATTAGTTTTTTTTAATTAATTCATTTTTTATTTTGTTTTTCTTAAAAACTAACTTAAATGCTAGACAAAAATTCATGAAAAAACTAGCCTACTTATCAACTACTTCACTAACTTACTTGCTCTATATGCGGGCGCCCTAAATTATACGATAACTTAATTCTAATGCCTTTCGGCCTATTATCTAATATATAAAAATATAAAGTAACAAAATTTTTACCAAGAAAACTTTGAAAAACTTGGTTCCTCGTCTTTTTTTTTTTTTTTTTTTTTTTTTTTTTTTTTTTTTGCTTTGTCTTTCAATAATATATTAGTAATTAGGATAGAATTCTATCGGCATCTGAGGTTTCTAATGACACAAGCCCAAGAAAGGTTGAAAATATTTTGTGATCACTCCTACTAAAATATTTAAACACCACTCCGAGTTTTTTATTGCTGATATATCAGTCGATTCATCTATAATTAAACTGTAAGATCCAGCTCCGATATCAGCTTTTATAAGATTCTTGAAATGAGGGCCCAATAGTTCTCTAATTATTGCAGCGCACTTCGTGCGGTGTAGCATCATACCGTTTACACACTTTGAATCAATAAATCTATGTTCGCATAAATCCGTCAAATGATCCAATGCCATAATTGCAGAATGCTTAGCTACATACTTAGACAGAGAAGCTTTTGCCTTATGGGTCGCATTTATTTTTGGCGTTTGGATAATAATCTGCAACTGATTTTTCTCTAAAAGGGACTTACTGTGATCTTTGTGCTGTGCAGAATTGCTATGTCTTTCAATGCCAGAAAGCTTTGCTGTAAAATCTTTGCTGCAATAAATGCACATGACTCTGGTACAACTTTTATAAATTCAAATTTACACCACCAACTTTACACCACCAAATCAAATAAACACCACTAAGCAAAGAAATTTTTTTAACTTTCTCTCATAAAGAGAAAGATATTGTTTTCGTGAAAATGTTCGACCTCGAGATTTTGATTGATTCTAACATTACGATGGTAGCGGAACTCAAAAAATTGGTTTTTGGAATTCCGTCCGTCGGTTCATCGGTCCGTCTGTCGGTACAAGCCTCTCCAGCCTAAACGACTTGACCGAATTTCTTCAAACCTCGTATCCTCGTATTTTTTTTGTTTGCTTTTAGCCATGTTATTACAAGTACCTGCCATATAAAAATCATACATTACCTCAATTCGCTCAAAAACATTAGTTCCAACAAAACTGCATACCCAGTTTTTTTCGGGAAAATCCATATAACGGATTGTTGCATATAGGCCATATTAAAAAAATTTTCAATTTCTCGCAAACTATTTGGTCAAATTGAACGAAATTTAATTTGTATACTAATATGACTGTTTTCATGTGTTCCACATAATTGGTTTTGGCCCATTTATCTATAAATGGAATTTTCAGTTTTGGCCAATAACGGAAAATCATTATTATTCGCATGGACACTGATTACTTTCAATTGAGGAATGAACGTTCATATAATCAGATTTCGACATTATTTATATCATTTTTAGTATCATTTAGTATCATATAGTGACTGTCACCGTTTACGTATCGGATTTCCGCTAGATTTAGCGCTTAAAGCGCTAAACTGGCAGCATTGGTGGAGTCGGCGCACTTCTCCACTATATACGACTTTATGACTAATGCCTTTTCGTATAAAGATAGCGATCCGCCTCCTTGAGTGGAGTTGGGCCGGTCACTTTTTACGATATTGTTATTGATATAAGTCAATTTATGCTTCAATCCTAATAAGTGAATCTAAATTCACATCCAAGATCTTTAAGGGTCTCTCTGACAGCGCTCCCATTACGATCTTTGGTGCTCGGCAAAAAGGAGTAGATATAGAGGAAATTAGGGTAAAGGACTAACTTCCTGATTTAGTGAAATACTCTGCCTAGAAATTAAATTTATTTCCAAGATTAATTAATGTCAAAATATTAGAAACATTTTTTTGACGAAAGGGAGGAATTTGGCAATTCGAACAATCATCGTTAAATCTTTAAAATAATTTATTGCAATCCCGGAAAAAAATTATATAATTATCTCAAAACTACTTAGCATACTCAGGTGTTTTCTATACACAGGAACCGATAGTTTGAGGAACAAATTTGCTCTGGGTATATTCATATATGTATGTATATCGCATTTCAAATGAACAGAATATCCTTTGGCTGATAATGTTCTCAAATATTTATACAAGCATCGAAGTGAACGAATGTCAAAATAAAACTTAATTCACTACACGTCCATGCACGTATATGTATATCCTGTAGGTGTTTATACGAAACGAATGCCTTCGTCTGTTCACCATCCATACATCATAAGATGACAATTTAAATGAATTTGCATGTTTGGTTGCTGTTGGGCCTCTTTAAGTTTTCTATACCTACTATCGTCGCTCGTCATCGTCGTTGTTGTTGTCACATCTGTGTTTACAGGAATTAATGAAAACAATAATTTCGATACTCGCCTGTTTGTCTGGCGATTCAAGTCGCTTTACAATTTATGCGTTAGATATTCAGTGTTAGGCCCAAGCCTTAGGCTGTTTGGTATTGTCTTGGAGCAAACGCAAGAATACGTCGATGTGTGTATCTTATCTGTATATATCCCACACGCAAATACTAGTGCATGTAGTAAGGTGATATTTTGATAGCCTTTACAGTATGCGTAACCTAGAAAGTCGGACTGCTAAAGTGGGTTTGAGTGTTTGCATTTGGTAGTAGAGTGAATGTTTGGCAAACTAATGAAGTTGGAGTGGGCAACTGTTGTGCGTCTTTTGGGTTCGCTATAGAAACAAGATTAGGTAACCTGTGAATGTAACAACAGCACTACAACTAATTGTTTAGTTTCAATTTGTGCAGGGTATAGTTGCCATATCTGAAAGCATATTAGATTAGTAAACTTCTCTGGTAGGCATACCTTATAGTTATGGCATGAGCATTTAAGGATCAGATTTTTAATAATTTGTATGTTTTGAGTTACTGTAAGCCTGAAAAAGTGAAAGTTTAAGAATATGTATGCCTGAGACCTATAGTCTTATGTCTGTGGTCTGCGATCTGGAGTCTTTGTTGAACTCAAACCGTTGATAAGCACATTTGTAGAATTATTTTTGAATGCATACTCAGAATTTTACTCGTTATCATTTCTAAACACGACATAATTTTAAATCAGCTGTTAGATAAATTTTTACATTTCAGTTGTTGGATCCGTACTAGGGTGACCGGATCTCATACTGTAGTCGGGAATAAACCTGGGCCTAAACCAACATGCCTCTCCAATTAGCCCGGTTCTTAGCTAACTGCCTCCAGTTGCACACTTCAAGTTGGTTGAGGTCGGTTTCTACTTGTGCACGCCAATCTGGATTTTTTTTTACCAGGGCATGTTACTGTACAGCTCGTATAGTTCTTGGCTGAATCTTAGAGTCCATAGCCCGTCAACGCAAGAGGGATCGAAGAATTATCCTCTCGAATCGACCAAGGATGTCTTCATCCGCATTTATTACGGTCTAAGCATTTAAAGAGACGAAATATACATAGACATGTCTAGTTTTGGTATACCGCATAACATCGTTTTGTGTAGGATGACGATGGAGAATTCCCCATCAATGTCGGAAACGAACTCACCGACACATTCGATAATAAAAATTGATTTAGGCAAGGCGATGCGCTAGTTGACTTCTTCAATTTGATTCTTGAGAGGATTGCGCAAAACTCCCGAGCCAACACCAGAGGCACAATTTTCAAAAATCGGTGCAACTACTAACATACGCCGACTTTATGCACGTCATTGGTAGGACTCTACGTGATGTTTTAGCTACTTTAGCTAGTATAGAGAAGGAAGCGGTAAAAATGGCTTTAGCAGTAAATGATGGCAAGACTTACTATATGAGGTCAACACGAAAGGACACACAACATCGACGAAACTGGACAGAACGTCACCATTGACAGATATATTTTTGAGGTTGTACGGGACCCTCACTCTAACTACTAAGGAGATCCTACAAAACACCCTGATCATCCCAGTCCTACTCTATGGCGCTGAAGAATGGACCGTATCAAGAAGAAATGAAGAAATCCTTTTTCGATTCGAGAGGAAAATTCTTCGAAAATTCTTCGGTCCGGTTTACGTTGACGGGCTATGGAGACGAAGATATAACCAAGAACTATACGAGCTGTACAGCAACAAAAAACTCCGCATTGGACGTTTAAGATGGCTAGGACATGAAGAACGAATGGACACCAATACTCCGCAGAGTCTTCGATTCCTCGCCTTAAGTGGCGTGCACAAGTAGAACCCGACCTCAATCAACTTGGAGTGTGCAACTGGAGGACCGGGCTAATTGGCGAGGCATGTTGGATGCGGCCAAGATTCATTCCGGACTGTAGCGCCACTTAAGTAAGTAAGTAAGTAAGTTATTTAGATGAAGTTTTTACTTCTGTGGTAAGCCAATATGACGATATTTCTCCTATCACCGACATGGGAATACTCTTCTTAACAGAAGATTGACATCGACTCAAAAACTTGAAGCCAAATTAAATCGGGGATGTAGTTCATCTCTCTCGATTCCAGAAACATTAATTTTTAGTTAATCTCTTTCGACAGGCATTTGCCTAAATTGTTTAAAAAATTCATTTGTTACACCTATTCAAAATCCTGTTGATGGAATGTGGTAACAAACTATCGTCCAATTTCGAAGATGTCAACGATTCCAAAATTGTTTGAAAGTTTAGTGGGCGTAAAGATATTCTTTTTTGTAATGGAAAGTAACTAATCTAACTGTATTAACGTATTTTCCCTTAACGGCAGTAGAAGCAGGTTCACAGGTTTATGTAATCTATACAGATTTCGTTTAAGCTTTTGATTGCATAGACCATAAATTGCTTTAAAGAAAATTAGAAGCACTTGGTATCCACTCAGTTCCTAACAAGTGGATCACATTTTACGTAAGTGATAGGAAGCAGTTAATTGGAATAGGAAATACTTTTTCAGGGAAGTAACTTGGGACCTTTGTTGTGTGCATTATTTGTGAACGATATAGATTTAAGGGCATCTTTCTGTAAGTGCCTAGTGTTTGCAGATGACTGGAATTTTTCTTCTAAAGTCAGATCTGTTGCCGATTGCTATAATCTAGAGGTTGACATAGACAAAATTAACGATTGGTGGAATTGTAGTGACTTGCAACTTCACTTTAAAGTCCTTGGATATGAGAAGAAATATTTAGGACATAACGTTATAAAATAATAAATACGTTTCGGGAAGAATAAATCGATTTTACTGTACAATCCATCAAGCAGAAATGCCGGTGATCGCGTGTTGTTTGAAGTAAAACGCGAATAAATTTTCCCGGGAAATTTTCCTTGTCAGCAATGTAAATCAGATTGCTGAATGAGAAAAGTTTTTCGGGAAAATTTATTCGCGATAGTCGAATAAATATGTTGTGGATGTTTGATCGTGTGTATTGTAACTATGGAGCGTTGGCATGTTGGATGGAGAAAGGACGTTGGTATACCGGTATGCACGATGAAAGTGTGGTTTCTGCCGATATGCAAAATTGGGTATGTGGGATTGTGTGTCAGGAAGATAAAATTGTAAAACTCATAGATGAGTCCAGGAAAGCAATATCCATTGTTGTAAGGAATCAAGCGAAAGCTGCTACATATATGCATGCGAGATTTGGTAACATGTAGTTGCCTAAAATGGTTATTTCACTCTGAATGTTGAAATGACAGTTCATCGATGGTACTGCCCTTCTTTTGGTGTCATATACGTGGTTTTGCGAAGGTGTGTGTCTGACGTCTGAAGTCTGTAATTGAAGCTTGAATCGAAATAGGTAATTTGATAGAGTTCTAGGTGTGTATGAGATTAGTGATAATGAAGATGAATTTTGGGAATTGGTATTGGAGTGTTGCCTTCAGGAAGGACGGTATTTTTTATATGACGACATTTTTAAGATGCTAGAAATCGGGAACGCCTCTAACGTTTGTGGGTATAAATACGAATTGGTATTATTTGAAACTGACGGATTGGACGGGAGAGTCTGCAACTTGAAATTGAAAATCGGTATCTGGTCTGATTCGGACAGATTGACGTGCTCAGATTTGATGATTTAGTTATTCAGTTATATAGCGGTACTTTCTGCTAAGATTGCCTTTTGATTTAAATATATGTAGGTTTAATTGAAAGGTGGTGTGTGTAGATTTGTTACAATGACGAGAAAATATCTTCACACTCTAGATCTTGCAGAAGGGGCTAATGGGGATATTTGTATGAATGTCTTTTTGAAGTAAAACTTATTTTGGGACGTTATGAATTCGGTTTAATGAAATTAAAAATTGTAACGAAAAAGAAATCAAAGAACACAGAACAAAGAACAATGATCACTGAAACCAAGCAGCATCGGTGGCGGTTTTACTTAGATATGGGAATGCTTGGGAACACCGCGTCTTGGATGTTACAAGAGAATGAGATGAGTTCACTGGTATAAAATCGGTTTTGTTATCAAGAGAAGTGATTTTTGGGGTAAGGGCCCAGTTACATCTCACACTCGACTTTTTTTTAAAGAATTTTAGTAAATTTTGTTTTCTCTGAACAATAAATTAACATTTTTTCAGAATTTTTTTTCAGTTTATTATTTTAATTTAAATTTTGTAAGAAAAAGTATTTTTTCTCCTACTTGAATCTATAAACCTTTTAAATTCCATTAGCTACCCTTTAAAATTTCCTAAGGACATGAATATGAGTAGATTTTCCAGTACATAAAGCTAGATGGAAGGATATGAAAAAAAATATAAATACAAGAAGACAAATCAATGGAGAAGCTAGGTTTGAGAACATATATCAGCCGTTATTGAAACATATTATCTCAGAGGCTAACAATTTTAGCACACTTGACAAATTGCTTCTGAGAGGCATAGAATCTACATCCTTCGGCATCTGTAAAGTGGTTTAAAACCTCAATTGTCAACGATGAAAAAAACTACAACAATGTCACACTGTCATCGTCCAACAATCAACCACTAACTAAATTACTTTCTCAACTTGTCACTTGCACAATCACTCAAGTAAACCACACTTACTCCAGGATGCAGGACAACTACCCAAAATTGGCCAGTGATCGATTTGGTAGCATATTTCGTTCTTCACAGTTGTCACAGGTGTTGTTTGAGGCATGCTTCCGAAATTTCAATATCCCTTCATTGCCACTCATCTCTAGCAAATTAGTTTCTCACCTTTCACCGCTGGAATTCCCAACAAGAATTTCGAGGAGCATACTCCTGTGTAGGATGGCATCATTTGACTTTGGGGGGCGAATTCGTTACAAAATCCCATTTATTTCTCGTTGTAAAGTCCTTGGATGCAGAAGATGCCACTATTTCTATGGGAAAACCATTGTATCAGTCCACGTGCATAAAGTTTGACTTACTTACATGTTGTCATTTGTTTTGCTCATGTCACCCTCCGATATAGCAGGGTGCTCTGGCCAACAACTAGGAATACGAAAACGACGTCGTCGTAGTCGTCGTCGACAACGAGGTGCAAGTAATTTGTCACTGACACACAGCAGGAGTGACGAGAACGCTCACCTTCGGAATAATAATCAGATGAGAACAAGGCTTAGTCCTTTCGGTTGTTGTGCGAATTTAGTTCCCCCTTGCTAAAGCGACACAAGTTCACTGTTTCCGTCCCTCCACAAAACACACACACACCCAGCCACACACATTTTGGCTGGATAAAGACCTGAAAGAAGATGCAGCGTTTTCGAGCTAAACGAATATCGCTGAGCGGAATAGCAAATTAGCTGTACCTATGTGAGGGAATTTACAATTGTAAATGGCTTAGTACGCGCTACGAGAATTAGCAACGAGTACCGTTGGACAAATGAAGAAGTATTTCATGGTAGGTGGGGTTCGAAATGATGTAGACAACTTTATTAGCGAAAATGGTGATGAGAGATATGAGCAAGTAACACCTGAGCACTTGACTATGTAGGGCTTTTTACTTGCTTCTAAAGAGCATCTGGAAAATTGGCATTCAACTGTAGACTGGATGGACTTACGCGCTTATCAAACAGTAGCTGATGAGTTTCAATACATTTGCGAAAGTGTTCAAATGCATATCAAATTTAGATCGATCTAACCTTTATTTTAACCAACATGCCTTTCCAATTAACTCGGTCCTTAGCTAACTGCATCCAGTTGCGCACCAAGTTGGTTGTGGTCGTTTTGAATAAAAATAAAAATAAAATAAAACGCAAACTGAACCAAAGGTTTTTGAAGAGTTTATCGCTTAAATTTTTCTTATCAAATCGATTTCATCATCCACATTTGACACTGTACATGCTTGAGCGCCGTAGAGCAGGACAGAGATGATTAGGGTCTTAGAGATCTTCTTCAGTAATTCGAGTGTAGGCTTTTCTACTAAACTGCCTCCTCAGCCCGAAGAAAAAGCGATTGGCAGGAGAGTAAATCTTCGTTAAATTTTAACGAGATGTTGTTGTCAGAGTTAATAGTGAAGCCGAGATAGACAAAGTTCCGTACTATTTCAAAGTTTTATCTGTCAATGATGACGTTTTGTCCAATTCGTCGATGTTTTGTGTCCTTTTGTGTTCATAGCATATACTTAGCTTTGCCCTCATTTACTGCAAAACCCATTTTTGCCACCTCTTTCTCTATACTAGCAAACGTTGCTATAAAATCATGTTGAGTCCTACCAATGATGTCAAAATGGTTGCAACGATTTTTGAAAGATTGTACCTCTGGTATTGGATCGGGAGTTTAAGTTAAGATCAGTGGGGTCGTTTCCGATCCTGATGGAGCAGCGAGAATTCTCATCGTCCTCCTACACAGACGTACGAAAACCAGACATGGCTCTGTATAGCTCGTCTCTTTAAATGCTGTCGTATGCGGCTTTGAAATCGATTTGGACTTCCAAGGAGATGTCTAGTATACGCGATAGCGTGAAGGTTATATCATTTGTAAACTTGCCTGTATGAAAACAACATTAATAAGGGCGAATCAGGTTGTTGGTGAATTGTTTCAAGCATTTATATATTACGCAGACAGTATCTTGTGGGCAATGTTGAGAAGACGTATACCTCTTAGTTGTCGCAGTTCGATGCTGAGTCATGCTTTCATCCGAACAAATTTGCTCATGAGTTGGTGTTACTTACCAAATCATATCTACCGTCCTTATAAAGCTCGACCGCAAGGCCTTCATTTTTTTATTTCTGCGACATAAATCATTACAAAAGCAAAAACTATGGATTTGACCTTTGAGATTGCTAAGAAATGTATTAGAAATGAACACAAACGCGCCATTATGCATTTATTGATACAAATTCAGATGTTAGATACAGTCAAAGAATACCTCGGATTATGTTACGCGCACAAATCAAATTCGATCTCAGCCAATTCGAGGCAACTGGAGGCAGCTAGCTAATGACCAATCTATATTGAAATTTATATTTCCTGAGGCCCGAATTGTAACACCGGTTACATGAGTACGCAAATGAAAAAATATCGAAGATTTCAGGGTTGTAAATCCGAAGTTAGAAAAAAATCATTTATAAGGAAAGTTCTCGACTTTGAATAAGGCCAAGTAAGTTCAGTGCATGCTTCTGGTCCATGCTCCAAACTAAAGAAGAGAAGTGATAACGTTTAGTATAAATCTGAGCCTTAGTTTGCTGTATAAGGGATAGCAAGTGAGCTTCATTCAGCTTTAAAAAGGTAGTTCAGATAAGCAGTAGCCGATTTGAAAAGAGGTGTTTGATGCTAGATCTAAGCCAGCATTGATGGGCAAAAAAATGTATTTTTTGAATTTAATGAATACACTCTCCATATTGATGGTGCTGATATTTTTCTTGAATAGACTTGGTTGTGTTTTTCGCATGTTATTATTATTCTGAAGATGCAGCGCCTTTGAGTTAGTGAAGGGTACCTGGTTGAAATCCAAAAAAAAAAAATGACACCTATGTTAAACAAAAGGATTTATTCTTCGTGTCAAACATATAACTTCGCACATACAAATTAATCGAAAAGATAGGTTTGAGTCCTTATATAGGCCGTAAAAGGTAAATATTTAATTGTTTTCCCGTTTGCTCTGAATGTTATTAATCACTGAAGCAATGATTATTTTTACCAGTGTTGAACTTTGGTTGTGCCTTTAGTGATGGTAGCTATCAGGGTACATGCAGCCATAAAAGTAAAAGTCGGTAACTTGCTGCTTCTAAAAGATTTATTATATGATGAAGCATCAGTGTAGGCAGAAATGAACCTTGAGGGACATAGATTAGAAGAAAATCGATCACTTCGTAAAGGAATTATTCCTGAAGAATATTTTCCATCCGCTGGCATAGAATGTTTGTCAGTATGTGTATTATCAGTTTGATAGCAATGCTTCCAGACCCGATAGAAAGCCGTAGAAATATTTATGACAATTCATATTGTTCCATTGCTTATGCTTATCTCATAAGAGTGAGAGAGACTCCCACTCAGTGGTGCGGTGGTTAGTGCGATGAACTGCCGTGCCGCAGGTTTGGGTTCGATTCCCAGCCGTTGCAACACCTAAATGATTTTCCTCTGGCCATCCTGTCGTGATGATCTGACAAATCATACGAGTAGTATAAATTGTCAAGAAAAGCTTATCTCGAATTCGCAGTTCAGAGTCAGCATAAACCAGTATTTCCCAACATCGTACAAGAAGTACACACGCACACAAGAATGGTTGCGAGAAAGCTCAGCCCTGGGTACTGACGAGCCTGTTTCGCCAAAAATGTTGTATACATTATCCCATACGGGGTAGGTATATTCCTTTTGATACATAGTTTGTAACTTAAGCAAATTATTGAGCGAGTTATACCTCAAAGTATATGAATCGATTCAGAAACGCTATCTGAGTCGTTTTAATCATGTCTATCTGTCTGTCTGTTCTTCACCGATTTTCGGGCCTTAAATTTTGAGAAAGTAAAATGTAATTTGGCACATAGGATCCTTAGCCGTACCTACAGAACAAGTGTACAGATTTTAAAAATCCGCCCACTACCACGCTCATTTTTTAGAAAAACATTGTTTTGGTCAAACGTTTAGTAATTTTGAAAAATTGTCTTAACAATATTATTAAGACAATCTTAATGTCTATATTTCTTCAATACAAAGCAAAAATTATTTTAAGGTAAAATGTTACAGAAATTCGAAAAAAATGTCGATGCAAATAATACTTCCAAAATTTCAATATTTAAACATTTCGTTTTTAGATCAATTGAACCCACGCCAACTTTTTGTTGCCATTTTCGTGGAAAAACCATTTGCATTCCCTACCCCAAAGCTTATGCCATAAAAAAAACGTCGTTTTTTGTAGAACAAAAAAAGATTTTAATACTATCGGAACAAGATGTGTTGACATTGCACTTTTTTTATTTAATTCCCATTCAGTTTTAGTTACGCCTAATTTTTGGGGACATTAATTATATTTTTAAGACTGGAATGGGATAGGGTATTCAACGATCCGCACAGAGGATAATAGCTTTCTCATATGCTTACACCATATCCCATAGGGATATATTAGTTTTGATACATAGTTTGTAACATAGAGAAATAATTTAGCTAGATGTACCTTACAGTATATGGATCGACTCAGAATAGATAGCTGATTCGATTTAGCCATGTCTGTCCGTCCGTCCTTTCGTACGTCACAAGTTTTTGGGCCTTAAATTTTGAGATAGAATGATGAAATTTGGTACACGTCTTCGTTGGTACTCCCAGCAGAACAAGTGTAAACATTTTCAAAAGCCGCTTCTTTTTTAGAAAAAACGTAGTTTTATTCCAAACCATTCGAGATTTTGTAAAAGTGTCCGAACAACATATCTAGACAATCCTAATGTCTATATTTCTTCTATACAAAGTTTTTTTGACACGCTCACATTTTAGGGGCGCTTTCAGTAAAATTGTAAACATTGCGAAAAAAATTGATGCTAAATCATTGGTTATGGAAATGTAAACATTTCTTCAATATGTTGTTTTAACCCATTCCCAGGCGCACAGCGGATTGTAGCCTTTTTTATATAGAGATTATTAGATTCCCACTCATCAACATATTGTTTATTTGTCCTTATCTTACATTTGAGTACAAACTTTGAAAGTATTAATTGTTGGTACTCTGAAAAAGTACAGTCCTGTGGCTAAAGGAAAGCTCAGAATGCGCACAAGTATAAAATTTTTTTGTTGTTGGTTCATTCAGCCATACAACCCGCTAAAAATGAAACGTTACCTGTTGTACACCTACTCTCTCGGTTTGGTGATCAGAATTGGCACCCTAGATCATGTGATTTAACTACACTGGATTTAATTAAATGGTCTCATATAAAGTGAAAGTGGTATGCAAGATCACCCGCATATTAAAAGACGTACACTTACTTCAGCGTAAACGAAATTCACTCATATTTAAGCAAAATATAAGATTTGGACAAAAAATGCGTATGTATTAGTGAAAATCAGAAGTATCACTTGTCATGAAAAGCTTATCTCAGATTCGCCGTTCGAAGTCGGTATAAGACAGGATGTCTCGCCATTGTGAAAGAATTAGCACGCATGTAAGTTTTGTGACATCCTTGTTGGCATTGAAAACAACTCTAAATCAGATGGTGCTATTTATTTGGTTTTTACATAAGGAATCCAATTGGTTTACAACAGTCCAAATTGTTCATCATTATGTCGAAATTTGAGCTATCCATGAGTAAACTATCTACGGTATCTTTGGAGGCACCGCCATACCTTCTTAGATACAGGGATGCGACAAGCTGTTTATGTGCGATCACCCTGCCTATCTTAAGTCAGTCAACCACACAATTTAACCCTCAAAGTTTTTTTTTCATGACATTTTCTAGCAAATTGTGTCTTATAAATACATTCTAAGTTAATGTTGAGTGTACCGAAACATACAAATAAGGTTATAAATCCTCATAAGCCATTCATTCACACCCGTCCATTAAAGTAACTTTATCAACGGACCAACGATATCACATAATAATAACTGTCCAAATAAAACAGCATAACTCTGCCGACTCTGTTCTTTCATTTTTGCAAATCAAAAGACACGTGTACCGACCAGCAAAGAGACCTGTAAATTACACCCATTAAAGTTGGTAACTTTTATGACCCAAACATGACAAGAACATTTTCTTTGGCAAGATATAAATTGTAAATTTTGACACATCATTTGACACTATGTCAAGGATATTTCCCAGAATTTGCGACGACTACGATGACAGTCAAGAGAAACCAAATCTCAAGACATGGAAATAGTAATCTGGACATGGAGGGAGAAACACACAAGTACCCTACTAAATATACAACCCCTTCGGGTTAGGGGTCAGAATATACCCGAGGTAAGGCATGCCTGTCGTAGAAGGCGACTAAAATCCACTCCCCGTATACCGAGTGTAAAGCGTATACAAACAACAAAAATGCAATGAGTACAACGAAAAGATTTACTACCCCAGGTGGCAATTCAGTTTCACTGGAAAATCCACCCTCTACGGAGGTCGGCTCTACGGATTCTGGGGAGAGCCAATTATTGCAAATGTGTAACCCTTTCGGGAAAAGTTCAAGGGTAACGAGGTCACCTACATCAGGATCTCAAAAAAATATATGTGTCTCAAGGAGCTCGACAACACCAGAAGTGTCAGCCCACGAAAAACGAGACTCAGTGAAAAATAAGAGCCTAAAGGAAGAAAACGACGTTCTTCGAACAAGGCTTTACAATGTCGAACTGCTCTGCGAAGAGCTTCGTAAAGAAATTCTCCATCTAAAGGAAGAAAATATGACTCTGAAGAGTTCATTTAAAATACCAAAAACAAGTTCAAACGGCCCCGTGAATTCGGAATACCACACGGATGAAGAAGAACTCAGTCGCGAAACTGACTGGATCTTAAAGAAAAGACCAGTTAAAAAGAGGAAAGCTGTATCCTCTCCTGAAATAATAAACCGCGACAAAGAGATTATTAACAAAGCGAAACAGCTAAAACAACGTCCCCCACCGCCAATTAATGTGATCGGTATTGACGACTTTAACAAGTTGCATACCTTGCTAAAATCGTTGCCATTATCGGGCTACCAAGTAACTTCGCTAAGAAAAAATACATGGAAAGTCTGCGTTAAAGACCCTGAAAGTTACCGTCTATTATCTCGCAAGCTTAATATCGATAAAATAGAATGGTATTCTTTTGAAAATAAATCTGAAAGGCCTTTACGCGTTGTAGCTAGAGGGTTACATGCGTCGTGCTTAAAGGATGACATTGTAAATGATCTGAAAAACAGGCAATATAAAGTCATAGATGCCGTTAACATTGTCAAACGAGACCAAAAGCAAAAAGATGGCGAAGGAAATGTAATAAAACGCGGCCTTCCTTTATTTATACTCACTTTCGATAAAACAGAAAGTTTGAACAAAATCTATGAAATAAAAACAATACTTAATATTGTTGTAAAAATAGAGCCTATGCGTAAGGATTCCAAACTAGTTCCCCAGTGCAAGCGCTGCCAAGGATACAATCATACGCAAAGCTATTGTCAAAAAGAACCGCGGTGTGTAAAATGTGCCGGCAATCACCTGACGGTAGATTGTATGTCAGATAAGAAAGCTCTTGCTATCTGCATTAACTGTAAAGGCAATCATCCGGCAAATTATCGCGGCTGCGAAGTAGCTAAAGAGTTGCAAAAAAGACGGACGAAATTTAATAGTATTAATTCACAGAAATTAAATTTAAACAAGCAACAGCCTAAAATTCCGATTAAAAATATGTCGAAGAAAAAGCAGGCCATAATCGAAGAACCTAAATGTCCACAAACTACGCGGCCATCAGATATCCGTTCGGATCTTGTACATCCAAAACCAAATGTACAAACGTATGCTCAAGCCACAGTATCCAATAACGCCCAAAAAAATATCTCACCTGACCCAGTTTCAAATGTATTTTCGATTATTCTTTCAAAACTTGAGGAACAAAGCAAAACGAATAAACTTATTTTTGACAGGCTCGTTAGGCTCGAAAATAGTATTCGCAATAGAAGTACCCCACCTTTAACATGAATAGATTGCTTAAAATTCTTACGTGGAATGCCAATGGCCTTTGGCAAAAACTTGGAGAACTTGAATTATTTATGCAGGAAAAAGATATAGACATCTGTTTAATATCCGAAACTCACGCAAAGAGTAATTCGAACTTAAAAATAAAAGGTTACCTCGACTATCATGCTCTACATCCATCGAATAAGGCTAGAGGTGGAGCCTCACTATATATAAAAGAGTGTATCGAACATTCGATTGATCTTAAACTAGAAATCGATACAATGCAAGTTAGCTCTATACAAGTCAAAAGCAGACAATCCTTTCTGAAGATATCGTCTATTTACTGCCCACCACGATGCAAGGTTGAGAAAATTGACTTTGAAAACTTGCTTAATTCCCTTGGACAACGTTTTGTCATCGGAGGGGACTTTAATGCAAAACATACATTCTGGGGATCTAGATGCATATCACAGAAGGGTAGGATGCTTTATGATATAGGTAGAAAGTACAATACCGAATTTCATTCTACGGGAAAACCAACTTACTGGCCAACTGATGCTAGAAAAATACCGGATTTGATCGATTTTTTTATTGTAAAAGGTCTGCCGTCCAATCGAATCAAAGTTGAAGAATGCTTTGATCTTTCCTCTGATCATTCTCCAGTCATTTTAACAATGAGCGAGTCACTGATTATAAATGAAAAACCACCCAGATTAACAAACGCGAAAACCAACTGGGAAGGTTTCAAAAACGATATTGAAAATAATATCCGACTGGGTGTATCGCTTAGAACCCCATTGGAACTCGAAGTCGCTGTTGACTCATTTATCAATACCATCCAAAAAGCAGCATGGAATAATACTCCTCAACAGAACAAAATAGTGAGCTATAGTAAAATTAAGTACCCCCGTGAAATACAAGATTTAGTAAGACAAAAAAGAAAAGCTCGTAAAAGATGGCACCAAACTCGTGCCCCGCAAGATAAAACACATCTCAATCGGTTGAGTAATTTGCTATCAAATTCGATTAAATACTTTAAAAACCATTCAGTAGAAACTTATCTGCAAAGCCTAACCGCTGGAAAGGAATCGAATTATTCGCTCTGGAAAGCAATTAGAGTCATAAAACGGCCAAAAATCGCTGTGCCGCCCATTAGGGTAACTCAAGACGTTTGGGCAAAGAGCGATAAGGAAAAAGCTGACGTTTTTGCCTCACATCTTGAGGAAACATTTAAGCCATTTGATGGTCCGGCGCAAAATGAAAACATTAATATATTCGAGAGTACAACCGATAATAACATAGTAAGATATGCAAGTATTGCCGAGCTTAAACGGGAAATACAGAAACTAAAGCCTAAAAAAGCTCCGGGTTATGACCTGATTACAGGAGAACTTCTTAAAATGTTGCCTCGGAAAGCATTAACTAAGCTTCTTTTTATTATAAATGCAGCAATCAGATTAGAATACATACCAAGACAGTGGAAAGTCGCGGAAGTGATTATGGTTCTAAAACCAGGAAAATCACCGAATGAAATAAAATCTTACAGGCCTATTTCACTTCTTCCAATAATTTCAAAAGTTTTTGAACGGATATTACTCGGTCGCTTACACCCCATAATTGAACAGAAACGTCTTTTACCTGACCATCAATTTGGGTTTAGAAGTAAACATTCAACGGTGGACCAAGTACATCGAATTACAGATGTAATTGAGAAAGCTTTCGAAGAAAAGAAAATTTGTTCAGCCGTATTTCTTGACGTGTCGCAAGCTTTTGACAAGGTGTGGCACAAAGGCCTTACTTATAAACTAAGTCAAGTTTTTCCAGAACAATTATATAAAATCCTCGTGTCGTATCTTGAGCATAGACTCTTCCGTGTGAAACTTGGAAGCGAATATTCCGAGTTCAAAGAAATAATGGCAGGTGTACCGCAAGGAAGCGTCCTTGGACCAATCCTGTACCTCATATTCACTCGTGATATCCCACAAACAAACGATACAATAGTTGCAACGTTTGCTGACGATACTGCTATACTAGCAGTTGCCACAACAATAGAGGAAACAAATATTAAATTACAAAACGCTCTTAACGAGGTTAATGAATGGACTAAATCCTGGCGGATTGCACTTAATGAGAGCAAATCGATCCATGTAGATTTTTCGTATAAACGGACAAACAATTTGCCTGTATTTCTAAATACGGTTCGAGTCCCGTTTGCAAATGAAGCGAAATATCTCGGTATGACACTCGATGCAAAATTAAAATGGAAGTCGCATGTAAAAAAGAAATGCGAAGAACTTAAGAATAAATACAGAGAACTGTACTGGTTGCTCGGAAAATATTCGAAGCTTAACCTTGATAACAAGCTGCTATTATACAAGCAAGTGCTAAAACCGGTTTGGACATATGGTATACAACTATGGGGTTGTACCAGTGAAACGAATCTAAACATTTTACAAACTTTTGAAAACAAAATGTTAAGATCATTCGTCAATGCGCCGTGGTACGTAAGGAACGAAGATCTACGCAGAGATCTGGGTATTCCCGCGGTTAAAGATGAAACAAAAAATTTTGCACGAAAACATAAAAAACGTTTATTAGGACACGTTAACACAACAGTCCTCCAAATTCTTGACGAAACAAATATATTGCGGCGTCTTCAAAGAACTAAACCCTTAGATTTGGCCCGATAATAACAAACCGCGCTATAATTGCGGAAAAGCAGGAACTCTCAAAGGAAAGTTACCTGCCAAACATATTATATAATCGTGATAAAAAAATTGCTGGATAAGTCGAATACTTAGTTGCAATAGAAATACCAAATGGGTGGTGGTTTTAGTGAGTAAAAATCTCACACTACTTTGGGCACGTGCTCATCGTGTCTATGAAGATTTCCACCAGCCCACGGAAAAAAAAAAAAAAAAAAAAAAAAAAAAAAAAAAAAATATACAACCATACAAGAATAACTATATAGCACTACAAAAACTGATGCTGTAAAAAGGCCAAGGACATTAATAAAACCGAATGGTAAGCATTTTCGTATCCCTCCAAACAAAATTTCTATTAAAGCAACTTTTACAATCCTCCCTTCTCATGGACGATCTCCTTTCGAATTATGAACCCACCACCACAATCTACGTTTGGTTAAATATTTTACAGAATTTTCAAAGAATGCTAAAGTAAAATTAAATTTTCAGCTTTGAGTTGATGAAAAACATAACCCCATATTCATTCTCAGCCCCAACACAGTTCGACTGAATACGAGTTCATGTGTGCGTATCAGTACGTGTGTATCTGAGCGAAATTAATTATTACTGAATTTTCTATTTCCTCACATATCTGTAGATGGTGAAAGATATATAGGGTCAAACGGTTGTGTGTGGATTTAGGAATACTCATTAAAGCTGGACTAGGGATGGATGTTATGGTCGAATGGTTCCGGTCGGTATACTTTCGTCAAACTGAAGATTGATGGGTTTACAGTGTAGGAACAATGTAATTGGGCGAGTGTTTGGAATTAATTTAAAAAAAATAAAAATCAGGATCTATGCATGCTTTGGTTCAATACAAGAATTTTTTTTACCATGTAATCGTGATTGTTTTGTGTAAAAGTTTTCGGAATTTCCGGTTGCCTTGAATTGGGGAGACATAATGTATATTTATTAGAGAAATGGCTCAGGTTCCATTAAGCACTAAGCAAACATTTAAACATTTTTTTATCATTTACAATGGCTTATTCTAAAATGTTTTGTGAGGAGACCTTTTTTAAGGCTATTAATTTTCACCAAAAAATTGCTGCAAACGGCAAAAACGAACGCTTTCACTTCATAAAAAGTGTTGTGATAAGTGATTTCTGAAGGCGCCCAATTCTGTTTGTATACATCCAAACTCGCACGCATTCCAAATTCAACAGTGAGCCCAAGCAGAGGGCAGCATTCCCTCCTCCTATCTCTTTGTTTACCACCTCCATAGTGTATTCATCGCATTTGAGATGAGTTGAGCTGACATATTGATAACCGAGTTGGGTACTTTTTGACAATTCGCAAGATCTTGGGATTATGGGAGAGTTATATGCCACTAAATTTATGTTGATAGTTCGAATCACAAGGATTAAGAATTTCAACTATTTTTCACCCAGAACATTAGATTCCAAGCCTACAAAATTTATTTTATGCCAATTGAACTCATCTCATTCTCTTCCAATAACCAACAACAAGCGGAGTCCAAAAGCGTTCCCATCTCTAAGGACTAACCGCGACCGACGCTCCTGGGATTTGGTGATTCGACGGTAACCGATATTTTGTTTGATCTCTCTTTTGTCAAACATTTCCGATTCATTATATCGAATTCATAAAAATTCACAAAAGAAGTTTCACTTCAAAAAGGAATTCATACAAATATCTCCATCAGTCCCATCTTTATGATCTCCTGTGTGGTATCGTGTTAGTGGATAGGTTAAGGGATACGCGTTGCACGAAGGTCTTGGCAGTCTCTTGCGATTGCAGTCTTTCGACATTAAATTTTTTCACAGTTTTTCCTGGATTGCTGTGGCGTGATGGATATCCGCATTCTAACCTTGGCTGCAACAAGGTAGTAGTCCGAGTCGATGTACGCTCCTCGGAATGCTCGGACATCCAAAATACTGGATGCGTGCTTCTTGTCTATTGCAATGTGAAAAATTTTGTTGACCGTTCGTTGATCTGGAGACCGTCATGTCCCTTTATGGATTTCGAAGTGAGGAAACCGTGTGCTGGCTATAGTGGCATTTCGTTCCGTGGCGAAGTCAATTAGCCTAAGTCCGTTACCAGATGTGTTTTCCGACAATACTGCCAAAGATGTCTTCTCTTCCTACCTTTGCGTTAAAATCTCCCAGCACGATTTTAACATCGTACTTTGCTAGTCGCTCAATGAGTCGCTCAATGAGTACAAGCAATTTTTAGCTGTATCATCTTTTTCCTCCGTTGAGGCGTGAGCGCATGTAAGGCTTATCATGGAGGTTGGCCTTGATGCGGATATTTGCAATGCGTTTGCTAATGTTTTGGAAACATAAGTCTGGCACTTATAAATGTCAGTCATGCCTGCTTTGTAGGTGTTCAGGGCTTCTACTAGGTGTTCGCACCTCTCCTGTTTAATGTTCTCACATTCCAGGTGCAGCTACGAATGTCGTTTTCCTTTCATTTAGCAGGGTCGTCAACAATAAATTAAGTCGTTTCCGATGCTATTGGTTGCTTTGTAACAATATAATTTTTTCAATGGGTGGGTAGTTAACCCAAAGCACAACCCTTAACCTGGAGGGCCAGTTTAGTAGATACCCCTAGGGCCATTAGTATCCACTACGGGATTGAGCGCTGCCATTGGCTACTCACTTTAAATAAAATTATAGTCGGTCGGAATTTCATTCAAATTTTAATCGATGAAAAATATTTTCAACACACAAACTAAGTTTTCGTTGGAACGGGTGCTATTGAATTTGATCGGTTTTGTTGTGGAAAGAGCAAGTGAGTGTTCATTTTGTAAGAAAAAAACATGTCGATGCTATAAAATTTTGATCGGTTTTGATCGGTTTACATTTGCTGCATCGTCGTTCAAGAAATCGACTTTGCAATTAATGGAAATCAGAAATTCCTAGATACTTAAATGACATTGAAATAATATTTGTTTTTACTTGATTTACAAAAGTTGGATATTGCTCCCAGCAGATCAAGTGTGTTTATTTTTACATCCGTCCACTGATACCCACTTTTCAAAAAACGTTATTATCTTTCAAACGGCTAAGCATTTTTAAATGTGGTGTAAATAGCATATTTCGTTTATAGAATGTTGAGGCCACGCCCACTTTCTGGAACGTTTTTTTTTTAACGATTTTCAGTCAAATTGTAAACACCCGACCTTGTGGGGTGTTTTCCTATAAGAGCATATAGAGTGCCCTACTCCATAACATATGCAATAGAAAAACCTTTTTTTTTGTCAAGCCATAAACGATTATGATAAACTGTCTGAACTATATATTTTGAAAATAGCACGTCCCATCTTCGTAAGGATTTTAGCTGCACCCACTTTTTGAATATGTTTAGTTTAAGGATTGAATAGGAGAGGATATTCAATGATTCGCACAGCGGGCTGTAGCCTTTTCATATGTATCTTTAACGTTTTCCGGGTTAGCTAGTATTGTTATAAAATGAAGGCTATTAAGTGATCCTTTTTCATGTTGGTCTCGCCATACCTTAGTGGTACCAGACTATTGCTTTACTAATATATTTAATTTTAGGCTTACTCCGTATCTTTGATATCAATCTTAAGATATGATTTGCTGTATTTACTACAAGAGGACAGAGAACAAAGCCAACTGAAAAGCCTCAATAAGGCTGGTATATAATTTTGTACAAACACAAATCCAGTCGAAAACACTCTCCTAAAAGCCCACCTCTTGAACCATTAAATTGTTAAGGCGATTTGAAATAGCCTGCACCATTGCTTTTGAATTGACTTCATATTGAAATATTATCCAAACATTGTTGTTCGGTCATTTGGAATAACGTTTCATCAGATTTTCGGCTCCATTGACTTGAAACACTGCAAACTCTTGCCAAACAGATTTACCTCAATTGTGTGAAACCAATTTCACTTCATCAATTTGTAGCTAAGTCCGTATGCCAACAGGATACATTTGCTCACCTCTAACGCTCTAAATTCGCTTCGAATATTCAAACTCAATTCCAGACCACCACCAAAGTTCTGAAAATCGAGTATTCCTGCCATGTGTTTTGAACAGCCTCCTCACTACTGACATGAAACACGAAGACTTCATGCTATTTCATGAAAAATCTGCGACATGTCAGTTTGTCAGTCAGAATTTAACTACACCCCCACTGCACAGTGGGTAGCAAAACACTAAGCCACAGGATTCAATCACATGAACACCCCCAACATCCATAGACCCAATCTTAAATCCTTGAAATTTAAATCAAAATCAGCAGACTACAGAGGCAAGGACGAACGCATGAAACCATAGTAATTCACGTCATAATGGTTAATAGATGACTGCAGGCGTTCGAATATCCAACAAAATCTTCCACATAGTCCACCCACTATTCCTCAAACGATGTGTGTGTGTGTGCGTGTGTGTATCTGTCTATTATTGCGATATGATGGAAAATTTGCAATTGTTATGATTACTGCGAGGCATTTGTCCTGAAATTGGCAACATCAATTATTGCACTGGAAAACAGTACCCGGTGAGAAAGGAAGATAGACAATAGCTAGGCGCTGGCTATACAATTACGCACGTAAGCTCTGTCGTCCGCAAACACGCAGTGCGTACCGGTGTTTGTTTGTGCGTGCTACTCATATAACCAAACCTATGTACCACTTTGAACGCGATTGTGCGTCCACATGAAGGAGATCCTTTGTAATTGATTTTAATTGTGTTAAAACTGATTGCAATAAAAGAGGTATTTATATAAATTTTGGATGTTAACGGCCCGTGGTGGTCATGATACATTGGCCTGAACATTTGCGGACATATTCAGAGTTCAAAGAGCTGAATAAGTGTTTTGAGTTTAACTGTACTTTGTGGCACTAATGCGTCAGATGTCTGGTAGTTTGCTACATATATTCAAATTGTATAGTAATAATAGATTTTTTAGGATTATTATAAAGGCTAGGTGAGGTGACATGGCGAATCTGTGGCTGACCTTAGGTCAATCTAAGTTGTAAGCTGTTTATTGAAAGCAATTGTGCTTTCAGTCCTAGGAAACTGCTTCAATGAGTGTTGGGCTTTCAAAGTTTTAGGTTATGATGAGTATTAATCGATGAAAACCTGATGGGAAATCTTTAAGATTTTAAGACTGATTTTTTTGCTAAGGGATACTACGATTTTACGGGCAAAAAGCTACCAATTATGTGAAAGAGGACAAGAGGAAAGTAGGGCTATGTACGATTTGACAGCTGCAGCCGACGTACGATGATTAAATCTTGTTGATTGGCCACTCTCTGCAGATATGTAGGGTAGGTGGGAAATAAAATACTACTAAAGTACCGAAATTGGCTAGCGGTAGGGACCTCCATAGAAAAACTCTACACAGACGGAGAAGGAAGAATTGCCATGATGGAATCAACACTGGTGTCTACTAAGTAAAAAATAGTCTGCATGAGCAGCTCCGATTTTTTTTTTGAAAATCAGGACTTAGGAAATATAGAAATTTAAGGGCAAAACGACAAAATTGAGTATGCAACATTCTAATTCACGTATACACCATTTAAGTTTCAAAATTCATTCGAAATCATTAAGCCATTTTCGATAAAAACAACATTTAAGAAAATTTACTTTTGAGTAATTATTTTTGAAAGTTCTGAATTTTCAGTGCTATCCAGAATATCCATAGTACACCACATATCATAGTTATTCATTTTTATCAAAATCGCTGGCGTCGTTATCAAGATAATTGCTTTTAAGAAATTTAATATGTACCGTCCATTTTTGAGTTAGAATTCCAAAATTTATATATTCGATATATTGCTTGTACAATTATGTGTGAATTCTCAAATATTTTTTCAGATTTCATCATTAGTACAGAGTAAATAAGCCGATGTTCAAATATCTGCTGGATTTGCACTCAGATTCCTTACCACAGAAAATCATTCATTTGCAGTTCCTTGTATTGTTAAGCTAAGCACTTATGCTTGCGAATCTTTGCCGAAGGCGGCTATTAAACAGGAATGGGAAATATCACGAGATTGGATTGGCGCAATCGTCTTTTTCAGAAGTCCTTTTCAGTGTGTTGAAAATATTTGAGGCAAAACTGTGATTTATAGTTTTAAATGTTTCACTGGTGAGTTGCATTTTAATTTTTCCTTCATGAGCCTTTTCACACTTCGGCAGATTCTGAAAAAATCCCAAGAAGTCCAAATCTATACCCACCTATTCTTCGATTTCAAAGCCACATACGACAGCATTTATAGGAAGAACTATACAGGGCCATGTCTAATTTTGGTATACCGACCAAACTAGTCCGTTTGTGTAGGATGACGATGGAGAATTATCGCTGCTCCATCAGGGCTGGAAAATACCTCACCGACACATTCGATAACACAAATGGATTTAATGAAGGCGATGCGCTGTCTTGTGACTTCTTCAAGTTGATTCTTTAGAGGATTGTGCGAAACTACCAAGCCGACATCAGAGGCACAATTTTCCAAAAGTCGTTGCAACTACTAGCATAAGTAGACGATATTGACATCTTTGGTATGAATCAACGTGATGTCATACCCACGTTTGCTAGTAAAGAGAAGGAAGCGGCAATATGATAAGCTGTAAATTAGGGAAGACTAAGTATAGGCAGTCAACACGAAAGGGCACAAAACATCGACGTATAAGACAGAACGGCAAGACATAACTTTGAGGTAATACGGTCTACCACGGCTCCGCTATAAACTCTGACAACAACATCTCGTCAGAAATTAAACGAAGAATAACTCTTGTCAACCGCTGCTTCCTCAGGCAAAGAAGGCAATTCAGAAGCAAAGCCGTCTCTCGACCTATTATGGATATCAAACATAAGACCCTGATCATCCAAGCCTGCTCTACGGCGCTGAAGCATGTACCGTGTCAAAAGTGGATGAAGAAATCCTTGATCGATTTGAGTATAGACTTCATCGAAAAATCTTCGGTCCCGTTTGCGTTGACGAGCTATTGAGAAGAGTTTCAACCAAGAACTTTACGAGCTGTTCAGTGACATGCCTCTAGTACTCGGAGGTATAAGATGACTAGGACATATAGAACGAATGAACACCAATACTCCGGCTCATTAAGTCTTCGACTCAAAGCCAGACGTCGGACGCAATAGAGGAAGACCTCGCCTTAAGTGGTGCTCACAGATAGAGACAAACCCCAACCAAATTGGAGTGCGTAACTGAAGGCAGTTAGCTAGGGACAGGGCTAATTGAAGAGACATGTTAGTTTGAGTTCCATGTTCATTTCGCACTGAAAGCCCCCTTAAGTAGGTTTGTAGGTGAAGTATATTATACATTATAATGAATGCTTTTCGAATCAATGGTATCCAATACTTAAATAATGTTAAAATGAACTCGATTATTTGATTTTTTTGGCCTGCAAAAAGTATAACTATACCACTGTTGCTACACCGTATTAATGCAATTAAAAAGCCGTTGTTACAACAAAGCAGCCACCACTATACGTACTCACTGATGACCACTAAAATGCGCATTCAAAAGCAGTTGTGCATGAAGCCATTGCACTTAATGTTCAGATTATGAGCCAAGTGGTCCTGAGAAAATAAAAGTATACACTTTGGTCGGAAAATGCAAAGTGCCGGCCAGAGTATCCCCGATGTGGTCATAGGGGGATTCAAATGGGTTTTAAGCTGCATTAATAATTTATCCACCCCTATCTCAGTGTGTTGTTGTTTTTTGTATTTTGTTTTTTGTTGAACCGAAAACCTGCACAAAACAATAAAGATGCTTAGCATTGCTGTATCCTGATTTAGGTAAACATCGCGCGCACACAAAAATGCACCCCAGTGTGGGATGGGCGAACGAGCCCACAGCCTATAAGCAAACATTTGATGTGAATCTATACTCCATTATTGGTTAGTGAAATGCGGCCGACTATATCGGATTGCTGCAGTACTGTGGTAAGCTCGAGGTGGATTCGGATCTCCTCTTAAGTGTATACGCAATACCATTTAATTGACCGAGTCTAAAATCCTAATTAAAATGCACTGACCATGATGGGCATTTACAGTCAAAGGGAATCAACTCCGAGAGTTTATATAGCCATAGCTTGGATCGGTTTTTTCGTTCGTTCCACGATTTATAATGTCCGCGATGTGGGACTGTTTTTTTTTTTGTCCTAGCATTCAACTGTCAAATCCATGTTTTTGGGATTTTTATTTTCCCAGGACGAGTAAAACTAAAATACTCTGAAACTACAACTAATTCATTTTGTTGGGGGTCGCAAGTAGCTCTGCACTGAATGCAGGTCATCGCCGTTCACGGAATGATTAAGGGTGGCTTGCACCCGAAAGGGAATATTTTAATAGGCAAACGATTTTGCATTCGGTTCGGAATTAATTATTTCTGTCAACGTTCCTGAAATAGAATGTTTTTGCTCTCCGACAGTCCTGTGCAGCACTCTGAGTGCTTTCGGCTGTCCGTTAGAGCTAGTGTGCCCATGGATGGTGGCGGTTAATAATTGAATAGTTGACGAATTTCCACTCGCTCTTCTGTAAGTGGATGTTATCGTGGGCAATGGCCAAAGTTTCCGACAAATACAGTTGAAATTAATGTGTTTTATGTTTTTTTTTATGTTTTTAATTTTTGTGTTTGTGTGTGAAAATGAAAACTGAAAGGTTGTTTAATATGATTTGTATGGGAGCAGTGTGAGTTTTAATAGTTCAGTTCTGTAGTTCTGTTGGTGTGCTCTTGAACTTTGCCGGGGAACTCAATTATAAGTTCTTCGACAAAAAGAACTGCTTTGTTGAAAATGGACATTCAAACTTGATGAGGCAAGTGTAAGATGTTTTTTGTTTTTAACTAAAGGCTACTTTTTGTAGTTGGTAAGAGGGATTATTTTGATGATGGATGATGTATAGGCCCAGCATATACTTGGCCTTACTCCCATGCTAAAATCAGTTTTTGTCACTTTCTTCTCTATATCAGCAAACGTTGATGTGACATCACGTTGCGTCTGACCATTTATGAAAATCGTGCGACTGGTATTTTCGCTGGAGTTTCGCACAATCATCTCAAGAATGATGTTATAGAAGTCACATGACAGTGCGTGAACTAGTCTAAATCCTTTTTGGTATGTAACGTTGCCGACCCCGATTGAATGCCGATAATTCTCGTTCTTCATCCTACACAACGAACGAATTTGGCGGTAATTCGCAGGATCTGCCAAAGTGTGAAGATTTGATTAGTTCTGGACTTTCCTGGCCTTAAACCACATTGATAAAGGCCGATCCGACTGTTGGTAAACGGTTCAAGGCATATAATGGGTGATTTTTTGAGCGTAGTTTATTTTTTAAACGAATAAAACGCTCAAATTTGCATTAAATATTGACTTTTTTATCGTAATCGATAAATAGGTTTTTGCCATTTACGTTTTAAAGACAACTTCATGTAAATGTTATCCGCGGCTCCGTTTCAAATAGTTCTTTCGGAAGGTCCAATTTTGCTTCACTTTTTCGAGCATTTCGGCCTGTATTCCACGAATTACGCGTGTTATGTAATCCTCTAAGGCTTCCATCGTGTTCGGCGTTTCCACATAGTCTAGCGACTTTGGTTGACATGTCTTGACCCCACAAGAAATTATCAAGAGGCACTAAATCGCATGATCTTGGCGGACAACTCACAAGGCCGTTTCGAGAGATAAGCTGCTCACCAAATTCATCCTTTAACACTTCCATTGTTTTATGAGCCGTGTGGCATCTGACACCGTCTTGATGAAACCACATGTCAACCAAGTTCAACTCAGCCAACTGGAGCAACAAAAAGTCACGTATCATGGCTCGAAATCTTCCGCCCCACAAGAAATTATCAAGAGGCACTAAATCGCATGATCTTGGCGGCCAACTCACAAGGCCGTTTCGAGAGATAAGCTGCTCAACAAATTCATCCTTTAACACTTCCATTGTTTTACGAGCTGTGTGGCATCTGACACCGTCTTGATCAAACCACATGTCAACCAAGTTCAACTCAGCCAACTGGAGCAACAAAAAGTCACGTATCATGGCTCGAAATCTTCCGCCGTTGCCGGTAAGGTTTTTGCCACGGTCGTCTTGAAAAAAATAAACCGATGATGCTACCAGCCCATTATCAACACCAAATTTTCGTTTTTTTTCGGGATGCATCGCTTATTCTTGTATGGCATGTGGCTATCACTCGAGATGCGACAGTTTTTCTTTTTTTTACGTATCCGTTGAGCCAGAAATGATCCTCATTGCCGAACGAAATTTTTCGATAAAACAGCGGATTTTCATGGAGCTGTTCTAAGGCCCATTCACCAAAAATTGGACGTTGTTTTAGGTCATTCAGCTTCAATTGTTGCACAAGATGATTTTTTTAGGCTTCCAAACCCAAATATGAAACGTAAAATTTTCCATGTTGTTGAGTAACATATGCACATGGACATTTAGCGATATATTATCATTGAACGCTACGACTGCACCATTCTTTTTTGTAGCACCGTATGCATGCGAGTCGATGGTTTAATATTCAAAAAAGTAAATTTGGTCCGAAATTTGGTGATAGCAGCACGAATTGTTGATTCACCAGGTCGATTATGACGACCATAATTATGGTCGTAACAAACGGTGCACATTTTTCACAGAGCAAGAATTTCGATAATAAATTTCAATAATTGGCAATCGTTGGTCGTTCGTAAGTCTTTCCATGATTAAATGGCAGAGTATACTGTAAACTTTTCACTTTGACAGATGACGTTTGCACGCCATTACTAAGTAGTGCTGCCAACCTGAAAAAGTTAACTCTTAAAAAATCACCCGTTACATACATGTTACGGCAGATACTACTTTGTAGGTTATATTTAGTAGACTTATGCATCGGTAGTTTTTTTTTTTTTTTTTTTTATAATTTGCGCGCACTCAAGGGGTTATGAATACCCTTTATATGTTTTAGCACAGTGCGGGCGTTAAGGAAATTAGGGATAAGAAGAAAGGAGATACCGATGCACATTGGTTTTAAATGTCTGTAAGTTATAATGGAGAGGAAAAACAGAGTTTGGTAGAGCATTCCACATTCGTGTTGTTCGGTTTATATATGAATCTCTATATTTCAGCGTACGTCCGAAGATAGGCTTGAGGGTAAACTGATTTGCATTCATTGCGTAACGAGTATTGCGGCTGAATTGTTGAATGGGAGGAATGCAGCTGGCTATTTCATTTGAACATTGGTTGTTAAAATAGCGATAAAACAAGGTAAGGCAGGAGATGTTTCGACGGTGTTCAAGCGAAACTAAGGAGTTCGCTATTCTTATGTCTCCTATAAGTTTTTTCGCACGTGTTTGAATCCTATCTAGTAGGTGCAATGTTGATTTTGGTGCACCTGACCAGACATGGGCGTTGAATTCAAGTTTTGGGCGTATAAACGCTTTATATATTGTGGCCAGATCAGAGGGGGTGAAATATTTCTTACATCGATTTAGGAAACCTAGACATTTCGCTGCGTTTTTAGCGACTTCGAATATGTGATCGTTCCAACGTAAGTCGTTACTAACACACATACCTAGCATGGAAAGCTTTTCGGTTTCTTCGACGTAAGTGCCATTCATGGATAATGGCTCTAGATTTTGGTTACGCTTTAATGACAGAAGACAGCATTGTGTTTTGGAAGCATTGAATTCCACTCTATTAGATTTACCCCATTTGATAATGCTGTCAAGGTCGGAATTCAATGAGCTTAACATATTTTGACGTTTAGAGTCCACGTTCGAAGGTGAGGGACGAGGACCTGTAAACGAATATGAGAAGCTGAGGGTACTGTCATCAGCGAAGGAATGAATTGGATTAGAAGTTACAGACAGGAGATCATTTATAAAAATGAGAAAGAGAGTCGGAGACAAAACTGAGCCTTGAGGGACACCAGCATTTATTTGGTGAGTTACAGACTTGAAACCATCCAAAACAACTTGAATTGAACGTTTCGAAAGATAATGTCTAATCCATAGAAGAAGTTTTTCGTCGATTCCAAATGCACGCATTTTCGACAAAAGGGCTTGATGCCAAACCCTGTCAAATGCCTTTGAAATATCAAGCGCAACAATCTTGCTTTCGCCACCATGGTGAATTGATTGGTTCCACTTTTCGGTGAGATATGTCATCAAATCACCAGTAGACCTGTTGCTGCGAAAACCATACTGCCGGTCATTGAGAAGTTTTCGTGTTTCGAGATATTTCATAAGCTGACGATTTATCAGCGTTTCCATGACCTTGGAAAGAAGGGACGTAAGTGCAATTGGACGGTAGTTGGAGAGAGAAGAAGATTCGCCTTTTTTTGGTACAGGCTGGACAAATGCTGTTTTCCATCTACTCGGAAAGAGTCCTGATGAGTAGGATAGATAGAAAAGCTTACGCAGTGGTTTTGCTAGCGTAGAAGAACACCTCTTCAGAATGATGGGGGATATACCATCTGGACCAGCGGATTTATGTATGTCAAGATCAGGTAAAACTCTTGCAACTGTACGAGTTCGAAAGTGAATTTGTCCCATAGAATGATCTACGTTCTCAAGTACAGGAGGAGACTGAACACAATCTGGCAATGTAGAGTTGGCTGCGAAATGGGCAGCAAGCAGATTGGCTTTGTCTAAAGAGCTGACAGCTGGAATGTCATTGTGAATGAGCGTCGGAATTGATGTTGATGCCGAATTTTTTATGTTTTTAACAAATGACCAAAAGTTTTTACTACCTCTGGGACATTGTAGAATTTTTTGCCTCAACGTTCGGTCATAGAGAAATTTGACACGCTTTAAATGGGCATTACAGTCATTTCTGGCTTGTTTGAATTTTGCTCGGTTTTCCTCTGTTGGGTTGGTCTTGTACAACCGAAAATTTGTCTCTCTCAACCTGATAGCTTCTTTGCAGCTCAAGTCATACCACCCTTTTGCCTTTGGTCTGATACTCTTAATTCTGTTGGGAATAAAAGATCTCATACCAAAGAGAATGATATTTGAAATCATATCAGCAGCAGCATCCACGTCACTATCGAGGAAACATAGTGACCAGTTAAAATTCCTAAAAAAACTGTTTAATGCTTCCCAATTGGCTTTCTCGTATTGCCATACGGTTTTTTTGGGAATTTGCTCTTTAACTGTGTGGTTGGAGTACGAGAAATTTGTTGATATGATACAGTGGTCTGACGAACCTAGATTCGATAATACATTGATGATGTATTTATCAGGGTGAGAGGTAAGAAACAAGTCCAGGGTGTTGGCGGCTTGACTGTTAATATCCGGTATGCGTGTCGGCTCATTTACAAGCTGGGTTAGGTTGTTTACCTCAGCAAAGATCTCAACATACCTTCCTTCGGGTGTTGTCTGTCCAGAATGTTGAAGCCACGTAGAATTGTGTACATTGAAATCGCCCGCAATGACGATTTCAGTGTGAGGATGCAGGGATACAATTCTAGAGATGGAGTCGGACAGTGCATCAAACTCGTTAAGGGTTGAATTACTGTCGAGGTTTGGGCTTCTATAAATGAAACAGTAGTGGATTAAATGCCTACGGACATGGAATTTCAGCCATATAAAATTAAATTCCGGATTGGAACATTGGCCGTATTGATGTTGAATTTGGTAGGCTACGTCACTACGTATATATATGGCGAGACCGCGGTGAGAAAAGAATAAAGGCACTAAATTATATCCAGGTAGGGTTAATTCTGATAAGTCAGTATTCACCCCCACCTGTGTTTCACTTAGTGCCAAAACAGCTGGTTTGTATTTACAAATGTGGGCGTATGCAGAAAAAAGATTCGATTTTAAACCACGAACATTGCAAACGTCCACTCTAAATTTCCTTTCCATTAAAACACATACATTAAAAAACACAATACCGACGACAGACTAAGCTTGGCTGAGAAGTGAAGGTTCGCGTTGGTTGTCTAAAATAACTTGTCACAGGTGTTATGCCCGTATGACAAGTTAAGTTATACGCACAACAAAAAAAAAGTTCACTCACAGCCCGCTTTACATCGGTTATTGCCTATGCTTCACCAATGCGAGCGCACGCATGAAAAGAAAATTCATACGGCATTTGCATTGGTGATGCACGGGCAAATAGCAAACGAGGTGGAGGGGGACGCGATGGGCTACCACAGTTGGTGCAGAGGTCTCCATTTTTGTGGATCAAAGATGCTAAATTAATGGATTGTTGACATCATGGCAATCGACATAAAATGCTTGTGGTATGGTGTTATTCGACGGGCTGGGAGATACAGTTCTGCGAAGGCGGTCTCAATATACACTATCAGGTCCGTGTCGTAGCGAACTTAATAAAGGGTGTTTTTTTGTAGAGGTATAGAACTTTGAAATATAATAAAACAGAGATTGTGTCTTTAAATTGACATGAGATTTATTTATTCGTAGGATAATCTTCTGGCATTATACATTTTAATATGCCTAGAGCAAATAGTCTTAACAGATAGGCTCAGTAATTTGAATATTACCATGTAATTTGTAATTAACTGATAATAAAAAATAATAATAATAGAACGTTAGTATGATTTATGGCATATGACGCCACGGCTGGCTCGTACCTTTTCTAATCTAGAGGTCCAACCTTCGATGACATTTTCCAACATTTTTGGCCGTGTATATCGGCAATAATGCCGATATTTGTCCTTCAAGTGGTCAATCGTTTCGAAGTTATCGGTGTTGACTTCACATAGCCCTACAGAAAATAGTCAAGCGGCGTTAAATCGCACGATCATGGAGGCCAATTCACAGGACAAAAATGCGAAATTATATGCTCACCGATTGTTTCCTTCAACAAATCAATTGTGGCACGAGCTGTTCAATTGATGAACAAAAAAGTCAGTAATGGTGGCTCTATAACGGTCACCATTGACTCTAACGTTTTGGCTAGCATCGTTTTTAATGAAGTGCGGACCAATTATTCCACCAACCGATAAAGCACACCAAACAGTAAGTTTTTATGGATGTAACGGTGTCTCAACAGACACTTGAGGAATATCATCATTCCAAATATGGCATTGTTCTTTGTTGAAGTATTCATTCAACCAAAGGTAAGCTTCATCGGTAACCAAAATTCGCTTATGACAATTGGGATCAACAGCAATCTTCGTCAATTCAATATTTGCACGAGTTGGGTTTTGTCAGCACGCAAACCAAGACTTTTCAGCAAAATCTTCCCCAAAGTGGATGGAAACATATCCAATTCCTGTGCACGATGGCGGATATACTGATTTGGGTCTTCTACGGTTCTCAACGCGCTATGCTCTTCAGCACCTCTATGGACGTCTCTATGGATGCATATTATCATTTAACCTTCGTGTCAATACGAGGGCACCCGGGTTTCCATTTGGAATTTGAATCAATAAAAACATAATTTCGCCCATAGGACCACATAATGGCATTTTCAGTACCTTCTTGAAATATAATTCTGCATTGAATGGTGTATTCCATGTAAATTTTCTAAAATACATTTTTCAACTCTAATACGGAGCATGTTTCAGCACAACTATTTGTGTTACTACGTTTTATTGTGTTTCGTTTGAAAAGTTAAACAATTTCATCACATTGTATCCTATTGCTGTGGAGTTCATAGATTCATTATTTGGTGTAGGTAAATTGGAAATATGAGCAATTCTCAGCGGAAACTTCGCTAGTAAATAGGTAGGTATATAAGAAATATACATCAATTTGTTCAAAATATAGTTTTGGCTGTGCATAAATGTATCTAAGAAAACACATATGATAATGTTTCAGACGGTCTTACGAACGACAAGAAAAATATATATGCAATTTGCTGGATGAATGCAGTGAATCCGACGCAGACGACTTCAGTGACGGTTCTGATGATAATTATGTTCCATCTAACCATCAAGCACATGACCGTGAGTACTCGGACATAGACGACATCGACAATAATGATGTGATTGAACAAGCTGAGAGTTCTGATTCTGATGCTTACGATGACGGTAATAATTATGAACATAGCGAGACTAATGAGGATGACCAATCGGCGCCTGAGATAAGCGATGACGTGTTACCAGCAAAGCTGATGGGCAGGCAAAAAAAAAAATTAAGAACGGACCATATGGCTTACGAATCCGCAAAACCAAGCAACCCGAACGCCAAGCCATAACATCGTTCGAGGCAGAACTGGGGCTTTTCAATCAACTCAATTGCTGTCGGAATCAAGGCTGTTCAATTTATTTTTCATCACCGATATGTCAACTATTGTAGTTCGTGAAACTAACCGGAAGGCTGTGAGCGTTTATGCTATTATGAAAGCAAATAATCCTTCGCGAGAGCCTAAAGTTTGGAAGCCACTTACAACTCAGGAGCTTAATACTAATAACACCTGGTGCCCACCATTCCAATGACGAACATTCTCTGGAGCTCCGGAAGGTTACTGCATTGCCATTATATCGGGCTACAATGAGCATCAATAGATTTTGGGCCATAAATCGATTTATTCGATTTGATAACTATCTGACCCGAATGCATCGTCTGATAGACGACAAAGCTGCCCCAATTCGAGATTTATGGGACATAATGAATGCAAGTCTCAACAAGAACTATAGGCCATCAGAAAACCTAACAATCGATGAGCAGCTTTTCCCCTACAGAGGTAGAACACAATTCACACAATACATGCCATCGAAACCAGCCAAATATGGTATGAAAGTATGGTGGGCTTGCGATTCAAAGACATTCTATCCTCTAAAAGGGGAAATATACACCGGAAAACCGAGAAATGGCCCACGTGAAACACAAGTAGGGGAAAAGGTAGTCAAACGGTTAGTTCGTCATTACGAAGGATCCGGCCGTAATATTACAATGGACAACTTTTTCACTACAATGGATCTCGCCGATTATCTATTGAGTAAAAATCTAACGTTGGTTGGAACGTTACGTGCTAATAAAGCTTGCATCCCAAAAGAAATGCTGAAAAATAGATCACGTAGAGTCCAGTCGTCTCTATTTGGGTTCATGGGTAGTAAGACCATTGTTTCCTATGTTCCAAAAAAAGATAAAGCCGTTATACTTTTATCTACAATGCACCACGACAATGCCATATCGGATGATAAAAATAAGCCCGACATCATAAAATACTACAATAGTATAAAAGGCGGTGTGGATGTAATGGACAAAATGGTATCACATTATTCTACAAAACGAGCTACTAGACGGTGGCCAGTTGCGATGTTTTATAATATACTCGACGTTTGTGGATTGGCGGCCTACGTTCTTTATAATGAGCACAACAAAGCAGCTGCTATGAAAAAGGATAACCGCCGAAAATTCCTGCAAGATTTGGGAAAGCAGTTGTGCATGCCGAGTATTCTGGAAAGATCCGAAAATCCACTTATATACCGGAATTTCAACACCAGAAATGGCATTGAAGCTATGCTTGGTGAGAACATACGTTCACGTAACTCAAATGATCCATCAACATCACGAATAATACCAAGGGGCCCCGATGGACGTCTCAAAATACAAGGATCATGCCATGTTTGCTCTGAGCAACGCATGCCCAGGCGAAAAACTAGAAAATGCTGCAACTTCTGTCAAAAACCTATATGTGACCAGCATAATTTAACTATTAATAAATGTCATTCTTGCAATAATTGAAATATAGATTCTAAACTGAACTAAATTTACTCTTGGCTACTTTTTTATTACTTTTTCAACATAATTTTATTTCAGCACGTCTACAAAACATATGGGGGTACCCAGGTACCCGTCGCGCTGACTTACCGTGAACTCCTTTCGTATTGACACGAAGGTTAAGGTATACGTGATGCAAAAACGTTCCATACTTAATCGAATTAATTGCTCTGATGGACAATTATGTTGTCCGTAAAATGGACAAAAGAACCATGATTTTCAAAATAATTTTTCATAATTTGGGAACGTTGTGCAGACGTCAGTCTATTCATGTTAAAATGCCAAACTTAACCGACAGTTAAAACAGTATTGCCGACTTGAAGTTCTATAAATCTAAAAACACCCTTAACATGAAGCATTTACGAGCAGAGTTCCTTATACGATAAACAGCATATAAAATACATCCACAGGCTCATCATTTAGTTCTTCTTTTAGTAGACCTAACAAAACAAAGAAGTTATTTAGTTTGACATCACTTACAATACCAATAAATAATAAAATTTAATAAAGTTAGCTATATAAGCTATAAACAAACTGTCTAGATCATCTTATGAAAGACCAGTCAAAATAAATCTTATGAGTTTACGTTGAACGCTTTCAATTTATGAGGCATCCTCCAAATGAGGGCGAGCACGAATGAATAAAGTCGGTCCTAAAGGACTTCCTTGAGGTACTCCAGATTGAGCACCGAAAGGGTTGGACTTGGGATCTCTAAACTGTACTTAGTATTTTCTTAATAAGAGATATAAATAAACCCAATTAATGAATCTTGGAGGGAAACCAACAAAACTATGATGTAATGTTATTAATCGTTAAATGCTTTAAAGAAGTCAGAATATATACAAGCAATTTCTTTTTTATTCTCCATACTATTGGAATAAGGATGCATAAATATTATCAGGTTTGTGACAGTGGATCGAATTTTTACAAAAGCCATGATGTTCTTCTTAGGCTACAGAACAAGTGTCAAAATTTTCGAAGTCAGCCCAATGACTCGACCATTTTTTTTTAGAAAAACAGTCTCTTTGGTCGTACGGTTATGAAATTTCAAAAACTTTTTAAAAAAGGTATCTGGACAATCTAAAAATCTATATTTCCACTTTTTCAAGTGGTGTTTTTAGTAAAAAACGGTTTTTGTCAAAATTTTAAAGAAATTCGAATGCCAATATCTACGGCATATGTAAGTTGTTGCACCGATTTTTGGAAAATTTTACCTCTGGTGTTGGCTCGGGAGTTTTCCACAATTCTTTCAAGAATCAGATTAAAGAAGCCACATGACAGCGCATCGCATTGCCAAAATCTTGTTTGCTATCGAATGCTTCGGCGAGGTCATTTCAGACCCTAATGGAGCAGCGACAATTCTCCATTATCATTCTACACAATCGGACGAGTTTAGGCGGTATACCAAAACTAGACATGGCTCTGTATAGTTCGTATCTATAAATGCTGTCATACTAACTAGTAACTAATTTTTGGCGCAATATGCTCGTTAGTACAGAGGGACGAGCTTTCTCATAACCGTTCAAGTATGCGTGTGTAATTCTTCAAGGATGGTGGGACCTATGTTTGATGCCGACTCCGAACGGCGAGGTTGAGATAAGCTTTTGTGGAGAATTGATACTACTCGGATGATTTGTCAGATCATCACGAGAGGATTGCCAGTGAAAAATCATTTGAGTGTTGCTACGGCTGGGAATCGAACACACATCTTTATGGCGACATTTCATCGCACTAACCATCGCTCCACTGCTGTCGTATACTATTTTGAAATCGATAAATTCGTGGTGGGTATCGATTTGAACTTCTTGGGTTTTTTCGAGGATCTGCCGAAGTGTGAAGATTTGATCAGTTATGGACTTTCCTGGCCTAAAACCACACTGATAAGTGCCAATCAGGTTGTTAGTAAACGGTTTCAGGAGTTCATATATTACGGCAGATAGGATCTTGTAGGCGATGTTGAGGAGACTTATGTTTCTGTTTTTGGCGCAGTTCAGAGGGTTAAATTTTTTGTGGATCGTGGAAAGGCTCATAGAGGCAGTCTTTCCTCCGTGCGTTGAATCGTGACCGCATATATGAGTTATGTTGGTGAATATGGTATTGATGCGGATTGTTATAAGTTGTTTGCCAATGCCTTCAAAGCATAAGCGATAGTCTGCCACCTATAACAGTCAGCTAAGGTTCGGGCTGATTGGAGAGGTATTGAGGCTCTGGTTCATTGCGGACTGCAGCACTTCTTAAGTAAATATGTAAGTATGTATGAAAAAATATAAATTGTGACATGGTTGTATCACGTACTGAGTTTATGCAAAATTGATCACAAGTGCTCCTCCACTCCTTGAATCCAACTCAATTTTTGCCTATCGTTTTTTTGACTCTAGGTTAATATCTATTATTTTTGTTTTAATGACACATCATTATTGGAATTTATTTATCTTTGACATTTTGAAATGTGATATTACACCAAGTGCCTTGAGTGCTTTCTCCTATTATTTAACACAAGTAATCCAGCTCAATTATATCTTCATTTCTGAAACATTATCTAAGCATAATTCTCACCGACGGACATTTATTAAAATTATGAAAATAATTAGACTCTACCTGAGTTATATTGTCGTTTACAAATAACCCCCAAAATGGTAAAATTCAAATTATGACATTGGAATAGGACATAGGGCGGCTACTGGGTATCCGGTTATTCGCTTACCATTCTCATAGATATATAGGACTACCACCGCCGAATGCAATCATTGTCCGAAAGCAGATCTGTAACAGTCCACACCTAAGTGTACATTCATGACCTAGACTGTAAAGCGAACTCTTATTGTGCGGACATTGTGTTTGGTTTTGAATTCCTGGAATTGGAATTTATCGGGTCGCATTAATTTGTAATTAACTGCATAAATACAATTTGTACCATCGACATTGGGACAATGGGATGGCGAGCACATGCATATCGTCGACTCTCACCCTAAGTTAGTGATTTTGTTTTTTTTAGGACGATGTATTGTGGCACCACAACAACACCAGCTATTTGCCACAGCCGCATACAACTATACAACAGCCAGCGTCATCTCACTTTACTACCACTTTTGGAGTCCTCGGAGGACAATTATACGCAAAATGTGTATGCATACTGCAGGTAGGGTCTATCAGAGCTTTGCATTCCTGAATACAAGAACACCTACTAGTAAGTACACCATACACCGGAAGGTGTGTTTATGTTTTAATGGCTAGGTGAAAATAATTATCGGGATAACCACACCGATTTCACCTTTACCATACCCAAACGCAAAAGTACCATGTCCCTCTTGGATGGTGACAAACGTTACCCACAGCTACAATGCACAGCTCTGTATTGGTTCCGTTCATGCTCAGCGGTGTTGTATAATGTGAACGCCCGCCGCCGGCCAAAGCACTAGTGGTCCGGTTGGTGCACAAATTAGTTTTTCGGTAATGAGTATTTGAAATACGATTGATATCAATGTGAGGACCATGATCCTTGCAACGATTGGGGACGCTTCACTGTCCACCGCGCTTGAGGTGGTGATTTTAATTAGTGGCAAATGTTTGTGTATACGCAATATAATACTCTCAAGTCTTACACTCACTTCTCAACCCAGACTGACAATTATTTGGACAATTCAAATTTTCCCGAATGGTTGTGTGCCTTTGGAATGAATCCCTCGAGTAAAACAAGGTGTTTCCCTTTCGGGGTCGGCCTGAAATATATTTTGCAGCGGCTTACTTTAAAAGAGATATACGTGCAATACTAAGGTTTAAATCGTATTTATTGGTTTAATGTGAATGTAATTGAATGGTTAGCTCGTGTTTATATAATCACTTTGGATGGTTACACTGGAAATTGATTATAATTCTAGAATTTTTAGGTAAGGAATGCTTATTGCATTTGGTATGAACTGCGTTTAAGACTAACTGAAAGGATCAATTTTACGATTTAGCTACACAGTCGTCGAATACGTGTGCAAAGCAATTATAATTTGTTTGACAATTCAAATCTATTAACCCTGGCTATGTCCTTTTCGAATAATATGAATACAGTGGTGGAAGAATTCCCAGGACGGAGTCAACGGTGGCTTATACAGTCCTAGGTAGAATGAACAAAGTGAAATAACTAAATGAGCTGCTTAGACATTTTTGGACAACAGGTCATTTAGGAATATCAACGGTCGGTGAAATGCACTGAAAAAAGATGGTGATGTAGTGGATACTGATGGCCCTATGTCCTATTGGTATATAATAAATTGGAAACGGCCCTACAAGTTAGGGTTGTGCTTTGGGTTTACTACCCACAAATAGAAAAAATAATATTATTACAAAGCATGTAATAGCGTCGGAATGGATTCATTTTATTGTTGATGACCCTGCTAAACCAAAAAAAGACAACGACGTTCGTATATCAGCACCTGGAATGTGATAACATTAAACGGGAGAGGTGCAAGCGAACAACTAGCGGAAGCCCTAAACTGCTACAAATCAGACATTACTGCCATCCAGGAAATACGATGTGTTGGGCCGGGCAAAAAGAAGATGAAAAACTGTGACATCTACTACGGACCGTGTTATAGTGAGCAGAAACTATAGTGCCAGACTTAGCAAGAAGTCTAATGTTTCCAAAGTATTAGCGAGCGCACTGTTACAATCCGCATCAAGGCCTAATTCGCCAATATAAGCTTATATGCACCCACGTCCCAACAGAGGAAAAATGTGATGCAGGTAAGGATTGCTTCTACGAGCTCCTTGACAAAAGCTATGAGCTATGGGAGATTTAATCGCAAAGGCAGGAAGAAAATACTCTTTTGGCAGTATTGTCGGAAAACATAGCCTATACGACAACACATCTGGTAAGAGACTTAGGCTTATTGAATTCGGTATTGAACGAAATACCATTATGGCCAGTACATGCTTTCCTTACCTAGGTTGTTGTGAGTCTAGGTCACGGAGTCATCCTTGATGTTTATGCGAAAAGCACGGCACGCTTCTGATTGCTCAGCTTAACTCGTCGGATGGGGGTAGTTCTTGCCCTCTCACTAAACATCCCAGCTCAACAAACATTTTTGTTCGTGCCAGAATCAAAGAAAAATAAAAAAAGGAGAGAATAAAGTTACTGTATGCTGACCACGGACGGACTTAAAAGAATTATAAAAGGAAAAGGATAGATTCAAGAAAAAAGCCAAAAAAGAAATGATCCAAACCTATGTCTATGCTACTGCAAAAGGACTAAGAAAACTTGTTTCTAATGATTCTCAGCAGTATTGATTCTCCCCGATTCCAAAACATGCCGAGAGATATTGGCAAGGCTGGCCTCCCCACCCTTCAATACCCCGAAAGACTTCCTATGGCCATTCCTCTGGCCACGTTATTGAGAGATAGCTTTTTTTACACCTCCCAGTCACAATGTCCTGAAACTCAGAAATACTATGTCAATGTCAAGTCCTGTCGTCGTTTGTTATTTGTCATGTCAAGTTATTTTCAATCCACCAATAGGCGGCCAGAACTACAGTCCGCACAACAAAAACGAATTGAAATTTATGCACCCATTTTTAACTTTCTCCAATAAAGGGAAAGATATTGGTTTCGAGAAATTTTTCGACCTCGAGATTTTGATTGATTCTAACATTATGATTATACCGAAACTCATTAAAGAGGTTTCCGTTGGTTCGTCGGTCCGTCGGTCCGTCTGTCCGCACTAGCCTCTCCAGCCTAAACGGTTTTCTTCAAACTTCGTATCCAGCGTTTTTTTGGTCATAATTCTAGGCCATTTTTTTGTTTGCTTTAGCCTTTTTTAAGAATCATACATAACCTCAATTTGCTCAAAAAGGCTCTTACGATTTTGATTAAACTTCTTATATGCTGTAAGCATATTAGTTCCAATAAAACTGCATACCCAGTTTTTTCGAGAAAATTCATATAACGGATTTTTGCATTTAGGCCATGTTAATTTTTCGCAAACTATTTTGCCAAATTGAATGACATTTAATTTGTAAACTACAATTACAGTTTTTATGAGTTACGCGTAATTGGTTTTGACCCAATTAACTCTAAACGGAATTTTCAGTTTTGGCCAATCATGGAAAATAATTATTATTCATATGGACACCGATTACTTTCAATGACGGAATAAACGTTCGTATAATCACATTACATTATTTATATCATTTAAAGCATCATTAATCAATATATATAAAGGGTGATCCATTTCGAGGTTCCCAACTTTTTTAAAGAAAAAAACACAGAAAATTCAAATTTAATGGAGAATGATTATTATCATTTGAAAGAACATTCTTTGGCATTTATTTTTTGAAGATTATGTCTATCAAATGTTGGCCGTTGCTACGTCGCAGATGGTCCATCCGTTGAGTCCAATTTTCGATCACTCGTTCGAGCATTTCGACTGGTAACTGGCGAATGACACGCGTGATGTTTTCCTCCAAGGCCTGAATCGAAGCGGGTTTGTCGGCATAAGCTTTTGACTTTACATATAACACCGTTAGACTTTTTTCTGTGGGGATATGTAAAGTCAAAAGCTTATTTTGCCCAAATTGTTAGAAACTTAAAATTAATTGCTGTGAAAGAGAAAGTTGCGTACGATCCAGTTGTGCACCCACCACTTGTTTTTTTGACACAAAAATTCATGAAAGTGCAAATGTAATATTGACTTTATATATTTTTAAAAAAGGGAATGAGAAGAACTATAACAAAAATAAATATATTTCTGTGCTCAAAAAGATACTAACTACAATTCAAATATCGAAAAAAACTCAACAACTGTTACTCCCACTTAGCCTGCTTCCGTCCCCCGAAGTTCACCCGGCAGCACTGAAACAAAACTCCTGAGAATTTTGCCCAATCCGGGATTACGCGCACAAAACTTTATAAATACAGAAATTTACTTTTCCTACACTTAAAGCTAAAAACCAAAACAAGCGTTACCTACTCAAAAAAAAAAATATATATTGTAAGAAGCTAAAATTAAATTTTGTGTATCGACCCTAAAGGATAATATTGTGTGGCGGCCCTGAATGATTGTGCTTCCACCTCGGACAGTTGGTTGCCTGGGTAAACCACAAGCAACTGGATATACTTTTGTTTTTATCGAACGAACGCGTCTAGTTTTTGTATGGCGCCATTCTGTTTTTTTCTTGTCTGTGTTATACATATGAGATATACAAACAAAATTACCAAAAAATACATTGTTACAATATATATATATATATATCTATATACATACTTAAACTAAGTTGATTCACGCTAATTTAATGCAAGCTTTTCTGCTTCTGCTCAAAGTCTGGCTTTTGGGGTTAAAATGGAGACGGTGTACGTACAAACTTTACATATTCACTTGTTTATTGTAAATGTCCTTTCACTTCACTTATATTGAAAATTTATTTTCTGAATATAGGGATGTCTGACTTCTAGGGGCGTATCATCCAACGGATATTTTGTTTTTGACGACACCGTACGGCGGCCTCCAAAACGGGTTGAAAAATATCCACAAATGAAGTTAGCAGATTCTCGAAACTCTTCTTTCCACGAACCTACACAAATGGAGGGATTAATTATTGACTACATAAAGAAGTAATGAGCCACCAACCTCTGCACTAAATCTCTAATACTCCATTTCACTAGAAATGCTCCCAAAAGAAAATGTCGGACTGGCCCACACCGTCGCCAAACCTCTAATATCAGTATAAAAATGCACGCGACTAAATTCACCTTTCTGATCTTCCCAAGAGGTGGACTGATATATAGGATGCATTTAGGCAAAACGATGGATTGGGAAAGTGGTGGATTTGTTCAAAGGAGTAACGGAATATGCGGGGCAGGGTAAAACTAGTATTTTAAGGTAGTTAATAGTGTGGGATGTGGATTTTATCAATTTTTTTGTTCATATCATAGGAAACAATTATTTGTTTTAAAAGTATTATCTTCGTTCGTTTAAAAGTGCTGAAGGGCTACCGTAACACGGTCTCCAGATCAACGAGCGGTCAACCATATTGATTACATTACGATAGACAAGAGACACGCATCCAGTATTTTGGATGTCCAAATATTCCGAGGTTTTAACACCGACTCGGAAGACTACCTTGTTGCAGAAAAGTAAAGAATGCGGATATCCAACATACCGCAACAATCCAGAAATACTGTAAAAAAAATTAATGTCCAAAGACTGCAATTTCAAAAGACCGCCAAGATCTTCGCGCAGCGCTTATCCCTTAGTCTCTCGATTAACACCATACCACCAGCATCGAAGTACAATGGCAACGTTGCCAACAAGCCATTAGATCAGCCGCACTGATGTGCTAGGTTTCTCGCGTCCACCAGCAAGAAACCCCAGGTTTGATGAGAAATGCCGACAGTCGCAGCCAAGAACGAGGACTACAACGCTAAGCTGTAGGTGAAGACGAGAGCTGCAATTGAGTTCTTGCTATATGCAGAGAAGAAGGGAAGAACGCACAGAAAAAAGTGAAAAGAGCAAAAAAAAACTCGCAATCGAGGATAAAGAGAGGTGCAACTGCAGGGACGATGTTCGCATGTTTTACTAAAGTGTTAAACGTCAAAGCCAAGGATACAAGGCTTGAACAGAATCCTGTCGACATGAACAAGGAAATATAGTAGTTGAGACACAGTCGATGCTGAGGATATGGAAGAACAACGCCGTCAGGCAGAACGTACTATTCAATATTGGCAACAATAGCTAAAACTGCCAACCAACGACGTACCTGAATGAAGTGAGGAAAGCAATGTCTAAACTCAAGCTTAATAAGACTGCCACCAACTCATAAGCCAAATGTGGTCGGAATAAAGTATGCCTGAAGAATGGAACCTCTTAACTGCACCAACTATAGAGGCATAAGTCTCCTCAATATCGCCTACACATATTCGGCAGATCTTGGAAAAAACTCAAGAAGTCCAAACCTATACCCACCACCTATTCATCGATTCCAAAGCCGCATAAGACAGCATTTATAGATACGAACTATACAGAACAATTTCTTGTTTTGGTATACTGCCCAAACTTCTCCGTTTGTGTAGGATGAAGCTTGTTGTTTGTAGGATTCTCGCTGCTCCATCAGGATCGCAAATGACCTCACCGACACATTCGATACCAAAAAAGATTTGTGCTAGGCGATGCGCTGTCATGTGAATTCTTCAATTTTATTCTTGAGAGGATTGTGCAAAATTTTCCAAAAATCGGTAGAACTACTAGCATTTGTAGTTGTGATGTCATTGCCACGTTTGCTAGTATAGAAACCGAAGCGGCAAAAATGGGTTTATTAGCATACGAGGGTAAGACTAAGTGCTGTCAACACGGAGGGAGACACACACAACATCGACGAATTGGACAGAACGTCACGTGACTTCTTCAATTTGATTCTCGAGAGGATTGTGCAAAATTTTCCAAAAATCGGTACAACTACTAGCATTTGTAGTTGTGATGTCATTGCCACGTTTGCTAGTATAGAAACCGAAGCGGCAAAAATGGGTTTATTAGCATACGAGGGTAAGACTAAGTGCTGTCAACACGAAGGGAGACACACACAACATCGACGAATTGGACAGAACGTCACCATTGACAGATATAACTTTAAGATAGTACGGGACTTTGTCTATCTCGGCTCCACTATTAACTCTGAAAACAACATCTAGTCAGAAATTAAACGGAGAACTACTGTTGCCAACCGCTGTTCCTTCGGGCTAAGAAGGCAGTTCAGTAGTTAAGCTCTCGAACTACTAAGGAGGTCCTTTATAAGACCCTGATCATCCCAGTCCCGCTCTACGGCGCTGAAGCATGGTCCGTACAAAAAGGGGATGAAAAAATCCTTGGTCGATTCGAGAGGAAAATTCTATTTGTCTGGCTATGGAGACGAAGATTCATCCTAGAACTATACGAGTTGTACAGCGACATGCCCCTGGCCAAAAAAATCAGCATTGGACGTTTAAGATGGCTAGGACATGTAGATCGAATGGACACCAAATGTCCTGCTCACAGAGTCTTCGATTCCCAGCCAGACGTCGTCGCAAGTAAAAACCGACCTCAACCAACTTGGAGTGCGCAACTGGAAGCAGTTATCTAAGGACCGGGCTAGTTGGAGAGGCATGTTGGCGAGGGTCATTCCGGACTGTAGCGCCACTTAAATATAATAATATAATAATGAACAATACTCCAAAGGTGTTTTTCATACTAGTCATTTCAGAATGAAACGGGCTACATTCCAAGTAATTATATAAAACATACGCGTAAAATCGTAATCTGCAGCTCAAGGACAGAAACTTGTACTCGTGTTTCCACGTTTTTTTTTTTTACTAAAAACCACCAAAAAATAAATAAATAAACAATTAATGAGCAATTATTAAAGAAATAAACAATTTTTGCATACTTTCCGGAAAACTATTTTTTTTTTTGTTTCTAAATGTCAAATGAAAGCATCAAACAAATTTTCTATGCATGTATTGCTCATTATGGTTGCTCTCGACTTTGTCAATTTTTTTCGTTTTACTTTTGGAACTTATGACTTTGAATCTAAATCGCATCTGATGTGTTTTGGAACTCACCCAATATAATGTATCATACATCGAATTTTAAACCATTAAAAAATCAATTATATTTCGCAGCTGGTCATTTTTATAAGAGTGTTTAACTGTGTTAATAAAATTTAATTAATTTAAGTCCATTAATGGAAGCTGAAATATTAAACATTTAAAATATCGAACATTAGAACATTTATTTTTTTCTCTTTAGGTGTCCTAATATATATATCGTTGTTTAGCTTTTCGTATCTATATTGGGATGAACACTTAAAAAATGATTATCGTGAAAATTGTCATTAAAAGCAGATCGAATGGAAGGCTCTAGTGCACCATTAAATGTCCGAAAAAAAGCACAATAATAACAAAAATCTTTTGAGAAAAAAAATTGTCAGAAATTACCACCCTTAGAATTATTCGGTGTGGAACTAAATCTCCCCTAAATCTTCTCTTCAAAGCAGCCGTTGTCACACCAACATTGAGAGAGCTCTGTGATGTATTATGTAATATGATATCCATCCTGTTGGACACAAGTTTTTTACATATACATTTATTTATTTTTAGAAAGGAATTTTGTCAATGGTTAGAAGATTATCACAAATTCTTTGTCCTTGTTGTACTTATAAAATGCTTATTCTTTTTCTTTTCTTTTTTTTTCATTTTATCTTTTCCACCAACTGAAAGTATTTATTTTATACGTTGATAGTAATCCTTCATACAATATGAAAGTTCTAAAAAATGGTTTGTGTTAAAGGGTTTTAATAAAATCCTACAAATCATCATATAAAATCTTATTTTAAATTTGGTCTTATCTCTGATTTTTTGTCACGTTTGGCAGATTGAATATTTACGATGGTATAATATATGTACATGGTAAATTAATGTTGCTCTTGATATAACGGTATTATTTTTTAACAATTTAAAAAAAAAACTGCACCAATATGAATTTTTGATGAAATTTGTTAACAATTCTGTCGAGCTTAAAGGTGTATGGTAATTTTGACGCCAATGATTGATAACGGTGTTTTGTGGAGAGGTTAAAAACAAGCATTTTTACAATAGTGGGGGCAATTTTGGGATAAAAATTAAAAAATTATTGTTTTAAAAGCCAGAAACCCGTCTTTTTATCCTTAATCTAATTTAATTTTTTTATGTAAATAGTCTTTGAAAAATGTTGATAGAAACTCAAAACTTCAAAACTTCAGAAACTTTTTTTTAAATTGTGAAATGAACTGCTTAGTTGCATTTTTGTGGTCGAAGTTTAGACTGTGCATTTGCGGTGGTTTGTAAATGCATGAGCCGTAGATTTAGGGACCATTTCCTCAGCACTGTCGATACAAATGCGTCTGGAGTTGGGGTTAATGTATTTATGGATATACGACCTCTGTGGACTTTCCTTCTTGTAGGAAAATTATCGTCGATTTGAACAGTTTTGTCTTCCCCGCCAAAGGTAATATCAAAGTTAGACGATATTATTTTGGCCATTTGACGACAACAGTTATAGTTATCTATTATACCAGATTTATTAAATTCAATTTAAATGTCTTGATGAAACCATTCAATGAATTGATAATTTTGAAATAATGATATCCAATTATATTTTTTAAAAATCGTTAAATTGTAAATTAAGTTTTAATTAATTCACCTAAAAAAACGTGTTCACATACATTTTGATTACAAATAAGCCCAGGGAGAAAATGTAAAAGAAAATGTAATACGATCTATTTGATTTGACGTTGAATAAACTTTGATAAATAATATTTTTTTTCACGTTGAAACATATTTGATTTGAATACGCGATGTAATTTTAAATAAAGTCATCCTAGATTCAAAGTGAAACGTATTCATGTTGCAACGTAGTTTTGAAGTGTAACATGGTAGTGTTTGTATAATATTAAGTTACAAAATGACATCCACGTACATTTAAAGTGTTGCATAGTCAATTTGACGTGGTTTTAAATCGCCATCAACTTAACAAATTGCGTGTTTATTTATGTCGAAATTTATTGGTACAGACAAATAACATAAATATTGCTTACATGCATTTTCTTCACAATGAACGTAAATTTAAAGTGTTGCATGAATGAACGTTAATTTAAAGTGTTGCATATTCATTTTAAATTAACAACAATCTAGAAACAAAATAGAACACGTTTATTGAGTAGCATTGATGCTACTCAGTTCAATTACGATGAACGTAGATTCAATGGGGAACATACTTATTTGTAAGTCTCGATAAGTGTCGCGACGGTGAGGGTGAGTGGGGGTGAGTAAAGATGGAACAAATTTGTGTAGTCGACGAAAATGGAGAGCTCATAAATATTTTTGATTTGACTCAAGAGATTCAGTGTCAGTTGTCTGAATATGACGAAAAGTCGGACCCTAATGTTTGCCTAACAGAATTAGATGAATCTTTTGCATTAGCTTTAAAAACCGTGCTCAGCAGAGACATTGCAAATTGGAATATTGTTTGTAACAAATGGGAAAAAGCAGTCAGTCCTCGCCAAAAAGACCTAAATATATTGCCAGAAGAAGCTTGGCCAAAATTATCAGATGCAAGGGTCGCTGATTTGGTACGTAAGACATAGGTTAAATTTTATTGTTTCTTTAACTTAAAGCAGACTGTTTTGCAAGATTTTAAAATCTTGTTTCCAAACTTTAATTTCATTACATCAAGGTATAATGTGGTATGGAACCACATCTAAAGGAAAGACTAATAAAAGCTAAAAGTGCAATATCGGCTACATGGAAAAAATGTTTTTCAAATCAACTAATTGACCACAGCGTAAAATACAAGGTCTTTCAAGCTGTATCAGAATCTGTTATGATGTACGCAGCGCAGTCTTGGGGATATTGTCAATATGAAACAGTAGAGAAACTCCTTAGATACTACATAAAACGATGCTTTAACTTACCAAGCACAACACCAAACTATATGATTAATATCGAAACAGGACTATCACCGCTTTTCATTAAATCATTCAAATTGCATGTAGATTATGTAATTAAAGTTTTAGAACTGTCGGACGATAGACTTCCAAAAATAATTGCCAAGAAGGTAATAGAAAGAAATACGCTCTGGTATAAAAAACTCGAGGAGCTAGCAACATACTGCAGTTTCGAATGCAATTTAGCTTATGGAAATGAAAGATTCCAAAAGGATGTGATTGGCAATCTTATTGCCAAAGTAGATGAACAATACAGAGCGGATTGCGTAAATATGGCTTCATCATCCGTTCACCGAGCTACATACAGCGTTTTAAAACACAATCTGTCTGAAAAAAATTACTTCCACAATGACAAGAGCAATGAACTGATTTCGGCTCTCTTTAAGATGAGAGGCGAACTAATATGACTCAATTATATCCCACATCGTCCAGATCTACCAAGTTATTGTAGTCTTTGCAACTTATCCGCGAGAGAAGACGTTTTACATTTTATAGGAAGATGCCCCATCCTTAAAGGAATAAGAAGATATTTTCTAGGAAACGACGAAGAAATTATAGCCTACCTAAACTGCGAAAGCGATGTAAAACAACTCTTTTATTTCTATAAAGCTGCAACTAATTACCGTTGTAAAATTATATCTGAGAACTTTTAACTTTTTAGTATGTTTGCTTTTTACATATTTTTTTCAATCTTTTAAATTCAAGAATATAATATACATTAAAACAAACTTGTTATTAAATGTTTAATCTCATGTCAATCAGGCAGACGGCAAAGCCATGCTTAATGATTTTTGTAACATAAATTATTTGTATTATAAACAAGAAAACAATAAAAAAATCTAATCTAACTAACTAACTAACTAACTAACTCAAGGTATAATCCATCATATTCATTGACTCTTAAAGCTTCTTTGAAATATTCAAATTTATTTTTAAAATGCGAAAATGGAATTGAAAATGTTATAGACGAAAATGTATTCACAACGAACCTTAATTTTCGTGATGTAGTTTTTTTTGCACAAATAAAATGTTCACTTCGATGTTGTGAATGTTGCAGATACTGTCGGATATAAAGATACTATCTATAACAAGAATTGTTACTTGACCTTTTATAAGAAAACCATTAATAAAATTATTTAAAAGACATGTCTTTGCGTTTCAAAATAATAATTTCCAAGCGTTTGAAATTGGCAACAAAATTAACCATGTAGTAATTAAAGACATATCCTTTTTTACGTGTTCATCTTTACATTTATATTTAGGTTAATAATGAATAATTTAAGAATTTTATTTTATTATAAATCAAAATCAACTAACACGGAACATAATTTAAACAGAAAAGTTAAAAATAAAGTTAAAAAAATTAGAATCAGCAGTGAATAATAACCTAATAATATCAAAACAAACAATAAAAATAACCGTACCCAACTACAAAATTAAAAATCGACAATAAATACAACAACACATAACGAAACGTGAAAAAAAATAACCGCAGTGAGTCCCATCCATTTGTCTCCAACTCCCGTGTTAGTATTGTGTTTTTTTTTTGTTTGTCTATTCAACGTGAGCTAAATGTGGGTCCGTTACCCTTTGGCTGAGAACTTTACGTGTTAACTCTACTGCTAAGGCATAACACCAGCAGTGGGTTGACTATTTTAAGTTCAGATGTGAAAGTCTAGTTAGCTCCTACATTAGTTTGCTGAATGTTCATTTCTTTTGTAATATTTGTAGATTGTAGTCGTATAATGGAAGTGTTTGAAGTTGCGCTATCCAATATTCGTGGGCTAAGAAGTAATTTCTTCTCTGTAGCTGCCTATTTGTACCAACACAAACCAGCGGTAATGGCATTAAGTGAAACCCAGCTGCGAAAAGACACTGATCCCAGTGAAAACGCTATAGCGGGTTATACACTTGTGCCATTACTTGTAGCACATAGAGGTATCGCGCTCTATGTTGAAAAAGAAGTGTAATTCCAGGTCCAGCGCCAACTTGGTTGCTCGGATGACCCTTTTTTCCAACATCTCTGGGTCAAATTCACACTTGGTAAACATCTTATACACTTCTGCCTGCTATATCGAAGCCCCAATTCAGAAAAAGAATTGACATTTAACGAACTTGATAATCGATAACTAGTATTCTTTCCCGCGTTCCCACCAGCGAAATCATCGTTGCGGGTGATTTTAATGTCCACAATACTAGTCGGCTTCGCCATTCTGGACCAACAACACCTGAAGGTTATTATGCAGAGATCTTTGCCTAGCTGAACAACCTAACTCAGCTTGTAGTCAAACCAACACGCATTCCTGATATTGACAGTCACAACCAACACACTCTAGACCTGTTCCTTACTTCACATCCGGATAAGTATTCAGTCGCGATTCTATCTCCATTAGGAACGTCGGATCATTGTCTGGTGTTAGCTAAATTCTCGTACTCAAAAGAACCAGTTAAAAAAAATACCCTATAAGAACAATATGGCAATACGAGAGTGCTAATTGGAGCGGACTAAATTCGTTTTTTGTTTTTAGCTGGGCTCAATGTTTCCTCAATAGAGACGTTAACATCGCTGCTGACATGATAACAGACTTAATCCTGCTTGGGATGAAAAACTTTATTCCAAGCAAATCCATTAGCATCAAACCAAAAGAAGAATATTGGTTCAATCCGTCTTGTGTGACTGCTCTCCGGAAGAAAGAAGAGACTTTTGCCCTTTGGCGTCAAACACCTTCGGAGGAAAATCGGAGTCTTTACAGGCCGGCTAGAAACGACTGTAAGGTTATATTAAGACGTGCTAAATTCTTACGTGACCAAAAAGTGAGGCAAAAAATCCTGCAATGTCCTAAAGGCAGCAAAACTTTTTGGTCTTTCGTCAAACGTATTAAAGGTTGTACAGCATCAACAATCCCAGCGCTTGTCTACAACGACAGAAATATCACAGACTCCCAAGAAAAAGCAAATCTGCTCCGACTTACCAGACAGCTCTTCTTCACCACCATCGCTGAGTCCGGTTCAATATTCTTTAGGACCGTTGTTTTTCCGAACCCGTTCAGTGGCTCGAGTTCTAAAAGATCTCAAACAAAATAAAGCCTCAGGTACAGATGGAATTCCTCCCCTTGTGCTGAAGAGGTGTTCTTCCACTCTACGCAAACTTTTTCACTTGTCTTACACTGCAGGAATATTTCCAGATTGGCGAAAACTTACGCATGTTCAGCCAATTCCAAAAAAGGGCGAAAAAACCTCCCCTTCAAACTACCGACCCATAGCTTTAACGTCAGTACTCTCTAAGGTCATGGAGAGTACAGTCAATTACCACCTCATGAGCTATCTAGAAAAAAACCATCTCCTTAGTGACCGTCAATATGGTTTTCGTCAGCAACGTTCTACAAGTGATCTTATGGTCTATCTAAGCGAAAAATGGAATCGTTGCATTCACCAATTCGGTGAATGTAGAATTGTTGCTCTACATATCTTAAAAGCCTTTGATAGAGTGTGGCACAGCGCTCTTATTAATAAGCTTAGGTCTTTTGGTGTCGGTAATATTTTTTTAATTTGGATTACGAGTTTTTTAAGTAATTTTTCAACAAACGCTGGAGTACCCCAAGGCTCAGTCCTCTCACCGACTATGTTTCTAATTTTTATTAACGACCTTCTCTCTCTGACTTGTAATTCATTCATTCATTCGCGGATGACAGCACTCTTGACTTCGTTTACTCCTTAACGACTCCGCGACAAGATCCCCAAATTGTAGAGTCTCAACGCCAGCGAATGTCAACTGAACTCAACTCTGATCTTGATACAATTATAAATTGGGGTACCAACAACCGGGTTGAATTCAATGCGTTAAAAACCCAGTGCTGTCTCCTATCTCTGAAGCGGGATACAAATGTAGCTAAAATTAACATGGAAGGAGTTGAAGTTGAGGAATCTTATGGCCTGTCTTTGCTTGGCATGCATATTAGCCCAGACCTTCGATGGAACCAGCAAATTATAGATGCTGCTAAAGGTGGTGCTAAATGCCTAGGATTTCTCAAACGATGCAAACGGTTTTTCACTCTATCAGATTTAGCTAATATCTATAAAGCTTACATTCGTCCAAGACTTGAATATAACTCGCACATCTGGGCGGGTGCCCCTGCAACATGCTTGAGCCTACTTGACAGAGTCCAGCGTCATGCTATCAAACTTATTGACAACCAATCAGTTTGTAGGGAAATTCATTCTCTCGAACACCGGCGGAATGTTGGATGCCTTGCGCTTCTTTACCGCTACTTTCACCATAAATGTTCCGACGAAATATATAGTTGTATTCCGCCTGTCCGTCTGTTTAATAGAAATACTCGTGCGACTTCTTCGGCACACCCATATTGTATAGAGCCTGTTTTCGGGCGCACAGTAAAATTTAGAAGATCATTTCTTAACCACACTTCACGATTATGGAATAGCTTGCCTTCTTCAATATTTCCAGATGACTACAACCTGCAAAGATTCAAATTTAACGCGCATCGTCACCTCACTCTTTTCCCACCTACTCCCAATCTCTAACTATCTTACAAACCTTTTTCCTTTTTTCCATCACTGGGTTTTATAACTGACTGAGGACTGAGTCCTAAGTGCTGAAAAATATTTAAAAAAAAAAAAGTACATTGTTGTATTGATTTTAAATTTAAAATTTTCCGAATAATTTGTTTTGAAAACACATACGTATATCAAGTAAAATCAAAGTTGAAATATACAGTTTTAAAAGTTAAAAGCATTTGATTCTACAACGAACTATTGTTGTAAAAAATAAAAAAACATGATATTTTCAAAGTCAAAAGAGGTTAATTCATAATGGTTTCATTTTGAATCAATACCTGAACGAAATTATATTAAAGCTTAAGCATAGTACTTATATAGTTAGATTTCCTTGAATACACAATTAACTGTCATTACTTCCAAATGTATTCGTAGTGTTTTTAAAATCAAACGCATTTGATTCTTCTATGCGTCATTGTTAAATTAAAGTTATAGCATATTATTTTCAAAGTTGAAAATATTTTAATCTACGATCCACGATGGTTGAATCGAATTTTACGAACTTTATTTTAAAGATAATACACTTGATTTAAGCATGATACCATATTAAATCAAGTTACATACGTGGTTAGATCAAATAAAAACCATATACTTTTTAGAGTAGGGAAACCCTTTGAATTAATGTCATACTAGGCTTGCTAGTACGTAGGGTACGTAGGGCCGAGCTTTCTCACAACCATTCATGCGTGTGAGTGTGTATTTTTGCACGATGGCGGGACCGCCTGTTTACTGTCGACTCCGAAAAGCGAATTTGAAATAAGATTTTCTTGACAATTGATACTACTCGGATGATTTGTCAGATTATCGTGAGAGGAGGGCCAGTGAAAAATCATTTAGGTGCTGCTACGGCTTGGGATCTAACCCAGACCTGCGTGACAGTTAATCTCACTAACCATCTCACCACTGGGCCCGTTCACAGAAGTTTTGTTTGCCAATATATGGTTTGATTGTATTCCTACAATTTTTCTCAATTTTTATTTAGAGCCTTTTATTGAGCATCGCCACATTGAACCGAATTTAATTTTTAACTTTCGCTTACAAAGAGAAAGATATTATTTTCGTGAAATATTTCGACCTCAAGATTTTGATTGATTCTAACATTACGATGATAGCGGAACCATTTTAAAAAATATCCAAACAACTTTTGGTGAGAATGTTTTGACAATAATATTATGAGAATTTCGTCGATAGATCATTTTAACCGAAACCCAATTTGTGGGAGCGTTTTTCTTAAACAAAAACCTTTCTTAAACATCTTCAATAGAAAATTGTGAAACCATTAGGCATTAAGATAAATTCTCTGAACAAGATGTGGTGGCAATTTATTTTTTATATTTCATCCACATTTCGGAATGTTCAATTTACTTATTTAATTAGGTGCCGCTACAGTCCGGAATGAACCTAGGCCTCAACCAACATGCCTCTCTAATTAGCCCGTACCTTAGCTTACTGCCTAGAGTTGCGCACTCCAAGTGGGTTGATATCGATTTATAGATTTGGACATCTAAGGTTTTTTCCAGGATCTGCCGAAGTGTGAAAATTTGATCAGCTGTGGACTTTCCTGGCCTAAAACCAAACAGATAAGGGCCGATCAGGTTGTTCGTGAACGGTTTCAGCCGTTGAGATTAGATATTGCTATCCTCACCTCACTCAGTTCGGGTGGTTGGCAATTTTCGTTGTTGTTGCCAATATTGTACGGTTAATTCTGCCTGACAGCGGAATATTGTCCGCCGTTTAACAGTGTGCAGAAGTGGTTCTTCCATATCCTCAGCATCGGCTGTATCTCAGCGACGACATTTCCTTGTTCATCTCGACAGGGTGCTGTTCGATCCTTGCATCCTTGTCTTTGAAGTTTTACACTTTGATAAAACTTGCAAACATCGTTCCTGGAGTGACACCTCTCTATATCCTCGATCGCAGGTCTGCTTCGGTATTTCTTTGCATATAGAGCTCAATGGCAGCTCGCGTCTGCACCTGACGCTTCAAAAAATCAAAAGCCACATATTTCCACTGCAATATTTTAAAGCAAAAAAAAAAATATTTTAAAGTCTTAAAACTCTGCCTCAAACTGTGTTTAAAAAAAAACATATTCCACAGATTACCACCCCAGCAAGTAAAACAAAGGAAAATATGTGTTGCTCTGACAAGTATTCCCTTATTATCAACCATCCAGTCTCTACAGCTGCATTATTGTGGTCCATTACTCCAAGAAGGCATAACATTTTCTTGAGACAAGTTACGCGAACGAAGTAACTGCTGCGCAACCTGTCAAGGACCTGCAATTGTTACGTCGTGCAACAATTACTTTACACTCGTTGATACAATTTGCAGCCAGCAAGACTTCGTCATAGTCACCAGTACACTTGACTTCACACGAGCTGGTGCAGGCATGTTTTCAATCACCTCCTTAGCGCACAATTAGAGGGCATGTCACATAAGGACTTCTTGCCACCATTACCGTCACCAATGTTGTAGCTCCGCCAGAAACAAGACTTTGAAGTTTCTTGTTGTATCCTTGCAGTCCGTTTTTGTTTGTGCTATTTTGTGTTCTCAAGTGCGGTACAGTACGGTACATTAATTCACACCTATCTAATCCAAAGTTGTTCGCATGGGGGCCACATCCGTCAGTCATTATTCGTCGGCCATAATGGGCGGACAACATTTTGCGAATAATAATGCCGAGTGCGGAGTTGGCCATCGTTGTAGTATTTGTCGTATTCAAAGCCATTATCCTCTTCGTCCTTTCTTCGTGTGCTTTTAGATATTTCAGACCGAACTCTGTTTACAGGGTGTGGCGCGGCTATGCGACAAAGAGTACAGATTGTGCCAGAGCATAACGCTAAAAAACTCACACCCCTTCATATGAACACTACGTACACGCCTGAAGTCATTCGAATTAATTTCTGTTTCCCTCATCTTGGAAGTAATTGTTGTCGTTTTGGAAGACTTATGACAACAAAAGATACCTTAAACAAAGCCTTACCCCATGCCTGGCAGATTTCAGAAGGTGTCAAATCTGTCGGTTCTGTTCTGCACATGGATGATTTTCAATTTGTTGCCGGTGTCTAGACAGGATATGTAATTCTGAGGAGCAGCGTCAACTCACCGAAGCAATAGCAGCTATCCGTGTGCGTCTGCATCTGCACTCATTGCCGCGATTGAGAAATTAAAATGCGTTCTGCAATTAAAAGTCTTACCTTCAGGCAACGTTTTGCGCATAAATACACTTTACGTTGCAGGAAAACACTTGAGGGTCACGACTGGCAAACGAACGACATGTGAGTGCAATACGCGTGTGGTCTTGAGATTTCAAGTGGGCAAAAGGTACATAAACTTTGATGTTCCCTCGGCACGCACGAACAGCTACCAACTGGAGTTGGTATTCTTAATCTTTCGACCCGTGGAATTACATACGTTTTTATGGAACAGAGAGGGGGAGCGAGTATAATGACCATTTGAGTTGTTCCTACTCGGCTGTAAATCTGCCGCATTAAAGAGGTGTCAATTTGTTAGGGCGGTGGTGGAGACAGCTATGTGTGATATGCGGACTTTCATTAAAATTAATTAGTTGAAGGTACATTGGTTTGCCCTCTCAAGGTTTCTTTTGCAATAGTGGTAGGTTCAGTTTGAGCAATTAATGGAATTGTGTAGGGAATAGCTTATAATTATAAGGGACTTAAATGCAGATTGTGGGTTTTTTTTTTAGAAAGTTGACGCTAATTTAAAAAAAAAAAAATTTATCTAAACTTTACTTTAAAAAGGCTACCGGAAATAAAGGTCTTCCTGCTGAGCTATATAAAACAGGGGAAGATAATTTGGTAACTACAAAAGTACGTCTGACGAATGGAACCTTATCGTCATTATGATAGGTTAGGTTTGGGTGACTGTCAGCAATTTGTTGTCGTTCTATACCACGTAGATCTTGTGCATTCACCTTATTACCTGTTAGAATCTGAATCGCAGAGATTTTGAAAAGGGTAAGCTTCTAGTTGAAAGTTCCTTTTGTTTGATAGGGTGGTTAGTCACAAATAAGATGAAGTATTGTTTCTAATTCCTCTTCGTCCATGCAGCTCTTGCTGAAGTCGTTCGATTAAAAGCCTAGTCATTCTGCGTGCCTACCTATTAGGCATTAAGGTAGTTCATTCTTTGCATACATCTGAGTCCGAGATCCCAACTAACGATATCGCTTTGATAAAACATTATCGAAGCTCTTACCCCTCCAGCAATATGAGCTGTATAGTCTTATGGAAACTCGTTTGTCATACTCTACGTAGGTATCAAAACATGTACACACATCCCCGCAAACTTTTAAGAAGCCTTATACCAATTAATCTTCTATAAAGGCTGTGCATTTACGTACAAGAGCTATTATACATGCTGAACTTCTCTGCACAAGTACAACTAGTGGTGGGTGCACGACTGGGTCGTACGCAACTTTCTCTTTCACAGCGAGTTAATTTGACGTTTGTAACAATTTAGCCAAAAGACACAATTTACTTCGAGTAATGATGCTAGAATGATATAAATAATGTCGAAATGTGATTATACGAACGTTTATTTCATAATTGGAAGTAATCGGTGTTCATGTGAATAATAATGATTTTCCGTTATTGGCCAAAACTGAATTTTGTGTTTGGGGAAAATTTGGCCAAAACCAATTATGTGGAACTCATGAAAATAGTAATAGTAGCATACAAATTAAGTTTCATTCAATTTGGCAAAATAGTTTGCGAGAAATTGACAATTTCCTTTATATGGCCTACATGCAAAAATCCGTTATATGGATTTTCTCGAAAAAACAGGGTATGTAGTTTTGTTAAAACTAATATGCTTATAGCATATAAGATTTTTAATCAAAATCGTTAAAGCCGTTTTTGAGAAAACTGAGATTATGTATGATTTTTATACTGCAGGTACCAATATTAACATAGCTAAAATCTAAAGAAAAAAAATTGGCATAGAATTATGACCAAAAAAACGCTGGATACGAAGTTTGAAGAAAATCGGTCAAGTCGTTTAGGCTGGAGAGACTTGTACGGACACACGGACCGATGAACCGACGGGCGGAATTCCAAAAACATTTTTTTGGGTTCCGCTATCATCGTTATGTTAGAATTAATCAAAAGCTCGAGGTCGAAAATTTTCACGAAAACAAATATCTTTCTCTTTATAAGAGAAAGTTAAAAAAAGCTTAATAGAAGAAATTACTTCTTGAAATTAGAAATTTATGCCTTATAGAAGAAAGATTCTTAGTTGGGTTTGAGTGTATGTCAAGTTGAAATATGAATAGGCTGTAAAAGCCTTGCAGTGGTTATTTATTTTTTGACATCGATTGAACTAATCAAAGATAACAGCTATTTGCATAAATTGTTTGGCATAATTTCGGTTTGCATAGCGTAATAATGCGAAAATGATATAATTTTGTTTTAAAAAGGAAATAATGCAAATTTTTTTTTAAATTAGTCATTATTTCATTTGGCCTTATTTTACGTCACCTTAGACAGTGTCCAGTGATGACACCTATGGTGGCCTAAATTTGTAATGAGCGTGATCAGTCCTTTGGATCTTCTTAAATTCAGCTTTGGCTAGTTTTTTTTTTTTTGGTATTTGACACGTCGCGTGCGTCGTGCCATTCTTAGACTTGATAAGCTGTGAGCATGCTGCGCTAGTAAGCTTTTGCTTACTAGCCTGTGTCGGGTAATTTATTTACATATTTGGCGAGTTCGTCAGCCATATAGTTCGCTGAAAAGTTCGTTGTAGAGGTGAATTTCAAACTATTCTGCAATCTCTTAAAGTAATGAATGCAATCTAGGGTTGTTATTAGAAACATGAAATATCTGTCATGAACGGTTAACATAGGGCCTTAAATCTAGCTGCTACATTCAAAGTTATATTTTCCCAGCAAAAAAGAAGGTGACCTCCAGTTTAACACTGATTCTGAACGGAGTAGTTGAGAACCTTCTCATGGCAGCTTAATACCCTAGGTTGCTTCTCAAACTTTTTTAAGAGTTGGGAAAGTGAAAAAATCGTATGTGTTGTTATTTTCAGCTTTTGAACAATAAACCCCCGCTTAGTAGTACAACACACTAGCATCACTTTCCTACATTACAAAAGAAAAAAACATCTCAATTGAAGAACATATCGAAAACATACCGGAAAAATGTACTAAGCGCCAGGAAATTACTTTTTGACTTGCCTTTATAACTAATTTGTGGAAGCGTCACGTTTTGGTCTTGGTTTGAGATTTCTACAATTAATACAAAATAAACTATAAAAAAAAATGATTACCTACATATGAAGTTTTATTTGTCTCCTGTAAAATTTTAAAAATGTCGCTTGGTAAATTTTTCCGGGAAGATATCGATATTTGTGTTTATCAGACATTTTCAGTGCCATTTTAGACCAACAAAGTCCACAATTTATAAAACCATCACAATTTTGGACATCGTTAAAATATACAAGAAGTCTTATTGTATCTTAAGATTCTTATTGAATCCTAAGATACACATCTGCGACTGACGTGCCATAAACGTTCTTATAAAGAAATAAACCCTGCCATCTTCTAAGACCCGAACATGACCATTTTGAACATGGGCATATCACTGAGCTAATTCTCCTTAAAAAAATGTAAGAAAAAGACTGGGTAGTAAGCAGCTTTCTCTTTCATAGTGAGTTGGTCGTTAGATCAAATACCAAGCATTCGAGAATTTGTCGATTCTTATAGGTTGGCCAAAATTCACAATAACTCGGAAGTTTTGCACAATCCTATCAAGAATCAGAATAAAGCAGTCACTTGAGAGTGCATCGCCTTGACTAAAAGCTTTTTTGATACCAACCGTTCCGTTAAGGTAGTTTTTGACTCTGATGGAGCAGCGAGAATTCTCCATCGTCATCATGCACAGACGGAAGAGTTCGGGCATACCAAAACTAGACATGACTCTGTATCGTTCGTCTCTATAAATGCTGTAGTCTTCGGTTTTGAAATAGGTAGTGGGTATCGATTTAGAATCTCATGAGTGAAGGTTTGATCAATTGTGGGCTTTGCTGGCCTAAAACCACTTTGATAAGGGCAGATAGACGGTTTTCGTTCGAGCCTTGTATCCCTTTTTTGACGGTTCACATGGAGCCTGTCTTTTCTTTCTTTTTTTTAGAATGCGTTTTCTTACGTTTTCTTACGATGCGTTCGCTAACGTTTCAATAAGATAAGACTTCTGGGTTATGTATGGCACTTATAACAAATCCACATTCGAAAAGTCGCTGTTCCTGCATAGTCTGTAGGAGATGTCACAGTTTTTACTTTTGTCCTTTTGCATAAGATCAGTCCTTTCCAAGGCTCTTGGTTGAGTACGTTCGTAGTTAACCCAAGTCACAACCACCAACCTGGAGGGCCAGTTCTACTTAATTCGATTACCCTAGAACACGGGGTCATCAGTATCCACTACGGGATTGAGCGCTGCCATTGGGCAAACGGCTAATCAGTCACTGGGCCTGACTTACTCTTTATATAAAAATTGTTGGTGCAACAGGCTCTTTAGTACCCAGGCCGAGCTTTCTCGCAACAATTCATGTGTGCGTGTATACTTCTTGGCCGGACCTTCTGTTTGATGCCGACTCCGAAGATTAGCTTTTCTGGACATTATTTTTTTTTATAATTTATATGCGCTAAAGGGGATTATGAATTGATACTACTCGGATGATTTGTCAGATCATCACGAGAGGAAAAATCATTTAGGCGTTGCTATTCCTGGAAATCAAACCCAGACCTTCTGCGCTTCATTTGATCGCACTAACCATCGCGCCACTGAGCCCGTCTGCCTTACTCTTGATATTCCTATATGTCCTGTTGTCCAAATATGTGGAAGCAGCGCATCTCGGTTTTTCATTTTTTCCATTCTAACAACAACGCCACCGTTGACTCCATCTTGGGAGTTCTTTCACTGCAGCCTGGAAAGAGAATATGTGCATTAGCGTGAATACACATTTGCCACCCGCTCTCATTTGCTGCCGCCAAGACTATACGCAGGTGTTGAGAACCTATTTCCGGTCAAGCTACTAGGAAGTCAGCGATCGCAACGTGATGGCTGAGGGTCGAAGTATGTAGGCATCAGCTAGGTGGAAGCTTAAGATTTCATATTATTGCTTTGCCTACCATTTGGCCACAAACTGCGATTATAAGAACTTTTATTCTGGAATTTGGAGGGATCGGGGTCTATTTTAATTATAATGATTTTCTGTTATTGGGAAAAACTGACAAATACGTTAAGAACTGTTTGGACTTAAACCATTTTTTTTTGGATTATGTCGTCGGATTCAACGAAATGGTTTTCAAGAAATTGACGATAAATTTTAAATTTTAAAAATTCATAATATTTATTTTTTTGGAAAAAAAACTTTTGTAAGAAAAACATAAACGTTTCTAAAGTATAACGAACATATTCAATTTAATTTTTCTTATTTTAAGTAACACGTTGAATCGTATCAAATTGGACATTTTTATACTTTAGCCAACAACAAAAAATCACGTGCGTTTGCTGTTTCATAACTTCAATTTTCTTTTATTCACTTTTATTTAGTTTTGGTACAATTTAAATCACCACCTGCTGATTGCAAGGAAATAAAATCATTTGAAGCATTATAGCCAATCTAATTCGTCGGATCTATTTTTTGTCTAAGAGGTTTAAATAGTTCCAAAATAGAAAGAGGAGGAAGTCAGCATCCAGCCATGTATACGATTCCGGGGATCTTCTAAGGGAGAAAAAGGAGAAATTTTTGTGGTAGGAAATTTTGTCTGCCCTAGCCATCATTAGTTTTTTTGTAAGAGGGAGGAAGATCGATCAATTGAATAAAATAAATATTCCTTAGTGGAAGCAGGTCAAAACGTTAAGTAAACCAACGATAGTCGACAATCAATCCGTATTTCATATTGATTCGAGCACAATAATTTGTAACGGATTTTTGCATTTAGGCCACACCGGAACTTTTTATATTTAAGGCAACAAACACGATTTTCATATTTTTTTCAACATCACAAACGTTGTGGATCAACAATTATCGTGCTCAATTTCTTATTAATTCGAGCAAAATAACGGTCACAAACACAATTTTTTTTTTTTAAGAAAAATGATGTTCATGTTTCTAGAGTCACAATCGTGGTTGGTAGCAATATCTATGCTCATGTTGCTAATATTTTCATGATAGTTGAAGCACGAACGTGATAATGGCGTTGTTATTTTGAACAATGAAAATTGTATCGTTTAAATAAAAAAATTGAAAAAACTGGCAACGTTCGATGAAAACATAATCTCAAGAAATGGTCTCCTTAATTGTAAACCAAGATCTTGTGATTGGATTACTTTCTATAATTTCTTGTTGACGTTGATAAACCCGAAATAGTTGTAGCTTTGGAATCTAACATAACTGTCGTTATTCATGGAATACTGGCCGAAATGTTTGAAAGAGTGGTCGAAGTTTGGACCCACAGAATGGTCCATTAAAGATTTGGTCGTATGTGACATTTGAAGAAAGTTATCTTCAATCAGTAAGTGACATGGCTAAAACTAACACCTCATATAGAGATTTTCCTTCAATACATTGATTTTAAACTTTCTCTTACAAAGAGAAAAATATCGTTTTTGTCAAAATTTTCGATTTCGAGATTTTGATTGATTCTACGAAAGTGATTCTAAATAAGTGATTCTATGAATTCCGCCCGTCGGTCGGTCGGTCCGTCTGTCCGTCTGTCTGTCTGTAATGGGGTCTCCAGTCTAAACGGATTGACCGATTTCTTTAAGCTTCATATATAGGGATTTTTTCGTCAAGATTCTAGGACTTTTTTTTACTTTTAGCCTTTACTTTATACATACCTTACCTCAATTTTCCCGAAAACTACTCTCAGGATTTCATTAAACTTTATGTACAATATTAGCATGTTCGGATTTTATTGATTTTATTGTGGACCACACGGCTAAACGAAAAAAGGACAATGACGTTCGTATCTGCACCTGGAATGTGAAAACATTAAACAGGAGAGGTGCAAGCGTACAACTAGTGGAAGCCCTAACCTGCTACAAATCAGATATTACTGCCATCCAGGAAATACGATGGGAAGGGTCGTGCAAAAAGAGGATGAAAAACTGTGACATCTACTACGGACCGTGTTATGGTGAGCAGAAACATCGACTATTCGGATACGGATTTTTTATTAGTGCCAGACATAGGCAAGAAGTCTTATGTTTGCGAGACATTAGCAAACGCATTGTAACGATCCGCATCAAGGCCGAATTCGCAACCATTAGCCTTATATGCGCTCACGCCCTAACAGAGGAAAAAGATGATATAGCTAAGGACTGCCTCTATGAGCTCCTTGACAAAACCTATGAGCGACTACTGCTGGGAGATTTTAACGCAAAGGTAGGAAGAGAAGACATCTTTCGCAGTATTGTCGGAAAACATAGCCTACACGACAACACGTCTGATAACGGACTTAGGCTAATTGACTTTGCTACGGAACGAAATGCCACTATAGCCAGCACACGGTCTCCTCACGATTACCACCATACCACCAGCATCGAATGTCGAAGAACTATAGCAACGATGCCAACAATCCATTAGATCAGCCGCCACTGATGTGCTAGGTTTCACGCGCCCACCAGCAAGAAACCCCTGGTTTGATGAGGAATGCCGACAGATGTTCGCAGCCAAGAACGAGGCATTCAATATTGGCAACGACAACGAAAACTGCCAACCAGCCGACCTTAGTATAGTGAGGATAGCAATATCTCAGCTCAAACTTAATAAGGCTGCCGAAAATGACGGCTTTCCCGCTCAGCTTTATATAGCCGGCGGAGATGACTTGGCAAGTAACATCCACCAACTCATATGCCAAATCAAACGTGATGTCATAGCCTCGTTTGCTAGCATAGGGAAGGAAGCGGCAAAAATAGGCTTAGCAGTAAATGAGGGCAAGACGAAGTATATGCTGTCAATACGAAAGGACACATAACATCGAAGAATTGGGCAGAACGTCACCATTGACAGATATAACTTTGAGGTAGTACGGGACTTTATCTATCTCGGCTCCACTATTAACTCAACTGACAACAACATCTCGTCAGAAATTAAACGAAGAATTAATCTTGCCAGTAGTAAAGCCCTCACTCGAACTTATAACTTATATAATACCCTGATCATCCCAGTCCTGCTCTACGGCGCTTAAGCATGGACCATATCAAAAGCGGATGAAGAAATCCTTGGTCGATTTGAGAGGAAAATTCTTCGAAAATCTTCGGTCCCGTTAGCGTTGACGGGCTATGGAGACGAAGATTCAACCAAGAACTATACGAGCTGTACAGCGACATGCCCCTTGTCAAAAAACTCCGCATTGGACGTTTAAGATGGCTAGGACATGTAGAACGAATGGACACCAATACTCCGGCTCGCAGAGTCTTCGATTCCCAGCCAGACGTCGGACGTAGTAGAGGAAGACCTCGCCTTAAGTGGCGCGCACAAGTAGAAACCGACCTCAACCAACTTGGAGTGCGCAACTGGAGTCAGTTAGCTAAGGACCGGGGTATTTTACGTAGGTATTCCGTACTGTAGCGCCACTTAAGTAAGTAAGTAAGTATTAGCAAGTCAGTTCCATCAAAATTGCATACCTAGTTTTTTTTTTGAGGAAATCCATATACATAATGATTTTTGCATTTAAGCCATATAAAGAAAATTGTCAATTTCTCGCGAACTATTTTGTCGGTTGAAGGAAATTCAATATATTTACTACTATTACTGTGTGCAACAAATCCACATGTTTAATTTTGGTCCAACTACCCCTAAACGGAAATTTCAGTTTCGGCCAATAAAGGATTTGATCTAACGTCCAACTCGCTGTGAAATGGAAAGTTGCATACGACCCAGTCGTGCACCCAACACTCGTTTTAATACCCTATCCCATAGGCGTATATTAGTTTTGATACATAGTTTGTAAAATAGAGAAATAATTTTGCTAAGAATACCTAAACGTATATGGATCGACTCAGAATCACCAGCTGAGTCGATTAAGGAATGTCTGTCTGTCCGTCCGTCCGTCCTTTCGACTATAGGTAACCGGTTTTTGGGCCTTAAATTTTGAACTAGGATAGTGAAATTTGGTATATGTGATCCTTGTAAGTGCTGTTCCAACAAGTGTAAAAAAATTGAAATCCGCTCACTGCCACGCCCCTTTTAAGAAAAACCTAATTTTAGGTCCAACCGTTAAAAATTTTGAAAAAAGTGTCTGAACAAGATATTTAGACAATCCTAATGTTTATGTTTCGTTCATACAAAGTTTTTGCCACGCCCACTTTTTGGAAGCGTTTTCAGTAAAGAAGGTTTTTTGGTAAAATTTTAAAAATTTCGAAAAAAAAATTGTTTGCGAAATAACTGGTAATGTTAACATTTCTTCTATATATAATTTTTAGCCATGCCCACTTTTTGGAGGCGTTTTCATACAAAAACCATTTGTATACCCAACGCCACACCATATGCAGGAGAAAAACGTTGTTTTTAGTCGAACCATACAAGATTTTGATAAACTGTCTGAAAAATATGTTGCGACAATTTCAATATAAATATATGCAATAAAACAAACATTTAAGGGATATCAATTTTTAAGATGGGATAGGAATAGGGATAGGGTAAAAAACGATCCACACAGTGGATTGTAGCCTCCTCTTATGTTTTCTAATAGGAAATATTACCGTCCTGTATCAAATTCCATATTGCAATTTCAAATCTCATATGTCCGATCGCCAAAAAGTATAACTATGTGCCATCTAAGATTAGATATAACCTTAATGAAATAACTTATCATGACTGATTTAAAGTGTATTACTTCGACAAAGAGTTCCAAGTCCATTTTTCTTCAAACGAATTGAAACCACATCTACCACTAATGAGTTATCCACAAATACTATACGTTGTCGCAAAGAAGACCATGTTACCTATCTCATTTTAGCCATTAAAAAGGAATCCAATCAATAGGATCTGTCAAATTAATAGAAGCCTTTTTTTCAATACCTAGACTGATCCATTCTCTAGTTCAACACTCTCATATGATTGTCCCGACATATGTAGTTACATAACACATATATGTAGACCTTCCCGAGTAACAAATCTATCCCACGTTATAGGTAACTTGTAGCTTCAATAAAGGCACGATAGGTTTCCTCACTCCAGTGTGGCAGTAAGCCGCAAAAGCGCTTTTACTTATTACCACAAAAGGGAAAGATCCAAGCCGACGATGTCAGGGATGGTTTAGATATTTTCATATCATCAAAGCGGCTTATCAACTTTCAAAGTTCTTTTTGACGTGACGAAAATTGCTTTCTAATGCAAATTAACTAGGTGGAAAATGTAGATTTTTGCTCCTGGCGTTGCTGCTTGGGTTTTTGCAATGCAGGGCGACGATGTCGGCGTCATTGTCACTGCATAGTGGCAGAGGGTGACTGACATGCGGTGAACCCCGGAAAACTTTCGTTTCATTATTAATTTTGAATGCCGATGCTGATGGGGCTGGTGCGGTATAGAGCTGATGATAATGATGATGATGATGATGATGATGATGATGATGATAATGATGGCTGCGATGATACATCCAGATTGGAGCAACTTGAAAACCTACAAGCGGCATTTGTTAATACCACAAACCGCAGAATATATTTCATAGCGTTGGTGTGCGTATTATTGCGAATTCGTTAGGGAAGGGGATGAAAAACAAACGGCACACCTATGTTTTCCAGGTAATGGTTGTAGTCGAGTCACAATGCCAAATACTAGAATCAGTGGTTTGTTACAACAACCTTGAAAATGCATACGCACGCTGGTTAGTTTTATAAGAGCTAACACGTTGAAAAATTGGACATGAAGGGTTATGTTGATAATTTCAGAAAGGGGAGTAGATATGAGGCGTTTCTGAAAGAACTTATTTAAAGTTGATATCTCTGAGTGACTATAGCGTGAATTAAATTCACCCTATTACGAAGCGATAATCAATGACTTTTAGTTCTAGAATTGTAGTATCGGTACTGTAGACACGACACAGACGCTTATTAGTTGGGTTTCTGTAGAACTAGGATTGCCACTGAAAGGCTCCATATTATTGATTTTGGTTATTTTAACTCCCACGGGTTGGATGTTGTAGAAACTAGTATAGACTCTGATCGGCTTTAACTTGGCAACGCCCAGTGGTTGTAATTCTAACTACACATCAATTAGGCTTATTTTTTACCCTCCAATTGGTAACCATTATATACTGGTATCATCATACCGGATGTGACTTGCTGAACGATACAAGTGAGTTTTGATAGATACACGAAGAAAAACCGCAACTTGTCTAGGTTCGCCTAGACCTGGCTGTTAATAGTTTTGCTGTTTTTCGTCGTGTCATCAACACTCGCTCTTATCGTTTAGCAAGTCCAATCCGGTTGGATGAGACCAGTACCCAATGGTTGCCACTTAGAGGTTGAAAATAAGCACTTGATTTATTGTCAGAGTTACATCCACTACGAATTGTCAAGTTAAAACCAATTCTAGTCTACCCTCGTTCTACAACTCCCAACCATCGAGTATATATATACGAGTAAAAAAAATCTGCATCACCCACAACGACAATGGATTAAAGGAAACTTAGCCTTACATGTAATGTATATGCAAATGTGTACTACAACAGCCTATTTGTGGGCATCTGGAGACAGTTACTAAAATACCTGAAGACTTTCTTTCTATGAGTAGGTGTTCCCCGAGCTTTATAGTATAAGCTAGTAAGACAGCCTCCGGATGTTTATAATATGCCAAATATTATCAGTTCGCTAAAACTCTTAACATCTCTACCTGCCTGTCTATCTTTAAATATCTCTTTAGCAAAGAACCTTTAACACCCTAATTACCATAGCATATACTAAACAAGTCCTCACTCCCCAAAGCCTTTAGCAACATCTGCATCAAATTAACCCTTATAAGCTCTATTCAAGAAATTCTGAAACATATTATGAACTCAAGCAGAAGACTATGTGAGCGCAGACGATGAAGGATAACTACACACTCAATGTTCGTGGACAAAGTGTAGGATAAAACATTGCCATCGAAATCATATGCATCAAGTTGAGAATGTAATCAAGCAAAAGAATCGTGCGTACGATTATACACGCTAACCATATGGACCGCTCCGATGAAGCAAGGCGAACAGAGTAAACCACACACAGAGATGATAAGCATCCTCAAAGTTCAAAATCCACATCCCATTCAAGACGAGACACACATGTCCAACAGGATCGCATCATATAGTTTCAATGCTAAAGTTTTTCCTGCGCCACCACAACACAGCAACAGCAACAACCAAAAGGACCGGCAAAGAAAAGACAGCACAAAGGACGGAAGGGATCTTTTGGCCACATTCTGCCAGATAGTGGTGTTGTTTAATATTATTAACAAAGAAGTTTGTCCCGAAATATCTGCTTCGTGGGTTTCATCAAAACAAAGGGGGTGGTGAAGGAGCATCGTGGTAAATTCTCCTCGACAATCGGAAGCACAAATCAAATTCAAAGAATGTTCGATTGAATTTCGTTGAGCTCACAAGGATTTCCATAAAAGACGATACCCAGCAACAGCTGTTGTTTGTCAGAACGAGTCCATCCATCCATCGGTAAAGTGGTTCATCGGAGGTTGAGGGGGTCCTCATCGATTTGCTAATATCCAGGAATAAGTTTTGAAGTTTATCCGAGGGATGAGGTAAAAGGATATTAAATGGGGTGAGTGTGATATCCAAATCCGTAGCTTTTTTTTGGAATCCAAATGCCCTGGTGACATATTGAAAGATAAATGCCCCATTAAAGGCATTTGTTAGAGATGAATAATGATCCAGAGTATGAATTACATACACGAAGGGTGGATTTATTTTTTTGTTTGCTTTCCCTTTAGAGAATATTAAATTGCGTCCTCTGCCAAATTATGAGATGCAGAGGCGGTAGAGGAAGCTGCTGTACGAGTTGTGCGTGAAAAGACAAAGTTTTACGATGCCACTCGGCACCCAAATGGCGCAAATGACTGTGATGATTTCCACTTAGCCCATGGGGCATAGCAGTAGCAGAAATGATGCACGGAATCCTCGGCTTTCGTATATATACTTCCATGTCAAATTTGCACAGGGTTTGTGAAAAATTATGTTTGCTCCTCTTCCTTTTCAGAGAATTGTAATTGATTTTGTATCAAAGAAGTCGCTACAAGGTAAAATTATTATTGGCATGGATGATGGTAAATCCGATTTTTAAATAGCATATTTCGTTACATGAAACGAGGACCAATAATTGGTGGTAATATATCGGGCTGCTTATGAAGATATTGAAATTGCTTGGCGTTTTTGTGGTTGTAGACGAGCTAGTTGGTTAGTAGAAAGACAAGAAGCCAAGCCTCTGTAACCTCCTCCCGGATTAAGGTGTCATACGACCCGAGAATCAGCCTGGCTGAGGATCCAAACAAACGACCTTCGCAATATCTAGCCTTACTTGCGCATTGCGATCTCTGTGCAAAAAGATCACCGTTCTTCGCCACTCTTGGGACCATTATGAAGAAAAAATCAAAGAGACTGGTTTTCCTTCTGAACCAAATGGCAACAGAATCTCAGAACTTGCAGCTGGAGTAGCTCCTGAAGAGCTGGAAGGAGACAAACTGCAAAGCTTCATGCTCACAGCCCCTCATCCCAACCAGTAGCCGCATGAAGCTAAGTAGTTCGGAACCCCAGCCAACATCCAACCATTAAGGCCTCGAGCAGTAACTCGCTATTTCTAAGCCAAAGGGAATATTGTAAGTAAAGAGCTGTAAAGCTACAAGCTCGCAGCTCGCTGCTTGCGTCACAAGATTCTATACAGACGCAGCGCAGCGTCTAGTAATATAGAAAAAATCCAAACGGTTCCAGAGGATAGTACAACGCTCTACCAACAGGTCAAACTAGCATGGACAACCAAAATGTTCACTGCAGTACCCACTGAAGAGAGCAACGACACTACGTGAAAGCGCCAAAGATCATCGAGGAAATTTCTTTGGTCTTCAAACGAGCTAAAGGGATAAGGTCGAAAAATCAATCAAAGCCTGCATAAGCTTCATCCAGGTCCATCAGTGAGGTACTCAAGGGTGTTACCATGCTGGCGGTAACCGACCGCAGCGACATTCCTCATCATAGTGAGGCTGGCTTCAGGTCACATTAGGCTGATCGCTTGTGCAGAACAGAGATCTTTTGATTTCTATCGCATTACCATATCCAAATCGGCGAGGTGAGACTTGACTCCGAGGCTAGAGGTGGTTGCGAAAGATGACAGATCAAGCCGTCAACAAGCGGGTACTTGGGTCCCAGCCAAGCCTTCTTATGTGGATGAAATAATTGAGACAAGTACCTCCAACTGTCAAGTGCATGGACTTTATAGATGTGCGCCCCTTGTGATCAACAAAGAATCCCTTGGCGGCTCAGTGGCGCAATGATTAGTGCGATGAACTGCCGCGCAGAAGTAATTAGTTTGATTCTCAAACACGCACACAAGTATGGTTGTGAGAAAGCTCGGTCTGGGTATTTACCAACCGGCTGCAAAAAACATTTTTGTTTTTGTTTTTTCTCCCCTTAAAGATCAAAATGGTGTAATACGCTATGGCTTTGATCCCATTAAATTAAAGTTAGCAAGATGAATGAGCTGGATACCGACGCGGTTCCTCCTCGGTCATCCGACCGGTAAGACTACCTCTGATCCTGATGCTGGTGTGAGTTTTGTATCTCAGATGATTAATCTGATTCGTCTATACTGGAGCGGAAAACTGGCAACAATTTTCTATTTGTAGAAGTTGAACGATGATGACAAGCAATCTCCCGCTGTCGGCAAAACGAAACATTAAATATAGGAAACGACGATAGCCACCCTATTTAAATGAAGTTAAATTAGCAATATTTGAACTTATGTTCAACAAGACTACCGGAAATGACGACCTTCCTGCCGAGCTAATGAAAAGCGGGTGGAGCAACATATACCAAATCATAAGCAAATTTTATCCGGAAGAGTTATACCTGATTTATGCAACCTTGACATCGTTTACCCGTTCAACAAAACATGAGATCCTCTCAAGTCTTAACTGCGCCTACAACCGAGGCACAAGTTTCCTCAACATCGCCTATTGTTTACTGTTTATTGTTTTTTGTCTTTGTTAAGTTCACATCTGTCAAGGATGGTGTATACTTTTAGACAAACTACCGAACTTTTTAATTTTTTTAACATAATTCTTGAGAGGTGTGTGCAAATCTCCCGAACCAACATCGGAAACACAATATTCATTAATCTGTGGAACTACTAGCGCTGGTGATGTCGACATCATTGGTCGGACTCAACGTGATGTCACAGCTACGTTTGCCATTATTGAGAACGAAGGAAATGGTTTTAATAGCAAATGGGGTGAACTGGTGATGTGCCCTACTGAATATTTCCCAACCCGAGTTGACTCGAGTTTTATTAAGCATAGTTACAATTCTCCGATATAAAAATATGCGCCTCTGTTATAGAAGCTATAAATCTTATTGGCAAAAAGCGTAGTCATTTTTATAAAACTCTACTGTAAAGTTACCATTCGTCTCATATTTACATGTAATTGTCCCACACCGAAATTTGTCCCACAAATGTCCAACAAAATTGGAAGTTGTCCCACACTGTCCCAATAATTTGAACTTACACTATTCGATCAGTTATTTTATAAATTTTGAATAATAATTTGACTTTGAACTATCAACATTAAAAAAATTGATGCAAGGTCTTATTTTCATATCGAAAAGGAAACAAGAATGTCTTAGAAAAATTAAAAAATAACCTAATCAAAACTATTTTTATGGCTGTGTATAACAACACTTCTAACCAAAGAGATACAAAATTTTTCAGATAGTTGTCAGATTTTTCTATGAACATAAGATGATATAAGTCAAATTTCTTGAATTTTCTACCTTTTTCGCAGATACATTCGGACTACCGTCATACAACTTTTCGAAGCCATAATATCGATTGAAAATTGGTAGCTCTCTACGTCGATGATATGAACACAAATTTTGGCGGCGCTCAAGAACATATTGCCAATTTTCTTTTTCAAAGTTGCGTTGGACCAAGAACTTTCATTCCGGGAATTCAAGCTATTGGTGACCTAGTGAAAAAACTTTTAAGAGCATTTGGGCCAGAAATAATCACTTGGAATTGTTACAAACGATAATAGTAAAAAAATATTAAATTTCATTCAGTTTGACCAAATAATTTGTTAGAAATTGACAATTTTCAGTTTTAGTAGAACTAATACGCCACCTGAATGCAATTTCCGACCTTTTTTTACTGTGACACTTGTGGAAGTTTAAAGAGTAAAATTGCTACAGCCATTTATTGGTATATAAATATTTTGTTGAGAAAAAAAGGTCAGTTATCCATTTTTTCCATAACTCTTTTAGATACCCAATTGGTGGTAGCAGATCAGGAAAATGAGTTCGTTGGTCACATTTATATCGAAGCCAGTTATCAGAAAACTTAGATGTCTCAAAAATTAAAAAAAACATATGAGAAGGCCACAATCCACTGTGTGGGATCATTTTATACCATATCCCATCCCATCCTTAACAAAAATATCCCCAAAATGTCAACATTATGGCAATGAAATATGAAAAATGTCATTGCGATAACATATTGTTCAGACAGTTTATCGAAATCTTTCATGATTCGACCAAAAAAAAAATATTTTCGCCTGGTTATGCTATGAAATAGTGTATAGAAATGGTTTTTGTATGAAAATAGTTAGAGCCGTTTTCAAAAAAATTGAGCTTATGTGTAATATTTATATGGCAGGTACCGTTAATAACATGGCTAAGAATTAAGACTCGCACAATAACCAAGAAAAAACCTGGATATGAAGTTAAAATAAAAACGGTCAAACCGTTTATGCTGGAAGGACCATTACGGACAGACGGACCCCGACGACATACAAAAGGGATTCCAAAAACACTTTTTTTGGGTTCTGCTATAATCATCATTTCAAAATCAATTAAAATCTCAAGGTCAATTTTTTTACGATAACAATACCTCTCCCTTTATACCCTATCCCATAAAGGTATATTAGCTTTGATACGTATTGTTACATAGAGAAATAATTTAGCTTTATATGCCTTAAAGTATATAGTTCGACTCAGAATCGCTAGCTCAGTCAATTAAGCCATGTCTGCCTGTCCGTCCGTCTGTTCGTCCGTCTGTTCGTCCGTGCGTCTGTAGGTAACCGGTTGTAGGGCCTTACATTTTGAGCTAGGATAATGAAATTCGGTTCATTTAATCCTTGTACGTTCTGTTCGAAAAATTGTAAACATTTTTAAACTATGCCCACTGGCACCCATTTTTTTTAGAAAAATCTAGTTTTTTGTTGAAAAAGTGTCTGTACAACATATCTAGACAATTCAAATGTGTATATTTCGTCTATACGAAGTTTTATGCCACGCCCACATTTTTAGGGCGTTTTCAGTAAAACAACGTTATTCGTTAAAAAAAAAAAATTGCGAAAAAAATTTAAATGCAAAAGGTTGGCCTTACTACGCTTACTCTTTGGAGATGTTTTCTTACAAAAGCCATTTCTATACACTGTCTCATATCATAACCAGATTTTGATAAACTGTCTGAACAATATGTTGTGACAATCACATTTTCTATATTTTATCGCCGTAAAGCCTGGATTTTAGGTATATTAATTTAATAATTTAAAGGATGGGATGGGATAGGGTACAAAACGATCCGCACAGCGGATTGTAGCCTTCTCATATATGTTGTTACTGATTTCCATTGCACAAAGTTTTTCAAAACCTGAATTCATTAAGATTTTGGTGTGCGTCATATTATAACCCGATGCTTAAAAAGCTTGAGTAAATCCATTAAACATTGGTCACTGTAAATATATGTTATTTCACATTTCTATAAGCCAAACGAATCTCTAAATACCCAAAATCTATACGACCTGTAATCGCTAAATAATGTATATATTTTTAAGGATTCAATCTCCCCCTACCATCGAACTATTGAAATAATTCCAAAGAAAATCATTTTTTGATTCAATTTTAAAACACACACGAGATAAGTTTTTCTTTTGCAATTTTCTCTTCGTATGCCATCCTGTATGCGCCGGACTGACCACATAAAAGCGGTCTGTAGGTATATCACACTAAAAGAAAATTAAACGGAAGGACAACGATAACGCCAAACGACGATGAGACGAAAGATCCAGGAATTACAAAGAAATTGCCGATGATTGGTATTTTATCTCCAATTTCGTGCTTTTATAGTATTTTTTGTTTGTAACATTTAAGAAAAAAAAAATTCCTTTGAAGTCTAACAGAAATCATCGGCCATAATGTAATGCTCATTCGAGGGTGCACAGTTGAAAAATTGTTCGGAAAAGTCATCGCCGTCGACGTCGTCCTCGTTGTCGTGCGAAATTATTGGAGGGTTGGAAGCTGCAAAGTAAAAAAAAGAACCAAGAGCCGGGCATGGACTATATAAAACTACGAGTAGTTCCTACACCACGATGAAGCAGGCTAATAAAGATTTAAGACGGAATTATCCTTGCATATAAATCGATGCATTAAAAGGTAGCACAGAGATGATAGTATCCTTCAGCCGTGTTTTTCGTGTAATGAAGATGTATTAAACGTAATGAATTCCTTAATAGTCCAAGTTTATTAATTAACTTTTTCACTGAGCAAGCGCCAGCAGGGGAACAACACGCACACACATACAGAGCACCCCAATGCCCAGCTTACATTTTAAAGAGTTGAAAAGATATTTCAATTTAAAAAGATTTCATTTTTGAAGGAGATAGCTTATAAATTAAGTTTAATGAGCGATAGCCCTTATGAATAAATAAAATTATAAAACGCGGTAATAAGAGTTGCGCTGAAAATATACGAAAGGAAATGTTATTAAAAAACGTTGCTATGGAGATTAACTTCTTAAGAAACCAATGGTGTCAGTATCGAACCAGCTATTTGGCTAGGATAATAATTTCAACTATACAACAAATGAGTATGGGTAAACAATTGTCAATAACATGTTTCTATGGCGGAAATATACATTTTGAAATATAACAGGTGAGCATTAAGGAAGTTTTTCTTGGCTGTCACATTATCTAGGCCCTTGAGGTCCCCACCACTTTAGCGTGGCTATTTTCATCGTTAAAACTCCTTATCCAAACCCTATAAAAAATGGGATTGCACATATTTGGAAGGCGCAATCAACTTGTAGTTGTAGTTGACGTGAAGTACGTCAGAGCGAGATACATGTGGACATCTCTATTAATTCCATCAAACGCAATCCTCTTAATGCTGCTCCAATTCAACTTATGGGGTTAATCGTCAAAATTGGCCCATTTGTGGTTCAGTAATTGTGAAGAAAAAAATGCGTCCACAACGCGTTATCGTGACATGGTAACCGAGTTTTTAATACTAAAATTACAAGATAAGTATGTGACCAACATGTGGTTTCGACAAGACTGTGCCACATGCCATACAGCTAAAGAAACAATTTATTAGGCATTTGCATATTGAGTGAATTATGGGACACCCTTGAAGACAGTTGGAAGATGGTAAATCCAGAAACCCAGCGCGAATCCTACTTTTTATTTATGTGTTCTGCAAGTAAACCACAATCCATTACAACGAAGAAAATCACTTAAGTCCAAATACATTCTTAAGAACATATTACATTCACTACACCAAATCATTGCTCGGCATTAGCTAACAAAATAAAATCAATGATGTTTCATGATCCTTTCACCTTGCACACACAAACAACCACCGCATTGAATGAGCACCGGGAATCAATTCGTTTCCATACGCATTCTGCTATGTTAATACAGTCAATACGTTATCCATAGTTAATTGCTTCGAATCAGACAGAAAGCGACAAAAGAAATCGAAATCACTTTAGCCATCTCTTAGTCATTTCCTATCATCCTCCGCGTCCTATCCTCCTGACAGTCATTCACCATTCTAACACCACGCAATTTACAAAAGAACACCTGTCGAAAATCTGGCAACTCAATTCCGATTTTCCTTGTTCTCCTTCTCATGCCATCGGAGCGTCACACGCAAAATGTGTCTCAATTTATAAGCCAAGGATTTCACCCACCCGTCAGCTCACTTACACTATAGAAGAGTCCCCCATTACCACACCGCGCTGAGCAGCACATCAGTTAACGAAGAAAAATTAAAGAATTTTTGACAGCCTCCGAGAGAAGGGCACTCTCCCATGTTTTGAAAAACAAACAGAGAGTGCAAGTGAGAGAGTGTACGTAAAAAATTAGACATTCACTCCATCTCTATAAATCATTGCTTTTTTTGTCCTGTTTTTTTTTCGAAATCACTCCTACTATGTCAGTCACTTGCTTCCCTCCGCCATGCTCGGCGGTATCGTTTAGAGAACAACGACGCAAAAACGAGGAATCTCGAAACAACAAAAAGGAATTGCTTCATACCATTACCCAGTCCTCAGAGAGGGGCTAGGACCTACACCCACCTTAAGTGGTGGCACTGCTACTGCCACCGTCACCACCAGTCTGTCATTCACCCATATTCGCCCTAATTCTAGTACAAGGATCAACGTTTATACCTCAATAAGCTGATGATTAATAGCTTCAGAGCGAACAACTTCCATAAACGAGCGGCCCCACGCTAAGGAGTATCTATAGTCCCCGCGAATCAGCCTCTGAGAATGACGTGATGGTTGGTCCGGGTACTCTATGCATATGCTGGAGCAGTGAAACATCTTCCGTGTTTGAATTGTTTGAATATTTGCAGTTGTGAGGTTTTATCTTTCCTGGATTTTTTTTCCGCGTTGTGTTCTTAGTCCTGAGTCATCTGTGGAAGATGAGACGTGAGCGCCATATCATTAAATTTCCTGGCCCTGCTTTACCCATCTATATTGATGTGCCATCATTTTACACATGCAGTGCGGAGTGTGAAGTGTCCTGAAGCAGATTTCACTTGGGTTTGCGGTTACCAGGTAAATTTATTGGCTGGTGAGCTGTAGACGTACAGGATGTGGTAACAACGGCTTATTATCGAGCCACAAGAGATGACTCGAAAAATAACTTACGTCAACAGACCAATAACTTGATGCAACCAAATTTTCTGATACGTTGGCATATGTTCTTTATTAAGTCATCTCTTTCGTTATTATATATATATCGGTAGGAAGGTCTCAGAATCACAGTAAGAAAGCCACAAGAAAGAAAACAGAAAAACTGAACAGTGCCAATTCAAGAGACAAAACTCAAATTAAAATATCTCTGCCGTAATATATAACAGACTGAAAGTTTTCATAATCCGTGAGTCTCCCACCGCAAGCATCCTCGAGTGACAGAACCAAATTGTAGCTAGGGGTAAGATCCTCAATCAAAAAACCACATCAGACGGCAACTGATTAACTCCCAAGATGGCATCAATGGTGTCGTCTAAGTAGTAAAAAAAAATAATAAGCTGCTCTGATATATTTGAACAACTGGACGTATAGGAATTTCATGGGTTCAGGCCCCTTGAACATAGATAGTGGCGTCTGAGTCGAAAGACTACCACCAGCGCCCTTGACAAAACAAGCATTGAGAGGTTATTTTAAACGGCATTGTTGGGAAACTCATCCTGGCAACGGAGGGTAATTGACTTTGCAGCTGCATGAAGTTCCACTGTAGCCAGCATACGATTTTCTCACATCGCCTTATGTGGCACTTACAAAAAGAATCCGACTTCAACCAACTTGAAGTGCTCAACCGATGGCTGATTTAAGATGCATGTTGATGGAGGTTCAGCTTTGTTTACGGATTGTAGCTTAACTTAAGTAAGTGAGACATCTTGTCATAACCAAAACTTGATTGAGCCTACAGCTCACCACTTTTCATGCGATTTGGCACCCCAATTTTTTAACACAACTATTAGGGCCCTTTCACTCAATAGTTATTTTCTCTGTGACCTTTGTTTAAATAAGTCAATTTATTTTTTATTTTGAACATGAACAATTTTGTCTTTATGTTTTTTCTTTGTTAGTTTTATGACATTCTGTTGCTCGGGGTTGATTTGAGTTTCAAATAAAAAAAATCTATTTTTGGTTATTAACAAAACATCACACTTGGCATGCTTGCGGCAATGCTCGGTCTAACTCGCCGGATAAGTGTGGATTCTTGATGTTGTTAACACCTATGCAACATAGAGAAAAATTCTCATGCCAAGATTTACATACGTACATATGTTTTTGACTTATTATCTATCGGACGGGCATTCACTAAAAAAAAGGTTAAATCAATCTTAGGTACTTTAAATAGTGTGGCTGGTGGTATACCGCACTGGGTACAATTTTACCCTCCCAATCACTTCACGTGACTCACCTTTGGCAACCATATTACCCATGTTTTAACTAGTTGCCCCTAAATTAAAGACTGAGTTTTGCCTAGTTATCAATCAGAATCAGCTTTAAGTTTCTAGCCCCCATTCAAAAAATTAGACCTGCATTTTAGTTATAAAATTCAAACATAATATTTATTCATAAAAAAAAATTTAACATAATTCATAATTTTGACGGTGATTCATTAAAGTCAAAAGATTAAATATTTCTGTATTCAGGACTAGCTAGCGAATCCATCTTATTAAATAAATATAATTATTTAATTAATATAAATTTTGTTGCATGTCAAATTATCAAATTATCAAATTAAAAAAATTTTTTTTATAAATCTTTTAACTTACAAATACCAAATTCCAAACTGGCGTTGGTCTTAACAAATAGCAATTTAATTAAATGTAATGAATGGCTTACGTTTTTAGATCCTTTTTCTATCGGATAGTTTAAAGTTATGATTGTGTAAGTGTATGTGTGTCAGTGTAATGATTTGTGTATGATGATGAATCTTCGAATCTCTATTGTTTTATCTACAAATGTTGTTAAATTAATTTTTTTTAGTAAGTCATAAATTGCATGTTTTTTTGTTCATTAATATTTAACGTCTGGATTAAGGTATATATGTAGATATGTTCAAATATTTTAACAGTTTACGAAATTTCAACAATACTATACTAATACTAATACTAATATACTAATCTTATAATAACTTATTCTAAACTAATCATAATTATACACAATTCAAACCTGCTCCTTCTACCGATAATTGTGGGGGATTGGATATTCATACAGCTGATACCTTGTGAAGCTATGATCAGCTGCCTTCTGATATCACTGATGTGTATGCGCCTTTCCACAGTGCAATACCAAAACAGGTTCAGCGTATCTGCAAAGTTGCTGTGACAAAAAAAAAAAACGCCGTCTGCTTTGCAACATGTGTCCACACACAATGCCTCAGATAACAGGTGGCTAGTACTGCTTGTTGGTTGCAAGTGCACAGTCTGCAATTTTGTTGCCGTTATGGTTGATGACCACTGGAAACTTTTTCGCCAAGAGCGGGTGTAAATGATAACCTCACAAGTATTGGTGTTAAGAGACGAGGCGGGATAAGAAGATAATGGCTGCGAGTGATGTGTACTCTTTGATCACCTTTAGATTATACCAAATTAAATAGTTTGGGTGGAATCAAAAGTAGGAGTACCAAAGCTGCCGATCAAATCGATTCTCTCAGTTGAATGCAGTATCGATGTTTTTTTTTTTGTTGTAGGTGTGCACAGAGATTAGGTGGAGATCGACTATGGGATTATTCCATTAATCAAATCTCCACATGTCTTAAAAATTCGCAGGGAAACCACAACTAGAGAATTATCACTATTAGGTTTTATAACATAAGTAAACATTTTTACAAACTCACCAATTATTATTATTATTTTTTTTTTTGCGAGCAAGTATTTTATTAAAAATTATCAGTTCATAAAAAAAATTAAATTTGGTATACAAATATGATATAGGTACGTTTAAATCAAATTTGAAAAAAAAAATCCAAAGATTTTAGATAGATATATATTCACCTCGATTGCCAAAATTAAAAAGAAAGATCGAGTGACAAGTTTTTTGCTAGTAACCTCGCTGTAATTGATTTTTCGATTTGGTTTTTTTTTTTTCTGTCATCTCTCAGAAATGACAAATGTAGACTTTGTTATTCATTTTTATTTACGTGTTGGTAGCTTTGGATATAATAAAAACTGTATTACCAATTTGCTATAGTAAAAATAACATATAGAAAAACTACTTAAATTTTGATGCCTACGTCACAAAATCTAACATTCGTAACAATTCCTTTTCAGCTTTGTTTTATTAATAAAAGTGTAAGCACGTGACACGTGACACAAAAAGTAAAAATCTACGAATTTTCTATTGTTTTGGTTAAGGACCTATAATATTGCATGTTTGTTTTCACTTCTTCCTTTTATATTATTTAATGAATTTTTTTTTATTTAATACAAGCTGGCCCGGCAGAATTCGTACTGCCTCAATCGATAAATAAAAGACCCAAACTTTTGTATAAAATAAACTTTAAACAAACGAAAGGAATCCATAATTAATAAACAAAAAAATGCTCGTTTTGAATTAATGCATGAAGTTATTATTTTCGATTATTTACACATGATGTTGCTTAATTACAATACAGAGTTTTCTTGAAATACTGGCTATTTATAAGGTTTCAATTTGATATTGACAGACACACACAGTGGTTATCGCAAAGGCCAGACGTACAAAAAATTGTAAACGTATAAAATCAAATGGTAAATCCGTTGGAATCATCGGTATACGCGGGATCAAGTCATCCTCTCCTTTGTATTTTCCTTTTATGGTTGTTGCCTCAATGACGTTATTCATCACATTTTTTTACAGCCAGTATTGTTCCATTGCACAGTCGAGGTTGAATTATGTTACGCAGCATGATGAAAACTGATTCTACTTTTAACTGCAAATTGTGAGGTGGTGATCCAGGCAATTCCAGTGAATTTAAAAACTCCGTAGGATAGTAGACTACGTTATCCTGGCTCATAACGGTGTCGCATGATTTGAAGGAAACCAACTGTCCCGGAAGAAAATTCTGAATGGTCGCATTGAGATCCTCGACATCTTGCTCGTTCACCTATCCAGTTATGGATATTGAACTGTTGCGCTGTATCTGGGAAAACACACTGAATGAGCTCCCCTTTCAAGTGCCAAACAACTGCTTCGCAAACACATTTGCAGTTTCATCTTGTTGCAAAAATACTCGCATGTTAGTTGTTTATTGGAGTGTCTTTACGTACCGCCAAAAATTCGATGATTTTAGGCATGCGTTTAGTTCATCAGCAACACTTGATCGGGGAATAACTGGAAGAGTCTGACGACAATCACCTGACAACAGAACTATGGCCCCACCAAAAACATTTTGGTTGTCACGACGATTTTCCAACGTTCTGTCCAGTGCCTCCAACGAGCTGTAATTGGCCATTGTGCATTCATCGCAAACAATCAATTTGCATCCCTTTAGGATCTTGGCCAATGCGCTATTTTTGGCGATGTTGCAAATGGGAGTTTCGTTGATTTGCATTATTAGTAATAATTTCAACTACTCCAGATGAAGCAAACGCTAAAGCTACTCTATTTCAATCTGATCCTCGCCAAAAGCAATGAAATAAGGAACGTTTCCGGTTTCTCCGGGAGCATCAAGAAAATAAATTCCACCACATCCACTCTTGTTGTTGATTTAATTGTGGAACATTTGTTAGAACTGTTTTGGCCAATGCTTCAATGTCGTACTGTTGTTCTCTTTGCAACTCGTGCTGTAATGCATCGTGCATATAACATGACAATACTCTATTTGCCATCAACACATATCTTGTATCATGATCAATGCTTACTGACTTAAGTGGCGCTACAGTCCTGAATAAACCGGGCCTCAACTAACTTGCCTCTCCAACTAGCCCGCTCCTTAACTAACTGCCTCCAGTTACGCCCTCAAAGTTGGTTGAGGTCGGTTTCTACTTTTGCGCGCCACTTAAAACGAGGTCCTCCTCTACTGCGTCCGACGTCTGGGTGGAAACCGAAGACTCTGCGAGCCGGAGTATTGTCCAATGCGGAGTTTTTTGACAAGGGGCATGTAGCTGTACAGCTCGTATAGTTCTTGGTTGAATCTTCGTCTCCATAGCCCGTCAACGCAAACGGGACCGAAGATTTTTTGAAGAATTTTTTCTGAAATCGACCAAGGATTTACTACTGAATTGCCTTTTTAGCCCGAAGAAACAGCGGTTGACAAGAGTAATTGTTCGTTTTATTTCTGACGAGATGTTGTTGTCAGACTTAATAACGGAGCCGAGATAGACAAAGTCCCATACTAACTCATAGTTATATCCTTCAATGGTGACATTCTGTCCGATTCGTCGAAGTTTGGTTACCCTTCGTGTTGACAGCATATACCTTTTCTTGCCCTCATTTACTGCTAGACCCATTTTTGCCGTTTTTTTCTCTATACTAGCAAACGTGGCTATGACATCACGTTGGGTCCTACCAATGATGTCAATATGCTAGTTGTTGTACCGATTAAAATTGTAAAATTGTGCCTCTGTTGTTGGCTCGTGAGTTTTGCACAACCCTCCGGCTTTATAAAGCAGCCTTATTAAGCTTGAGTTTTGATATTGCTATCCTGACCTTACTCAGGTAGGGTGGTTGGCAGTTTTCGCCATTTTCGTCATTGTAAATATTGAATGGATCCTTCTGCCTGAGAGCAGAATGTTGTTCGTCATCGCCGTTTAACAGTCGAAAGAAATGGTTCTTTCATATCCTCAGCATCGGCTGTGTCTCAACTACGATATTTCCTTGTTCATCTCGACAATATTTTGTTCGAACTTGTAGCCTTGGCTTTGACGTTTTACACTTTGGTAAAACTTGCGAACAATTCTCCTGGATGCACCTCTTTGTATACTCGATTACGCGCTTTTCTTGCTCATTTTTCTTCTTTCTGAAAAGCAGTCTTTCGACAATAAATTTTTTCACATTATTTCTGGATTGTTGTATCGTGGTGGATATAAGCATTTTCACTTTAGCTGCAACGAGGTAGTGGTCCGTGTCGATCTTAACTCCTCGGAATGTTTGAACATCCAATAGACTGGATGCGTGCCTCTTGTCTATCGATATGTGATCAATTTGGTTGACCGTTCGTTTTTGTGGAGACCGTCATGTCCCCTTATTTAAGTCGAAGTGAGGAAACCGTGCGCTGGCTATAGTGGCATTTCGTTCCGCAGCGAAGTCAATTAGCCCAATGCCGTTACAAGATGTGTTGTCGTGTAGACTATGTCTTCCGAAAATATTTATGTTGGCAAATTTGGCCTGGATGCTTATTGGTACAATGCGTTCGCTTATGTCTTGGAAACATAAAACTTATTGCCTAAGACTGGCACTTAAAACAAATCCGCATCCATATAGTAGCTGTTTCTGCAAGTGCTAGGTCCGTAGTAAATGCCACAGTATTTCATCCTCTTTCCTTGAAATTCCTAGACAACCGGTTGTCCGAATACGTCTAAGCAGCTTGTATATGTTCGCCTTGGCAGAAGGCCGGGTATTCATTCTGCTGTTTTTCGTCATGTTATCAACACTCGCGCTTATCTTTTAGCAAGTCAAATCCGGTTGAATGAGACCAGTACCCGATGATTACCACTAGCACTTTACCATAAGCACTTGATGTGTAGTCAGATTTACAACCACTTTCCAGTGCCAAGTTAAAGCCAATCAGAGTCTACCCTAGTTCTACAACACCCAAAAATGTTTGTAGTTCCTGTGATCCAAATTTCAAAGTCGCATTCGGCGACCTTTACTATGCTATGTCTAGTTTTGGTACACTCATCCGTCTGTACAGGGTAACGGTGGAGAATTATCACTGCTCCATAAGGCTCGGAAATGACCTCACTGATATCAGAAATGGATTAAGGAGGCGCCCAGTCATGTAAGGATTGTGCAAAACTCCCGACCCAATACTAGAACCAAAATCTTTTAAAAATCTGTGTAACGTCTGGCATAAAAAAATAAATAAATAAATTTATAGCGCAACAGCCTCGTACCCAGGGCCTAGCTTTTTTGTGTGTGTACTTCTTTGCACGATGGCGAGACCTCCTGTTTTATGCAGAATCCGAACGGATACGTTGAGATAATCTATTCAGATCACCACGAGAGGAGGGCCAGTGAAAAATCATTTAGGTGTTGCTAGACTGGGAATCGAACCCAGACCTACTGCGCAGCAGTTCAATGCACCAACCATCGCGCCACTGAGCCCGTCATATGTAACTTCTAGCATACGCCGACAATATTGACATCATTTTTCAGACCCAAGGTGATGTCACAGCCAGTTTGCTAGTATAAAAAAGGAAGCGCTTTAAAATGGGTTTGACATTAAATGAGGTATATGTTCTCAAATATAGGCTGTCTGCACCAAAGTATACATAAAATACCTACAATTTAGACAGAACTTCACCATCGTTATATACAAAATTGATGTAGCAATGGACTTTGTCAACATCGGCTCCACTAGTTAACTCTGATAACAAGATTTCTCCAGAAATAAATCGGAGAATCACTCTTGCCGATAGCTTATTCTACGAGATAAGTGAAACTTAACGTACCTACTCTCCCACTATTATATAGACCAAAGCCACAATCAATAACATTCCTTAGCTACTTTTCATTACAATTACCTTCTACCAGAAAATTCCAATGGACAAGCAACCCACTTCAATTTCCAGAAATGCATTAATAATCTCTCTGTTCCATAAACACAAACTGTCCTTACTGTCGACTATCGTTGGCGTCAAAGATACCCTTCGCACAAAGAAATCCTGATAACACCATGAAATAGGGAAATAAAAAGAAAAGAAAAAGGCCAAGGCGAAAGCAAAACCAATGTCACATACAATAAAACGTTTTCAATTAATCAAAAGTCCCCTCCACTTGGTTGTCCAATAATTTTCAAAATCTAACTTGACAATGAACCCAATGTACACATCCCCAAACCCTTATCCAAAACCACTTCTGCAAGGAGTAAGGAAGCTCAACTCGCGCAATCTTCTTACTTTTTCCACTGCTACCACCAAGCTCTCCCTCTCTCTCTCCAGCGGATAACCCAACAAACAGCGAACAACGAAACGGAAACACCAAAAAATTTCTCCAATGTCCCACAATGACAAATGACTTCTTATTGAATTATGTTCCTCAATTGGACACAAGTTGACAGCTCCTTAACAGTAAGGAAAGGAAACGAGCCAACCCGGAAACAACGAGGATATTTTTATTACTTAATATTGTGTGTGATTATAATGAGAGGGAATAAATTGTGAACAACAAGAATTGTAATTTGCTAGCCCCCATCGTTGACGACTACGGTAGGTTACCCCCCCGTCTTTGCTTTTGGGGTCATCGTTATATTTCTGCAACCCAGGATCTCATGATCGCATGAATGTCTGTCAAAGTTTTTTGTTTGAATCATTGGACACATGATGTTGTCAAATTCAGTTCTGATGGATTGGACGGGTATAAGCCTGCAAAGCATATTGCTTTGCAGAGAATTTTGAGAAAATGACAGATTTTTAAAAGCCGATAAAACTGACAGGACCAAGTGAGCCATAATAATCGAAATGTAATCGATGTAGTGCCGTGCTGCTCTTTTTCAATTGGGGTCGGGGTCATGTGGTGATGGAAAATAGTAAATAATTAAAAAATAATAATTAGCAAGATTGCCCAATTTGGAATACTGGGCGTAGGTAGCATGAACCCAAGTAGCACTTTTTGCTACCACTCATGTGACCTTTATTTTGATGATGGTTGTGGATGTGATACAGGCGGTTTCTAGATCCAGCCTGTGGGGTTTAGAAAACGAATAAGATATTGAGAACATTAAACAGATGAGGTGCAGGCGAACAACTAGCGGAAGCCCTAAACTTCTACAAATCAGACATTACCGCCATCCAGGAAATACGATGGGGTGGGCCGGGCAAAAAGAGGATGAACAAGTGTGACATCTACTATGGACCGTGTTATAGTGAGCAGAAACAGCGATTATTCGGATGCGGATTTGTTATAAGTGCCAGACTTAGGGAAGAAATTTTATGTTTCCAAGACATTGGCGAACGCATTGTAACGATCCGTATCAAGGATAAATTCACCAACATTAGATTTATATGCGCTCACGCCCCAACGGAGGAAAAAGATGATATAGCTAAGATGATAAGCTACTTGACAAGACCTATGAGCGACTACCGAAGAACGATGTTAAAATCGTGCTGGGTGATCTTAACGCAAAGGTAGGAAGAGAAGACATCTTTAGCAGTATTGTCGGAAAACATAGCCTACACGAAAACAAGTCTGGTGACGGACTTAGGATAATTGAATTCGCTACGGAACGAAATGCCACTATAGCCAGCACACGGTTTCCTTACCTCGATATCAATATGGGGACATGGCGGTCTACAGTAAAACGAACGGTCAACCAAATTGATCACATTGCGATAGACAAGAGGTACTTTGGATGTCGGAACATTCCAATGGGCTAACATCGAATCGGACCACTACCTTGTTGTATAGCAAAGGTAAGGATGTGGATATCCACCACGGCACAGCAATCCAGAAATACTGTGAAGCAATTTAATGTCGAAATACTGCCATGGCCTTTGCGCAACGCATATCCCATAACCTGTCGAATAACACAATACCACTAACATTAATCGTCGAAGAACAATGGCAGACTGTTAAACTGCGATGACGAACAACATTTCGCTGTCAGGCAGAACGAATCAATTCAATATTGGCAACGACAGTGAAAACTGCCAACCACCCGACCTGAGCAGGTTGCAGGAAATTATGGCCTTCCCCTAAGTTTTATAAAGCCCGCGGGGATGACTTGTTAAATAACATCCACTAACTCATAAGCCTAATCTGGTCTGAATATGCCTGAGTAATGGAACCTCAGCATCGTTTTCCTGATGAACAAAAAAGGAGACCCTCTAAACAGCGCCAAATACAGATGCATAAGTCTTCTCAACCTGTAATATGTGGACGCCTGAAACCGTTTACCAAAAACCTGATCGGCCCTTACCAGTTTGGTTTTGGTAAGGAAAGTCCACAACCGATAAAATGTTTACACTTCGGCAGATTCTGGAAAAAAAAAACCAAAAAAACCCAACTCGATGCCCACCACCTATGTATCGATTTCGGCAGCATTCATAGAGAGGAACTATACACTGCCATGTATAGTTTTGGTATACCGCCAAAACTCTCTCGTTTGTCTAGGATGACGATGGAGAATTATCGCTGCTCCATCAGTGTCAGAAACGACCAGGTTCTATTTAGAAGATCGTTTTTTCTAGTTTTGTCGTATTAAGGATAAGATACTTGATCGTCTGAGAAAGTAGGCTTATGACGCCAGCGTGGTCTAAATATTAAAGGTATGATTTATGTGTCCATCTCACTAAAACATTACACACCAAAAAATCGTTTACACAATATTACAAATTGTCACAGGATGTTAAAGACATTCCTAAGGTATTCGAGCGAGCTATTATATTTCGCTACGTTTAGTTTTACTTCACCATTAGTTTATAATTTGTAAAAGAAAATGTGTAATGGTTATCTAGATATCTTGTCGCTATTTACGCATCTTGAAATATGTTTTTATATGCGGTCGTTCGAAATAAAGAGTCAAAACAGGCATGGACACTCTTTCGGTTTTGACAATGCAGGTTTCATTTAAGCAGAATGACTGCAGAATTTGATTTCACTTCAATGGCAAAAGACACCGTTGTGTTTTAAAAGCGTTAAGTTCCACTGGTTTGGACATATCCAATTTAATATTGCTGTCGAGGTTGGAACTTGAAATATAATGAAAATGTTGAGACACCATCACGTGCTGTAGACGTAAAGTGGATCCTTGAGGAACATCAGCGTTTATTTGGTGATTATATGACTTGGAAAAGTTTAAAATAACTTGAATTCAATGGCTCGACAAATGCTATATTTTGCATCTTTTTCGGTAGATTCATGAGGAATAGGAACGATGTTACTTAAGCAGTGTTTTTTGGAAGAAAACAACTTACGGAAGGGTGGTGGAGATACCATCGGAGTCTTTGGATTTGTGTATGTCATCTCGAAGAATTATTTGTGGACTATACGAGTAAAAAGTGAATTGTATCCGTAATTATACAGTTCTACGATCTTAAGAAGGGAATCTGAGTGTAATCTGGGAACGTGGTCCTTTGTTCTGTTCTTGTCGTAGGAAGGCCATATCTTCCTCGATATGACCCAATTTGTTAACGTTATCCATTTGGAGTCGACCTTCTTCAGGAAGTATGAGTGGACTTGTCCCTTAACCGCACCTAGCGGGATACGGACTCTTGCCGCACGTGAGACATGGAGAACTGAGCCTTGACTGACTAGCTTATCTGCACGCTCGTTTCTTTCAATGTCACTGTGCTCCGGAATACTGAGAAGTGTGACCCTAAAGCGTTCGCCAAGGTGGACAAGTTCGTTCCGTCATTCCTGTACCAGTTTGTGAAGGACATGTAATCCGAGTTTATGGATTTGACGGCCACTTGACTATCTGTGAGAATATCAATATTTTGTTTTATCGTAGTGTTTCTTTCCCAGTAGCGTGGAAACCTCTCAGATAGCCAGTAGTTCGCCTGAAATTCGCTGGAAAAATCCGGTAGGCGGTATAAAATTGATATTTTCGTTGATTCCGAGTAGACCCCGGATCCCACACCATAGTTCACCTTAGATCCGTCGGTGTGGACGACCCTGTCGAAATCTCTTACTACTTCTATTCCCTTTCACCAGAAGAGCTCAGTCTGGTAGAAATGCCTAACAGAAGCCTTGTCTCGAAGCTGAGTGTTTGTAGTCTGTTGAAAACGTGACCATACCGTTTGGTAACGAGTCCAGGATATTACATACGGCCTTGCAGTCCAGCGTCCTCACTACATGAGTCTTACTGAGCTGCTTAAAGCGCTCGATCCGTTCTTCGTCCAGTTTAACTAGAATTTTACTCATAACCATTCTACTGCGTCCGACGTCTGGCTAGTAATCGAAGACTCTGCTAGCCGGAGTTTTGGTGTCCATTCGCTCTACATGTCTTAGCCATCTTACACTACCAATACTGAGTTTTTTGTCTAGGGGCATGTCTGGTGTCTGCAGCACAGCGCGTATAGTTCTTTGCTGAATTTTAGTCTCCATAGCCCGACAACTCAAACGGGAATGTAGATTTTTGGAACAATTTTCCTCTATGGTGACGTTGTGTTCAATTTGTCGATGTTGTGCGTCGTTACTCTTGTGACTCTGGTGTTGGCTCGGGAGTCTTGGACTTTCCAGCCCCAAAACCGCACTGATAAGGGCCGAACAGGTTGTTGGTAAACAGTTTCAGACGTTCACATAATGTGGCAGATAGTAAGCGATTTTTGGGAGATTTACTTCTCTGTAGAGGGCGCAGTTCAGACTGTCTCCTTGTTTGTGGATCGGAAAAACTATGCTGAGGTTATATTCTTCAGGCATACTTTCGTCATACTAGATTTTGCTTAGGAATTTGTGGATCTTTTTTATTTTTTACCAAGTCATCTCCGATGGCTTTCTAAAGCTCGGCGTAATGGCCATCATATCCGGCAGCCTTATAAGACTTAGTTAAGACATTGCTATCCTCACTACACTTAGGTTGGGTAGTTGGCAGTTTTCGCTGCCTTTGCCAATATGGAATGGGTCGTTCTGCCTGACAGCGGATCGTTGTTTGTCATCGCCCTTTAACAGTCTGCAGAAGCTGTTGTTCCATATCCTCAGCATATCTAATGTGTCTCAACTACTTTATTTGTTGCTCTTTTGTCTTCTTTCTGAATAGCCGTTGTTCTTCCTTCCTTCATTGCATAAAAAGCTCAGTGCCAGCTCTCACTTGCAGCTTATCCCTTTGGCACTAGTTCAATGCTGCGATCATCGATTTTTTTTTTGGGGTTCGCTGGAAGGAAAAATCATCGAAAGACATTGCAGAGGTTTTATCGCGAGGGAACCTTCTGCAAGAGTGAGGGACTTTAACCTCCCGAAGACTGACTTTTGTATGTCTTCAAGGAATCGCACCTATTCGTTAGACTAATCAGCAATTTATTTTTCACATGTATTATATTTTATAAAAATATAAATTTTAAAAGAAATTCCGACGTTGGTCGGATTTCTATGAGTTTTGTTTGAAATTGTACTTAAGTTTCAGTATTTCTTTTTTTTATATATATATCTTTAGCTACATAGGTCAAGGGGTTTAACCCGTCTTAATCTCCTGACTATATTGTCGGTTCTTAAAAGCTGTGCTATTTCTTAATTAACATGGCTGAGAACCCTATCTCTGTGTCTTAGAGCTACGTTTTTAGCTTCATCTTCAACTATTTCAATATATAGATCTCTATGTAGATCGGTGTTACGTATGTACCACGGTGCGTTAACTATGCTCCGTAGTACTTTGTTTTGGAAGGTTTGTATTCTTAGTAAGTTTGTCTTGCATGTGCATGCCCACATCAGGAGCCCATAGGTCCATACTGGTTTAAGAATTTGCTTATATAGCAATAATTTATTGTAGTTGGATAAGGGTGAGTATCTCCCAATAAGCCAATACATTTTACTGAAGCGGATGTTTAACTCATCTCTTTTTTTCTTTACATGTGCTTTCCAGCGCAGTTTGGCGTCTAGAGTCATCCCTAAATATTTAGCTGTATTTGAATATTCCACTACATTACTACTTATGTATACTGGAATGTGTGGTACATTTTTTAACGTAAAATTTATATGAACTGACTTCAGGTCATTTAATCTGATCTGCCAATTTTTAGTCCATTCTGAGATATTGTTTACTGCCTTTTGAAGCTTTTTTGTAGCTATTTCGACAGTTTCTCCTACAGAAAGTATAGTAGTATCATCTGCAAAGGTAGCTAGAGTGATTTCGTCACTTTCGGATTGATCACTAGTGAATAGGAGATATAGTACTGGACCTAAGACACTGCCTTGAGGTACACCAGCCTTAATTTCTCTTAATGTTGAGTACGTCGTTTCTTGTTTAATTATGAAAAATCGCTGGAGAATATACGACTCCAATATTTTTGAATGCTGCTTCGGCAGTTGCTTTTGTAATTTATGGATCAATCCTTTGTGCCATACTTTGTCGAAAGCTTGTGATATATCAGGAAATACTGTAGAGCATACTTTTTTCTCTTCAAAAGCATTTTCAATTTTATCAGTGATTCTATGCACTTGGTCAATTGTTGAGTGTTTATTCCTGAACCCAAATTGATGGCTCGGTACTAGCGATTTGTCTACAAAAATATTTTGCAGGCGTCTTACCAGCATCTTTTCGAATAGCTTGGACAACATTGGTTGTATCGATATTGGCCTATATGATGTTACTTCGCTAGGTGGTTTACCTGTTTTTGGAATCATTATAACCTCCGCGACCTTCCATATGTTTGGCACATATCTTAATCTAAATACAGCGTTTATGATCTGCGCTAAATGTTTCAGTATTTTTTTTTGAGAATTGTTTTAAAATTTCCCCCGTTATTAAATCAAACCCTGGGGCCTTTTTTATGTTTATACCTTCTTTTATTTCTTTGGCAAGTTCTTTAGACGTAACCGGTCGAATTGGTACATCTTCCTGGCACGTTTCTTCCATTAATTGATAGTCTTTATCTTCATATGGTTGGAAGACGCCTTCAAGATGCTCAGCAAAAGTATTTGCTTCTTCTTGACTGCTTTTTGCCCAGTTTCCTTCTCTGGTTTTCACTGGTGGGATGTGAGCTGTTGGCCTGTTCATTTTCTTTGTTGCCTTCCAGAGCGAGTAGTCAGTACTAGCATCATTTGTTAGGCCTGTAAGGTATTTTTTTAGTGACTCATTTCTGAATTCAATTATTGATTTTCTGAGTTTACTATTTAGCCTGTTTAGTTTGTTTTTGTCAATTGGAGCCCTTGTTTGTTGCCAACGTTTTCTAGCTGTTTTCTTTTCTGCAATAATTTCACATATTAAAAGAGGGTATGAATTTTGTTTTATTTTGTTTTTTATTTTTGGAGCCCATGCAGTTTTTTGTATATTGTGTGTAAATAATTGCACTGCTTCCTCTATTTGCTCTTCTGTTTCAATAGCTATGATTTGGGTATTTTCTTCCAACTTCTCTCTGAAGTAGCTCCAGTCAGTTAGCTTATTAACTAGTGTTGGACTTTGTTCTTTCATTATTATTTTATCGCCAAGTGTGAAAAGTATTGAAGAGTGATCTGACTGTAGGTCTGGCCCTTCTTCCACATTTATATTATTTGAGGAGATATTTTTTGTTATAAAGAAGTCGACAAGATCTGGGGTTTTATTCCTATCTGTTGGCCAGTAGGTAGGTTTTCCCGACGAATGATATTTACTGTTTTCAGCGCGATTTTAACATCTTACTTAGATAGTTGCTCTTAAGTTTTGTCAAGGAGCCCGTAGAAGCAGACTTTCGCTATATCTATCATCTTTTTCCACCAAAGAGTGTGATCGCATATAACCTTATGTTGGCGAATTTGGATATGATGCGGATTTTTGCAATGCATGTCTTGTCAAAGCATAAGTCTGTTACTTTTAACAAATCTCATATTCCATAAACGAACGTCGTTGTCCATTTTTCGTTATCAACATGAAAATCAATCATTTACAATGCTCCTGGTTGCTTGGTAATAACAATATTTTCCATGAGTTGTTAGTTAACCCAAGAAGAGGAGGAAAGTTTTACTCACCTTCTATGCTTTTGTCGTGCTTTCTCAGTAAAAATTAAACTTCATCTGGGAGAATACTGCTTCGACAATCTGGTGAGCTGGCTAACATCAATGTCAGAAACCTGCTTCGATACACATTTAGCTCTGAATGTTTTTTTTTTCAAATTCATTTTTTATTTACTTAAAATATTAACTTAATACTAGAGAAAAATGCTTAAATCGAACTTATCAATAACATGTTTACTTAATCAAACTTATCGGCCCATAGTGGGCGCTCTAAACTTATCTCTAACGATTTTATTTAGCTTTTCGGCTTGAATTTATATTGTTTATATCTTTATATGTATATATTTTGTTTTAATCTGCAAAGAAAAATTACAAAAAACTTTGAGTAGGGACATTTATGTTTGTTTTATATAAAAACCGTAATCTAGATTAAAACTAACTTATACCTCTTTACTACTTAAACCTAACTATAACTACTTAAGACAACTTAACTACTTACGTTCTGAATGGTTCAATTAGGTGAACGAATATAGGAAAGTCGACAGATCTCACGTGGTGCCACAACGGACTTTAATGGTTTAAGTGCGCATGCTTATCGGGTGCAGCCACTGCAACCTAACCGAACCTAACCTAGTTAACTCAAAGCACAACCACCGAAATGGGGGGCTGGATCCCACTTATTAGATACCCCTAGGACATGAGGCAATCAGATTAATTTTGCGCCGCCGTTATCCTTTCAGCTCTTCCGCTACCAAAAGAACCTGACTAACTCTTGAGATTCCTTAAAGGCCTGTTTTCCGAATATGTAGGAGCTCCGAAAATAGGTTCTTTGCTGTATCCATCCTAACTGGTTCCGAGATATCACCGTTGAATCCATCAGTGGAATTTTTCCGCTGCCATCTGGGGAGTATTAGGGAACATACTTCTAGCTAACTTTGGTCCTCGGGTAGCATTTTATTTCCTACCTAACCCGCATATCTGCAAGGGGTTCCTCTCTTCGGCACCCGAGGACGGATCTGTAACTCCCAACTTCCAAAACCCCCCATTAAAGCAATAAACTGTGAAAACCAACATCAAAAACAAAATCACCCCTACCACTTCAGGCAATTACCCTTTACCAAGTCCAAAGCATACGATTGAAGAAACAACGGCATGGAACACCTTTAGTATCCCAACTCTCGCACATTTGCATATCGGTCTTTCTTTGACAGCTGCAAAACATCTGAATGCAATTATTCCCCAAGTATTTCGAAGACCTCCTTAACTATATGCGACACACTTTTCGCAGAGCACTCCATCAGCATTCAAGTTAAAATAAATTCCCGATGTGAAGAACAGAAATTAAGGAGCATGACAAGTTCAGAGATCCTAATTGCTGGATGTTTGCACATGAAATGAGAACTGTGTTCTCGAGAAAATCTAACAAGAACTAGAACAAGAAACCAACTTAATGCGATTGTGTGTATATGTGGGTATTTGCTGCATCTCAGTGCAACATGGTATATAGGTATATATACGGTCACCAAGGATCATCGCATCGCGAAACATTAGCGTGACCAAAGGAAGAACATTTTCTGAGAAATTTTCCTCTTCAAATCGTACAATTTGCACCTTCGCGTGGCATAACATTGTATCCTTTGGCAGCGGCTTGCAGCTAAAGATGGCGGCCACCCTCATAACAATTAAAACGTCGCTCACCCATCCCCTAATGTTAATTGCTTTCGGGGTAAGGTCCTCGTTGGGATGTTGGGTAAATTTCTCTCCAATTTCCCTCTCTTGAACTATTTTAATTCCCGTTGCTTTGTGTCAGTTGCGGGATGGTTCTGCACGGAAATGGGGTTACATTTGAAAACGATTTCAAGTGGTAAATGTGCGCGAAGGGGTGGCACATCCGCGTATGCAATACCGTGTACCTTTACACCAAAAAGGAAATATTGTATTCGCCGCACTTTGTGGCGGCTAAGAGCTGTGTTCAGCTTCAGATAAACCTCAATTAAAATGTCCGCATTTGGATCACGCGAATCACACAGTCGAGCGGTAATGGTCTCACTTCTGCACTAACGGCTTCAAACAATCGCTTGCCGCCTTCAACAATTGCGGGGATTTTTCCTCTATTTAACGGTTTGTTCATAGTCCCTGCGTTTTTTCTTTACTTCTTCGTTTAATTTATCTAAGTGCACCATTAATGGTTTTAGTTCACCCCGAATGAGCTTGTTGGAGAAGCCCTGCAATTTGAACACAACGACGACCTACATAGGTACCCCATTCGTTGGTAAGTGGGCGCCGCCATACAATGCATATGGGTCTTGTATGAGAAGTAATACTATAAGACGCCTTGGCCTGGGCATGGGTCTGGTCGGAGAAAGAAAGGCCTCCTGAGGTGAAGTAATTTTCTGCATGAACTCACAAATATACGATTATGACACTGCAATTTTCTTGGCTAAGTATATGAGTTTATTATGAGAGGGTTATGCAAAGTAGAGTGTATTCGGTTACCCCTTTGGTTGCTATAATAAAGTTGTAATCGAATGTGAAGGAATACATTTTTTTGTGCACATGATGATACTCTATACCTAATTTAGTTTCAAAGTCGTCAACCTTTTTTTCTAACCAAAATTCGACAGGGAGTCAAAAACGTTGTCAGCTATTCCTCATTCCTGTGAAAATCCTTAAAATCCCATTTACATACAGTCTGATTATGTATACAAAGCTCGCTCGATTCTTTTCATGGATTTCCGTCCCTGTACTCATGACATGAATAAACTTCGGGGCCACCACAAAACGTATGAATAAAGGGAGGAGTGTAGACGACGCAAACTGTTCACGTATGCCAATAGGGCCCTAGAAAGCAAACGGTAAGGCAACCCTCAAATATGATTTTCTTTTGAATTCGATTTGAGTTGCGCCATCAATCAAAGCAAAACCGCATGATTTATTATTTGACATGATGGATAAGGCGTAAAATATCCTTTCAATCAGCTTGTATAGACATGATGGGAAATGCTATGGGGAAAAAAGGTAAGCTGGTGTGAACGAAATGTGTGTCTACTAATGTGGCGGATTTGGTAGGTACCACTTTTATCTTATGGAAGAAATTTAGATGGTACGTAATAACAAAAACGAAATGAATGCATAAGACAAACAAAAATCGCTTACATTTTTGAAATCGTAATAGCATAACGATTGACATGAGTTTTGGTAAGAGTAAAGTGAGTGAAATCATGACAGATGTCAATAACGATCTTATCCATGGAAATTGTGCATTTGTTTCGAGTAATTAGATTTGTCTCAGTTTCGGATACCGATGATTATAATGGTGAGAGAACAAATTTTTTCTTTATACGACGGTCCATGCTTCAGCGCCGTAGAGCAGGACTGGGATTATCAGGGTATTATAAAGGATCTCATTAGTAGTTCTAGAGAGAGCTTCACTACTGAACTGCCTTCTTATCCTAAGGAAACAGCGGTTGGCAAGAGTAATTCTTCGTTTAATTTCGGACGAGATGTTGTTGTCATAGTTATTAGCGGAGTCCCGTACTATCTCAACATTGAAGCTGTCAATGGTGACGTTCTGTCCAATTCGTCAATGTTGTGTGTCCTTTGTGTTCACAGCATATACTTACTCTAACCCTCAATTAGTTCAATTAGTGCTATACCCATTTCTGACGCTTCCTTCTCTATACTAGCAAACAACACGTTGAGTCCTACCAATGATGTTAATATCGTTGGGGTATGCTACTAGTTGCACCGTTTTTTGAAAAATTGTGTCTCTGGTGTTGGCTCTGGCGTTTAGCACAATCCTCTTACGATCAAATTGAAGAAGGCACATGACAGCGCATCGCCTTGCCTGAATGCTTTTTTTGTATTGAATATGTCGGTGTGGTCGTTTCCGACCCTGATGGAGTAGCGAGAGTTCTCCATTGTCATCCTACACAAACGAACGAGTTTGGATGGTATAACAAAACTAGAAATAGCTCTGTATAGTTCGGCTCTATAAATGATGCCGTATGCGGCTTCGAAATCGATGAATAGGTTGTGGGTATCGATTTAGACTACTTTGGTTTTTTCCAGGATCTGCCGAAGTGTGAAAATTTGATCGGTTGTGGGCATTCCTTGCCTAAAACCACACTGATAAGGGCCGATCAGGTGGTTGGTTTCACGCGTTCACATATTAGGGCAGATAGGATCTTGTAGGCGCAGTTGAGGAGACTTTTGCCTCTGTATTTGGCTCATGTGACGAGTCGATATTAGCTCCTCGGAATGTTCGGACGTCCAAAATACTGATTGCGTGCCTCTTGTTTACCGCAATGTGATCAATTCGGTTGACCGTTCGTTGAGCTGGAGACCGCCATATCCCCTTTTGGATATCGAGATGAGGAAACCGTGTGCTGGCTCTAGTGGCATTTCATTCCGTTGCGAAGTCAATTAGCCTAAGTTCGTTACCAGACGTGTTGTCGTGTAGGCTATGTTTTCTGACAATAATCATAAATATGTCTTCCTTTGCGTTAAAATCTCCCAGCAAGACTTTAACATCCTACTTCGGTAGTCGCAATCCTTAGCTATATCATGTTTTTCATCCATCCGGGCGTGAGCGCTCATAAAGCTTATGTTTCCGAATTTGGCATTGATGATGATTGTTACAATGCGTTCGCTAATGCCTTGGAAACATAAGACTTCTGGTCTAAGTCTGGCACTTATAACAAATCCGCATTCGAATAGTCGGATCGGTCACTATAATACTGTCCGTGGTAGATGCCACAGTTTTTAATCTCCCGGCTCATCTTATCGTATTTAATGGATGGTAGTATTGTCTGTTATGTAGCAGGTAAGGGCTCCCGCTGGTTGTTCGCTTGCACCTCTTCTGTTTAATGTTCTCAAATTCCAGGTGCAGATACTAACGCCGTTGTCCGTTTTTCGTTCAGCAGCTTCGTCAACAATAAAATCAGTCCTTTCCGAGGCTTTCCGTTGCTTCGTAGCAAATACTTTTTCCATGGATGGGTAGTGAGTCCAAAGCAGGTAGTGGAGGCAGGTTCTAATTTATTAGATAGCCCTAGGACACCCTTATCCTATTAGGACAGGCCTTTCGGTTCATTAGCCACCATCTATGTTCAAGGGGAATGATTAACCCTTGAAATTAATGCCTAGACAACCTGTTGTTCGAATATGTCGAAGCAGCTTGTCTAGGTTTCATTCCGTTCCATTCTGACCAGGCTGTTGCTGTTTTTCGTCTTGTTATTAACACTCGCACTTATCGTTCATCAAGTCAAATCCGGTTGGATGAAACGAGTACCCAATTGTTACCACTTGATGGTTAGAAATAAGCACATTTGATGTGTAGTCAAAGTTACTACCTCTGGGCATTGCCAAGTTAAGGCCAATAAAAGTGTACCTTCGTTCTACAACATCCAACCTCATTCATTCTTCTTCTTATTGGTGATAAAAAGGATAATAACAGCTATCAGGTTGCGTGTCTTTGCTAACCATAATAACATCGAATCTATTATCACAGGAACCAGTGATCCAAATATAGATAACAGGGTTACAAACTTAACTCCTGCATTCTTTTATTTTCGCGAAGTTATGTTTCTGCCACAAGGAATGGAATCCCGTATTTAACGCTAACTAAGAACGGCGAGTTTGAGTAGCTTCTCATGACAATTTTATAGTTTTGAATGTTTGTCAAATATATGCGCAAGAGGTGGGGTAACGGCCTAGTGATTAGTTGAAGTTTACACACGCGTACATCAACCAGACAGCAGAGCAAGCTTAGAAAAACTGTAAACCGGAAACCGGAAACATTCCACTCCTAACATACGCTCCTCTCCCACAGCATGCCCATACATTCAACACAATCCAATTTTATCACCATCTCTGCACAATCAGCACCTTTTAGCGATTCACACCATATAACGACAATTCCCTTACGATGCACATTATCGAATACGATAGAATTACTTTAAAGTAGAATTATGTTATGAAGAAATAAACTAAACAGTTATAAACTGTATAAAAACAAACCTAAATAACTTAGACTATGCCACCAGGAGATCAGTACGCTGAAGTCTCCGATCAAAAACATCATCCTATTGATCAAGGAAACTATCTTTTGTCCATATATTTTTTGGAATGACAGAATTCAAGCCGTAAATTCCACTGTCCCGATAATGCCTCTCCAATAAGCCCAGTCCTTATCTAACTGCCTACAGTTGCGCGATCCAAGTTGGTTGAGGTCGGTTTCTATTTGTGTGCTCCACTTAAGGCTAGGTCTTCCTCTACTGCGTCAGAAGTCTGGCTTTGAATCAAAGACTCTGAGAACCGGAGTTTTGGTGTCTATTCGTTATATATGTCCTAGCTATCTTAAGCGTCCAATGTGGAATTTTTGGACAAGAGGCACGTCGCTGTACAGCTCGTAAAGCTCTTGGTTGACTATTTGTCTTCTTAGCCCGTCAACGCACACGGGACCGAATATTTTTCGAAGAATTTTCTTAACGAATCGACCACGGATTTCCTCACGCATTTTTGAAACGGTACATTCTTCAGAGCCGTATAGCCGGACTAGGATGATCAGGGTCTTGTATGGGATCTCCTGAGTAGTTCGAAATAGGGCTTTACTACTAAATTGTCTTCTAAGCCAGAAAAAAAGCAGTTGGCAAGAATAATTCTTCGTTAAATTTCTGACTAGATGTTTCTCTGCGTGCTAGTGGAGCCAATATAGACAGAATCCTATTCTACCTCATAGTTATACCTGTCCAAAGTGACGTTCTGTGCAATTCGTCGATGTTGTGTTTCCTTTACTTCTGCCATCATATACTTAGTCTTACCCTCATTTACTGCTAAACCCATTTTTGCCGCTTCCTTCACGTAACATGCTAGCAAACGTCGATACAACAGCACAATAAGTCCTAATGATGTCAATATCATAGGCGTATGCTAATTGTTGTACCAAAATTTGGAGGTTTTTTCACAATCCTCTCGAGACGGCTGCACCATCAAAGGGCTTCCTCAAGATAAACGGCAAAAACTTCTACCTTTTCCTTATCGCTTTTTGCCCAAGAATCTTGAGTTACCTTAATTTTTTTCCGTTCTATGACTCTAATAGCTAATTTTCAAAGTGAACAATTCGATTCCTTTCCAGCAGTTAGGCATTGCAGATAAGTTTATACTGCATGGTTTTTAAAATGTTTAAAGGTACCCAATAACAAGTTACTAACTCGAATGAGATGTTTTATCATGCGTTGATACTTTATATTACTTTTACTATTTTGCTTGGTTGAGGAGTATGATTCATGCTGTTTTTTATATGGTATCGATAAAGTCTTCAACCGTGGCTTTGAGTTCCGAAGGAGTTCTGAGCGATACACCGAGTCGGATATTATTTTCAAAATTTTTGAAATCCTGTCATTTGGATTTCGCGTTTGTTAATCTGTAGCCCACGGAGTACAAGTTTTGCCGGCAATAGCGCCCAAAATGGCTAATTATCGAATAACGACGAGTTGGTTATGTTGTTCTAGTAGGTAAAGGACGAGAGAATTTCCCTTCTAAATGGATAATAGCCCCCTTAAGCCAACCATACCCACTGGCGGACAACTTAAGAAACCAACATGCCTTTCCACCTAGCGCCTCCACTAGCCTCCACTTGGGTACGTTATATAGATGCAAACGCCAATAAGTGGAAACTTATGCCCGAATTTATGCCAAAGACTAATTATATCGCTCGCCCGCAGTTAAAGTCATTCAAAAGTCATGTCTTACCATGACCCTACATATAAAACAAAAACAAGATTAACGAACTTCAATCAATTCCCCCAACGAAGGCTACCGATAACTAATAACAATTCCGTTCTGGTCATTTATAATGATATCTACGGAAACAAAAGTCCAGATTTTATTTGCCTCACTTCGCTTGTCTATTGACTAGGATAATCATCAATCACTGATTGCGACCTGATTGATGAATACCCATGTAAATTAATTCTCTGCCACAAGCCGCCAAACTGTCAGGAGCATCACTGCCAACATAACAGCACCTCAATCCTCTTAATTATTTTTATTCCTTAAATCGACTTAGCCCAGTTCCTTTCAAAGCCGACAATCAAACGGAAATCCTTTAACAGAAACAAACAAAATACGAAATAGCGCCCCAAAAGACATTACAGCAAATCGCGATAAGGCCTTTCTCCGAACTCGTCGTCTCATGCGGAATAAAGGATGTACACAAATACAAGGGAAAAAGAAAAATAAACGAAACAAAATTCATACATACATACTCGCATAGTCGAAAGATCAATCAGAATCGATTATCCTGATTATCATTATCCTTTTCGCAAATGTCGAATGTGTGTCTTCCCTGGTTCTGTATGCTTTGTGTGAATTCTTATCACATGTGTGTCTAATGTACATGCTCTCCCACCAAAGACCGCCTTACCGTCAACGCGTAAGGGAAAATTTGTATCTTATCGATGCGAGTACACCCTGTCTTTGGTGGATGGTACGCCTGTAACCCAATGTGATAAATGACATTAATCCATGTGTGTATTCCCTGAGCATTCCTGTGTGGGACTTTGAAGCCATAAACTATTAAATCTCATTCTCTTTCGCAGTCCTGCATTTTCTCTCTCTCTTATGGTGGTACTGGAGGGTATGGGGAGTAAGCTTAGGGACAGATATGTTGTTAATGTTTTTTTGTCCATATAGAACCTACCACATACTTTTTATTTCGTGTATAAGATAATGTCAAAAAATAATTAGGCTTTGGGTGGCTTGACTATTTAGAAAAATAGGTTCACCCATTATCCGAAAAAAGGTTGCGACATATATTACAGCTGTCATGAAACTCTGCATATCCTAAATTGTGGAATTTATTTTGAGATATTAGCAGTGGTCAGAAGTAATTGACTTAAAGCCGACAAATTGTAGCCGAATCTTTATCCTTATGGAGATGGAATTAACAAAAATCGGCACAATTTCTTGAACACTTGCACCAAGCAGCATTAAAGACTTTTCAGACTGACCTTCAATCGTGCTGTCAAATTCAACCACAAATCCTAATATGAACATTATCCTTGAAGATTTATAAAAAAATTATAGTGAGCTGTATATTAAGGCTTTTTTTTAATTTCGGCATTGGTAAATAAACGTTGACTTTTTACTGTGTCAATCGGATTAAATGAGATATTATTTCAACACTATTTTCAATAAATGCCTAAGAGAAAAGCAACAAAAATCCTTTTCTTTATATTTTCTTGTAATAAGAAAAAATAACGAATAGATTTCAGAGAGATTATGATTTGTGCCCATGATTGAGGAAATCCAACCTACTTTTTTCAAGTTAGAAGAAAAATAAAATATATAAATCAAATCAAAAATAAATCATTAAATTTTGGTAATCACCCTATCGTTCCAAAAAGCAGGGACAAATCTGAACTGCGCCAAATACAGAGATATAAGTTTCCTCAACTTCGCCTACAAAATCCTATCTACCGTAATATGTGAACGCCTGAAACCGTTTACCAACAAACTGATCACCCCTTATCAGTGCGGTTTTAAGCCTGGAAATTCCATAACTAATCAAATCTTCACACCTCCCGAAAACCCAAGAACTCCAAATTGAAACCCACCACCAATAGAGACGAATTATACGGAACCATGTCTAGTTTTGGTATACCACTCAAACTCGTCAGTGTGTAGGATGACGATGGAGTATTCTCGCTGCTCCATCAGGGTCGGAAAAAACCTCACCGAAACATTCGATACAAAAAAGAACTTAGGCAAGGCTGTCATGTGATTTCTTTTTATTGACTCTTGAGAGGATTGTGCAATATTCCGGAGTCAACACCCGAGGCACAATCTCACTATCAACTCCTACTCTCATGCTGGTGACTGATGGGGTATCAAACCCCTGTGGAAGGTCATTGGTGGCAGAGAACGAGAGATGGGGGAGGAGTGTTCTCTCAGGCGACAGTTGAGAAATTCCGTAGATGGAGCTCCAGTTAGATCGAACTGGTAAGTGCAATCGCTATAGAGCTGCTTCGAAATTTTGGAACACCTGGTCTATAGGGATTTCCAATACCGAGCTTGGGTCTCGGAAAAGAGTTGGTGGCGGTGGAACCCTCAATAGGTCAACGGCAGCACTCATATCCCAAAATGGGTTACTGACATCGGTATTTTCGGCCCGCTGTCTTACGATCAAAACAAGGACATGGCCCTCCAGGTTGGATGTTGTGCCTTCGGGGTAACTTCGCGACCATGGATAAAACCATCAGTTATGAGAGAGAAGCAACCGGCCTCGGATAGTGAAACTCCTCATATGGCAAAAAGACCCGGAACTCCAATGGGCTATGAAATGTGAGTATATAATTGAAATGTACGAACACTCTACAGCCCTGGTGTTACTCAGATACTTGAATCTGTCCTGATGCGGTATAAGGCAGATATAACCGCAATCCAGGATAAACGATGGATCGGATCAGGTATAATGAAGAGAAAAAATTGCGACATTTATTACAGCTGCAACAAATGATTGCATGTATTAGGATGCGGCTTCGTCGTGGGAAATGGGAAATCGGCTTCAGACAAAAGTAATTGAATTTAAGCCGATAAGTGCTCGCCTTTCTGTGATTCGCTCTATCATAATCACACCTGGAATAGCCAGAGCATACTGCGAACGCCTGAGTATGAAACTCTTCTCTGTGCACTCACCTAACACAGACGCCCACAATCATAAAAATATAAAAAAATTTAAAAACAACAAGGACGAAGGCTCTGATGGCTCATCTAAGGAGCTTTTTAAATGCGGTGGTGATATTTTGGCAGGGAGAATGCACCGAATCATCAAACAAGTATGGGAGGAAGAAAGCTTGCCTGATGAATGGACTATGCCCCACCTACAAAAAGGCGATCCTATGTCTTGTAAGAACTACAGAACTAGCATACAAGATTCTTTCCAACGTACTGTGTGAACGTCTAATACCGTTCTGCAACATACTATTATTCACGTACCAGTGCGGATTCCGGCCCGGCAGATCAACTATACACCAAATGTTCACACTGAGGCAAATCCTAGAAAAAACATACGAATTTCAAGTCGAAACTCACCACCTATCCATCGACTTCAAAGCCGCGTATGATAGCATACATCGTCAGGAGCTCTATATGGCGATTGCCGAACTCGGAATCCCGACAAAACTGATTCAGCCTTGTCGCGTGACGCTGGAATACAAGCGATGCCTTGAAGTAAACATGGACAAATAAAGTTCATGCTATCAACATTCAAACAAGCATCTGTCCACCACCTAGGACAAAACGTCACTGTTGATAGCAGCGATTTCTCCTAACTCGAAGGACGAAATGTGTGCTCTACAAAACCCTTATCCTGCCAGTTCTTCTTTATGGAGCAGAGTGCTGGACGATAAGCAAGAAGGGACAGCTGATACCGGGATCCTTCGAGAGAAAACTACTTCGGCGGATTTTTGGTCCTTTGGAAAATAGAACCGCGAGCTCTATGAACTGTACCAAAATGTGGATGTAGTCCAAAAAGCCATCGCGGATGCCTGAGCACTTGGTCTAGACAACTGAAAGCAGCGAGCCCGGAGAATGGAAGCCTGCAGTGTCTCAGGCAGAGACTTTTCACGGTTCGGATTCCGATAAGTAAGTAAGTAAGTAAGCTTTCAATCGACCTACTAAGGAGATCCTATATAAGACCCTGATCATACCATCAAAAGTGGATGAAGACTCCTTGGTCTATTGGAGAGGAAAATTCTTGGAAAAATGTTCGGTCCCATTAGCGTTGACTGGCTATGGAGACGAACATTCAACCAAGAACTATACGAGCTGTACAGCGACACTCCCGTGGTTAAAACATTTAAGATGGCTGGGGCATGTAGAACGAACGGAGACCAATACTCCGGTTAGCAGAGTCTTCGATTCCCCGTTAGACGTCGGACGCAGTAACGGAAGACCTCGCCTTACGTGGCGCGCACAACTAGAAACCGATCTCCGAACTTGAAGTGCGCAACTGGAGGCAGTTAGCTAAGGACCGGGCTAATTGGAAAAGAATATTGGTTGAGGCCCAGTTTCATTCCGGACTGTAGCGCCAATTAAGTAAGTAAGTAGTATTTATCGGGGGGAACGATAAGAAGCATGTACAGAGTGCCGGCGGCTTGACTTCAAACTAAAAACTTAAACCCCTTGTTTGTAGACTTTTCCTCTTTTAACAGAAACGCTGTGGGTAACTTAATAACACTCACTAACTAACTGCTTTATTCCATATTCCGTTTGTACTTCGAACACTTTGCTATCAATTTGCTCCGACTCCAACAAATGTTAATTCAGGATCCTATTTTCGTTCGCCCTTATTTTTTTTCACTTCTGAATTTCCGGAAGATTTTGACGTAGGTGCAGGGTTGTAAGCATTTTAAATTCAACTTCCTGTACAAATTGAATAACAGTATTACAGAAAAATTTACCATCAGGCCTTTTTTTTTCTTTTTTGTTTTTTTTCGTTATCCTTTACTTCGGCACTGTGACACATTTTAAGGTCTTTTAGTGTTTTTTTTAACTCTTGTTTGGTATAACACCAGCAGAGTAGGAGCAAGCATGTATTCAGAGGAGCACAAGCTCACTGAATATACAAATTCGTGTGGCAAATAACTATGGATGTATGTGGGATAGATGCATTTATTAGGTACAATAGATCCAACATTATTCTATTTGTTTTGCGATTGTACGACGCAAAGTGGTTCGTTTGTGCATAAATTTAGTTAGCAGATTCCGATTGCTGTTAAATGAAATAGAGCGGATTTCAGCATATGTAGATTCACAGTTGTAATTCAACAGAGGGAGATATATGCGAATTTTCAATGTTTACTTTGAAATACGTAGGTAGCAATGTGTAGCGGATTAAAATTATATAAAACTCCATTTAATTCACATCGGAATTAATCAATAGAACATTGCCACAGGCAACTTATTTCAATTACATTCTTAGTGTGTTCTTGGAATTTATTTTTTAACTTTTTTTATTACAGGTTAAGATTTGTGCTTTAGCATGCTTCCTCTAGTCGGGGGATTTTAAAAATACATAAAAAGTATAACAAGATGGTCACCATTGAGAAAATCCTGTGGAGTAATAAAAAACAAAAAAATTGTTGTTTGTACAGGAATTCAAAAAGTTAGTCAGCGGGAATGGAAAAATGCTGTTTTTCTTCAGAGAGGCTTCTCTTTCTTTTCCCAGATTACAGCGAAATTAATTCTTCAATTTTTACAATTTGCAATACATAAAATTGTTTTCCTTCACCTTGTTGAATAGAAGCTGCATAAGGGTGTTTTAAGTTTTTTGTTTCTGTTTTAAAAAAAAGACAACGACGTTATGATGAGAACAAAGATGATGAAAGATATGATTTAGCTTTATCATATCCGCAATGAGGATCATATAATATTCCCTATCATAATCCATCTCTAAAATTAGTCACCCCAAAATCTAGTCGTTTTGGGGATGAAATATAGAACATTACATTGTCAACACATCTTCCTGAGGGGTATGCTATGGGGTAGGGTATATAAATGATTTTTGTAAGAAAACACCCCCAGAAGGTGGGCGTGGGTTTAAATGAGTTCCATCTCCAAACTCTAAATTGAATGCCTAAAAATCGGTGACATAGAGAGGGACGGCCGGACGGACAGACAGACATGGCCCAAACGGCTCAGCTAGGGATTCTGAGTCGATCCATATACATTGAGGAATATTTGGTTAAATTATTTCTCTATGTTACAAACTACGTATCAAAACATATACCCATATGGGCAGAAGTAGCGAATACTCGGATGTAGATTTGTTACAAGTGTTACGACTTAGACCAAAAATCTTATGATTTGAAGACATTAACGAACGCATTTGAAAATTACGCATAAGGACGAAATTCATTAAAATAAGCCCTATATATATGCACTCACCTTCCTTTTTTAAAGGTATAGAATTTTAAATTGATATGAAACAAAAGAAAATCATTTTAATATCCATCAATTTGACTTTATTGGCAGGATTATTTTATGCCATTAATGTTTAAGTATGATGTCGGCCATGTGGCCGTTGCGGCTGGTTCGAATAAAACCAAGTCTAGAGGTCCAATTTTCAACCACTTTTTCGAGCATTTGGGGCCGTATGTCGGCAACAACGTCACAAATGTTGGCTTTCAAGTCCCCTAACGTTTCTGGTTTGTTGGCGTAGACCCGCGACATCACATATCCTAATGAAAATAATCCAATGGTGTCAAATCACACGATCTTGGTGGCCAATTGACAGGTCCATTCCGCGAAATTATGCGCTCACCGAATTTTTCCTTCAATAAATCGATTGTGACGAGAGTTACGATCCCACACCGTTGTATCAGATCAATTGTTACGATCCCCCACTATTGTATCACATTCATGTCAAGTTACGATCACTCAGCATTGTTTTTTTTTGCATAAACTTTGTAGTGACGGAGTTAAGTCGGGCGCTGTGTGGCATGTAGCGCCGTCTCGTTGGAACCACATCTCATCCACATTCATGCCATCCGATTCGGGAACAATATAATCGGTTATCATGGCTCCATACCGGTCTCCGTTAATGGTAACTGATTCTCCAGCATCATTTCGGAAGAAGTATGGCCCAATGACTCCACCAGCCCATAGAGAGCACCAAACAGTCAGTTTTTGTGGATTTAATATAGTCCCAAGGGTCTCATGTCGATTTTCTTCGCTCCAAATGCGGCAATTTTACTTGTTAACCATATGTTATGGCGAATCTCTGCTCGTAGGTTATGCTTGTTTTAAGATCGCTACGACACAGATCTGATAGTGTTAAAAAATATATATATGTATATCGTTAACGAGTTGGTGTATGTTGCTTTCCAAACCATTTCGCAGAAAGGCCATTATTTCCTCCAGCCTTGTTAAGCAAGTTCGGATTTTGCTATTTTCAATGCATTTAGTATGTGGTAATATTTTGTGTCGTCGCCAATATTGAAAGATTTGTTCAGCCTAACAGCCTTTTATACTCTCAGCATTACATTTACGTTTTTACATTTTTCCTAATTCATGCATAAAACTTCCAAAGCAAGCACTTTTCTTAACCTTTTCGAACTTCCGGTTAAGGCTAGTTCCCTCAGCAGCTCTTGGCTTCACCAAGTATTGCAAGTTTCGTTCTTGGCTTTAAGCATCTGTTGACGATTCTAGTCAAACTCTAGGCTTCTCTCTGATGTTACAAACGCACCCCATCTGTAGCAATTCTGAAAGCTTGTTGACAGTGCTTACAGTGGTTTTTAAAATAATGAAAATAACAAAAAAAAACATCAAGCAATTTAGAAATTTCATAATTGTGACATTTCCATTTCCATTCTAAGAACAGCAAAATCACTTATGATAACAAATCATTTTGCATTCATCTCAGTTGTGTGACCAGCTTTCAAAATACTAAAATAGCATCTTTCCAACGCAACCCTATATTAAGACCGCTCTAACAAAACAATTTCCATAACCACATCGAAACCAACTGAAAGCGTCTGCAACCAACTTGCCCCCCTACTTATGCGATCATCCACCCCAGTGTACATCCAAAAATCGTTTAACGTAATTTACACAACCCAAGGGAAGCTTCTACCACCACCGCAGTCCGACCATTAGACCACCACCATTTTTTTTCTGCTTCCTTTGATGGATATTAAATTTTTACCAGCCCAAACCAACCCTATTACTCCTGACATGAATGCTTGATGTATAGCAACAGAACGCAAAAAGTAACCGACGAGTCTGCAGATCTCAATTAAACTTAAATCAAAAGACTTCCTTGGCGGCAGCGTCAATCATTGAAACAATGTGCTGAGTTTTCGTTTGATGTGTCTGTGTTCTTGTTTGTTCTCTTGGAAACCAGTAGGGATATCGCCAACATTTTTGCTGTCCAATTTGTTACTCTTTTTGAAATGTATGTCTGTCTGATCCTGATGAGATAGAGAGCGAGTTGAACGACTGATAAAACGTGAAGGTTAGACTAAACGTTTGGTAATTGGTCCGGTGGAGCAAACTTTTTTTGAGCAGGGCAAAAATAATCATATTGGCTTACTGTGAAAAATTGAGGTACATCCATCATATATGCATTTAAGGTTCACGTAACTGCGATGACGTTAGATGAACTTTCTGGTCAGAATGGCAAGGAATACCCGCCCTCCTGTCTCAGGCGAACCTAGATACTGGTGTTGTTGAACGATTGTCCTAGTAGTATTTAATAAATTGGAACTCGCCCTCCAGGTTGGGGGTAGTGTTTTGGGTTAACTACCCAACCATGGAAAAACTAATTTTTACGAATCAAGCAATAGCCGCGGAGAGGACTGATTTTATTGTTGACGACACTGCCAAACGAAAAAAGGATAACTACGTTCGTATCTGCACCTGGAATGTGAGAACATTAAATAGGAGAGGTGAAAGCGAACAACTAGCGTAACCCCTAAACTGCTACAAAGCAGACATTACTACAATCCAGGAAATACTATGCGATTGGGAGGGGGAAAAAGAGGATGAAAAACTGTGACATCTTCTATGGACCGTGTTATAATGAGCAAAAACAGCGACTATTCGGATGCGGATTTGTTATAAGTGCCAGACTTAGGCAAGAAGTCTTATGTTTCCAAGAAATTAGCAAATGCATTGTAAAGATCCGCATCAAGGCCAAATTCGCCAACATTAGCCTTATATGCGCTCACGCCCCTACGGAGGAAAAAGATGATATAGCTATGGACTGCTTCTATGAGCTTTTTCACAAAACTTATGAGCGACTACCGAAGTATAATGTTAAAATCGTGCTGGGAGATTTTAACGCAAAGGTAGGAAGAGAAGACTTCTTAAGCAGTATTGTCGAAAACATATCCTACACGACAACACGTCTGGTAACGGACTTATGCTAATTGACTTCGCTACGGAACGAAATGCGACTATAACCAGCACACGGTTTCCTCACCTTGATATCCATAAGGGACATGGCGGTCCTCAGATCAACGAACGGTCAACCAAATTAATCACATAGCGATATCCACCACGCCACAACAATCCAGAAATAATGTGAAAAAATGTAATGTCGAAAGTCTGTAATCGCTAGAGACCGCCAAGACTATGTTTTGAATGCTGGTCCCTAACCCTATCGATTAACACCATACCACCTGCATCGAATGTCGAAAAAAAATGACAACGATGCCAACAAGCCATTAGATCAGCCGCAACTGATGTGCTACGTTTCTTGCGCCCACCAGCAAGAAACCCCTGGGTTAATGAGCAATGCCGACAGATGCTCGCGTCCAAGTACGAGGCCTACAAGGCTAAGCTGGTGAAGACGAAAGCTGCCGTTGAGCTCTATAGGCAGAGAACAAGGGAAGAACACCGGCTTTTCAAAAAGAAGAAAAAAGAGCAGGAAAACCGCGCGATCGAGGATATAGAGAGGCGAAGCTCCAGGAAAGATGTTTGCAAGTTTTACCAAAATGTAAAACATCAAAGCCAAGGATACAAGGCTCGACAATATGTCGAGATGAACAAGGAAATATAGTAGTTGAGACACAGTCGATACTGAGGATATGGAAGAACCACTTCTTCCGACTGTCAAACGGCGTTGACGAACAACATTCCGCTGTCAGGCAGAACAGACCATTCAATATTGGTAAGGACAGCGAAAACTGCCATCCACCAAGCTGAAGCTTAATAAGGCTGTCGGAAATGACGGCCTTCCCGCCGAGCTTTATAAAGATGACTTGGTAATTAACATCCACCAACACATAAGCCGAATCTGGTCGGAAAAAAGTATGCCTGAAGAATGGAACCTCAGCATCGTTTGCTCGATCCACAAAAAAGGAGACCTTCTAAACTGCTCCAACTACAGAGGCATAAGTTTCCTCAACATCGCCTACAAAATCCTATCTGCCGTAATATGTGAACGCCTGAAACCATTTACCAACAACCTGATCGGCACTTATCAGTGCGGTCTCAGGCCAGGAAATTCCACAACCGATCAAATCTTTACACTTCGGCAGATCCTGGAAAAAACCCAAGAAGTCCACATTGATACCCACCACCTATTCATCGATTTCAAAGCCGAATACGACAGAATTTATAGAGACGATCTATACAGAGCCATGTCTAATTTGGGTATACCACCCAAACTCGGTCGTTCGTGACGATGAAGAATTCTCGCTGCTCCATCAGGGTCGGAAACGACCTCACTGATAAATTCTTCAATCTTATTCTTGAGAGGATTGTGCAAAACTCACGAGCCAAAAACAGAGGCACAATTTTCCATAAATCTGTACAGCTACTAGCATACGCCGACGATATTGACATCATTGATAGGACCCAACGAGATGTCATGACAACGTTTGCTAGTATAGAGAAGCAAGCGGCAAAAATGGGTTTAGCAGTAAATGAGGATAAGACGAAGTATATGCTGTCAATACGGATGAACACACAAGACACATGGACCGTTCAATTAGCGGATGAAGAAATCCTTGGTCGATTTGAGAGGAAAATTCTTCGAAAAATCTTCGTTCCCGTTTGCGTTGACGGGCTATGGACGCGAAGATTCAACCAAGAAATATACGAGCTGCACAGCGTCATGCCCCTGGTCAAAAACCTCCGATTTGGACGTATAAGATGGCTACGACATGTAGAACGAATGGACACCAATACTCCGGAGCGCAAGACACAAGACACAAGACCTCTTCAGCTTTATAACAATTGGTCCACCATCAAAATCGGTCAAAGCATTAGCTGGGAATTCGATTCGCAAATCACGCTAGACATCCGAAATATTAAAAAAAAATTCTTAAATTTAACCCGAAAAAACATGTTTTTTTAAAAAGCTTTTATGAACACATTTTTACATGCAGTATTATTTGTTGTAAAATAAATATGAAGAAAAATGTTGTTTTGGAGTTGTAAACCCATTATAATCAGTTTTAATGAACAGAAACGGAAAGATCTATGATTTTTATGATTTTGGATAGTTCAGTTTTACAAAATGACGCGTATATCTGATTTTATGTAGTTTTAATGTAATGTTGTTATTACAGCCGGTCGAAGCATTAGCTGTGAATTCGATTCGCAAGTCTCGCTAGACATCCGAATCATTAACTAGACCTATTCAGCTTTATAAGAAGTGGTCGACCATCAAAATTAGTCGAAGTATTAGCATGGAATTCGATTCGCAAGTCACCCTAGACGTCCGGAACTTAAAAAAAAACTCTAAACTCATTTTAATCAGTTTTATGGAACAAAAACAGAAAAATTTATGATTTTGGATAGTTTAGATTTACAAAATGACACGTTTTTCTGATTGAATTTAGTTTTAATGTAATGCTGTATTTTTTTCGTTAACAAGACCTCTTCAGCTTTATGAAAAGTGGTCGACCATCAAAATCGGTCGAAGCATTAGTTGGGAATTCGATTCGCAAATCACGCTAGACGTCCGAAAGATAAAAAAAAACTCTAAAATTTTATCCGAAAAAACATGTTTTTTCAAAACGCTTTTATGAACATAATTTTGGATGCATTATTATTTGGTGTAAAATAAATATGGAGAAAACTTTTGTTTTGGAGTTGTAAACTCATTTTAATCAGTTTTATGGAACAAAAACAGAAAGATTTATGATTTTGATGATTTTGGATAGTTCGGATTTACAAAATGACACGTATATCTGATTGAATATAGTTTTAATGTAATGTTGTATTTTTTTCGTTAACAAGACCTCTTTAGTTTTATAATAAGTGGTCGACCATCAAAATCGGTTTTTTTAAAAACGCTTTTATGAACATAATTTTGGATGCAGTATTTTTTGGTGTAAAATAGATATGGAGAAAACTTTTGTTTTGTAGTTGTAAACCCATTTTAGTCAGTTTTATTGAACAAAAACGGAAAGATGTATGATTTTGATGATTTTGGATAGTTCGGATTTACAAAATGACACGTATATCTGATTGAATTTAGTTTTAATGTAATGTTGTATTATTTTCGTTAACAAGACCTCTTTAGCTTTATAATAAGTGATCGACCATCATAATCGCAAATCACGATAGACGTGCGAAAGATTAAAAAAAAAACTTCTAAAATTTATTCCGTAAGAACATGTTTTTTTAGAAACGCTTTTATGAACATAATTTTGGATGCAGTATTATTTGGTGTAAAATAAGTATGGAGAAATCTTTTGTTTTGGAGTTGTAAACTCATTTTAATCAGTTTTATGGAACAAAAACGGTAAGATGTATGATTTTGGAAAGTTCAGATTTACAAAATGACGCGTATTTCTAGTTGAATGTAGTTTTAATGTAATGTTGCGTTTTTCTCGTTAACAAGACCTCTTCAGCTTTACAATAAAAGGTCGACCATCAAAATCGGTCGAAGCATTAGCTGGGAATTCCATTCGAAAGTCACGCTAGACGTCCGAAACGCGAGTTTCTGATTGAATGAAGTTTAAATGTAATGTTGTATTTTTTTCGTTAACTAGACCTTTTCAGCTTTATAATAAGTGGTCGACCATCAAAATCGGTTGAAGCATTATCTGGGAATTCCATTCGCAACTCACGCTAGAGGTCCGAAACATTAGAAAAAACTCCAAAAATTAATCCGAAAAAACATGTTTTTTTTAAAAACGCTTTTATGAACATAATTTGGGAGCAGTATTATTTGATGCAAAATAGATATGGAGAAAACTTTTGTTTTGGAGTTGTTAACCCATTTTAATCAGTTTTATTGAACAAAAACGGAAAGATGTATGATTTTGATGATTTTGGATAGTTCGGATTTACAAAATGACACGTATATCTGATTGAATTTAGTTTTAATGTAATGTTGTATTATTTTCGTTAACAAGACCTCTTTAGCTTTATAATAAGTGATCGACCATCATAATCGCAAATCACGATAGACGTGCGAAAGATTAAAAAAAAACTCTAAAATTTATTCCGTAAGAACATGTTTTTTTAGAAACGCTTTTATGAACATAATTTTGGATGCAGTATTATTTGGTGTAAAATAAGTATGGAGAAATCTTTTGTTTTGGAGTTGTAAACTCATTTTAATCAGTTTTATGGAACAAAAACGGTAAGATGTATGATTTTGGAAAGTTCAGATTTACAAAATGACGCGTATTTCTAGTTGAATGTAGTTTTAATGTAATGTTGCGTTTTTCTCGTTAACAAGACCTCTTCAGCTTTACAATAAAAGGTCGACCATCAAAATCGGTCGAAGCATTAGCTGGGAATTCCATTCGAAAGTCACGCTAGACGTCCGAAACGCGAGTTTCTGATTGAATGAAGTTTAAATGTAATGTTGTATTTTTTTCGTTAACTAGACCTTTTCAGCTTTATAATAAGTGGTCGACCATCAAAATCGGTTGAAGCATTATCTGGGAATTCCATTCGCAACTCACGCTAGAGGTCCGAAACATTAGAAAAAACTCCAAAAATTAATCCGAAAAAACATGTTTTTTTTAAAAACGCTTTTATGAACATAATTTGGGAGCAGTATTATTTGATGCAAAATAGATATGGAGAAAACTTTTGTTTTGGAGTTGTTAACCCATTTTAATCAGTTTTATTGAACAAAAACGGAAAGATGTATGATTTTGATGATTTTGGATAGTTCGGATTTACAAAATGACACGTATATCTGATTGAATTTAGTTTTAATGTAATGTTGTATTATTTTCGTTAACAAGACCTCTTTAGCTTTATAATAAGTGATCGACCATCATAATCGCAAATCACGATAGACGTGCGAAAGATTAAAAAAAAACTCTAAAATTTATTCCGTAAGAACATGTTTTTTTAGAAACGCTTTTATGAACATAATTTTGGATGCAGTATTATTTGGTGTAAAATAAGTATGGAGAAATCTTTTGTTTTGGAGTTGTAAACTCATTTTAATCAGTTTTATGGAACAAAAACGGTAAGATGTATGATTTTGGAAAGTTCAGATTTACAAAATGACGCGTATTTCTAGTTGCATGTAGTTTTAATGTAATGTTGCGTTTTTCTCGTTAACAAGACCTCTTCAGCTTTACAATAAATGGTCGACCATCAAAATCGGTCGAAGCATTAGCTGGGAATTCGATTCGCAAGTCACGCTAGACGCCCGAAACATTAAAAAAATCTAAAATTTAATCCAAAAAAACATGTTTATTTAAAAACGCTTTTATGAACATAATTTTGGATGCAGTTATATTTGGTGTAAAATAAATATGGAGAAATCTTTTGTTTTGGAGTTGTAAACCAATTTTAATCAGTTTTATTAAACAAAAACGGAAATATGTATGATTTTGATGATTTTGGATAGTTCAGATTTACAAAACCACGCGTATTTCTGATTGAATGTAGTTTAAATGTAATGTTCTATTTTTTTCGTTAACTAGACCTCTTCAGCTTTATAATATGTGGTTGAACATCAAAATCGGTCGAAGCATTAGCTGGGAATTCCATTCGAAAGTCACGCTAGACGTCCGAAACGCGAGTTTCTGATTGAATGAAGTTTAAATGTAATGCTGTATTTTTTTTGTTAACTAGACCTTTTCAGCTTTATAATAAGTGGTCGACCATCAAAATCGGTTGAAGCATTATCTGGGAATTCCATTCGCAACTCACGCTAGAGGTCCGAAACATTAGAAAAAACTCCAAAAATTAATCCGAAAAAACATGTTTTTTTTTAAAAACGCTTTTATGAACATAATTTGGGAGCAGTATTATTTGGTGCAAAATTAATATGGAGAAATCTTTTGTTTTGGAGTTGTAAACAAATTTTAATCAGTTTTATCGAAGAAGAACGGAAATGTGTATGATTTTGATGATTTTGGATAGTTCAGATTTACAAAACGACGCGTATTTCTTATTGAATGAAGTTTAAATGAAATGCTGTATTTTTTTCGCTAACTAGACCTCTTCAGCTTTATAAAAAGTGGTCGACCATCAGAATCGGTGGAAGCCTTAGCTGGGAATTCGTTTCCCAAGTCACGCTAGACGTCCGAATCATTAAAAAAAAATCTAAAATTTAGTCCGAAAAAACATAGCTTTGGATGCAGTATTATTTGATGCAAAATAGATATGGAGAAAACTTTTGTTTTGGAGTTGTTAACCCATTTTAATCAGTTTTATTGAACAAAAACGGAAAGATGTATGATTTTGATGATTTTGGATAGTTCAGATTTACAAAATGACGCGTATTTCTGATTGAATGTACTTTTAATGTAATGTTGTATTTTTTCCTTAACAAGACCTCTTCAGCTTTATAATAAGTGGTCGACCATCAAAATACGTCGAAGCATTAGCTGGGAATTCGATTCGCAAATCACGCTAGACGTCCGAAACATTTAAAAAAAACTTTAAAATTTAACCCGAAAAAACATGTTTTTTTTATATCTTTAATGAACATAATTTTTCATTAACTAGACCTCTTCACCTTTATAATAAGTGGTTGACCATCAAAATCGGTCGAAGCATTAGCTGGGATATCGATTCGCAAGTCACGCTAGACATCCGAAACATTAAAAAAAACTCTAAAATTTAACCCGAAAAAACATGTTTTTTTTAAAAAGCTTTAATGAACATAATATTAGATGCAGTATTATTTGGTGTAAAATCAATATGGAGAAATATTTTGTTTATGATTTGTAAACCAATTTTTATCAGTTTTATCGAACAAAAACTGAAAAATGTATGATTTTGATGATTTTGGATAGTTCAGATTTACAAAACGATGCGTATTTCTTATTGAATGTAATTTTAATATAATGTTGTATTTTTTCATTAACAAGACCTCTTCCGCTTTATAATAAGTGGTCGACCATCAAAATCGGTCAAAGCATTAGCTGGGAATTCGATTCGCAAATCACGCTAGACGTCCGAAACATTAAATAAAACTCTAAAATTTAACCCAAAAAAAATAGTTTTTTTTTAAAAAAGCTTTTATGAACATTATTTTGGATGCAATTTTATTTGGTGTAAAATAAATATGGAGAAATATTTTGTTTATCATTTGTAAACCAATTTTTATCAGTTTTATCGAACAAAAACTGAAAGATGTATTATTTTGATGATTTTGGATAGTTCAGATTTACAAAATGACGCGTATTTCTGATTGAATGTAGTTTTTAAAGCTTTTTTTTTCGTTAACTAGACCTCTTCACCTTCATAATAAGTGGTCGACCATCAAAATCGGTGGAAGCATTAGCTGGGAATTTGATTCGCAAGTCACGCTAGACGTCCGAAACATTAAAAAAACTCTAAAATTTAACCCGAGTGTTTTTAAAAGCACTTTTATGAACATAAGTTTGGATGCAGTATTAATTGGTGTAAAAAAAATATGGAGAAATCTTTTGTTTGGAGTTGTTAACCAATTTTATTCAGTTTTATCGAACAAAAACGGATAGATGTATTATTTTGATGACATTGGATAGTTCAGATTTACAAAATGACGCGTATTTCTGATTGAATGTAGTTTTTAATGTAATATTTTTTTTCGTTAACTAGACCTCTTCACCTTCATAATAAGTGGTCGACCATCAAAATCGTTCAAAGCATTAGCTGGGAATTCGATTCGCAAATCACGCTAAACGTCCGAAACATTAAAAAAAAACTCTAAAATTTAACCCGAGTGTTTTTAAAAGCACTTTTATGAACATAAGTTTGGATGCAGTATTAATTGGTGTAAAATAAATATGGAGAAAACTTTTGTTTTGGAGTTGTAAACCCATTTTAATCAGTTTTATGGAACAAAAACGGAGATATGTGTGATTTTGATGATTTTGGATAGTTCAGATTTAAAAATGACGAGTGTATATGACTGAATGTAGTTTTAATATAATGTTGTATTTTTTTCGTTAACAAGATCTCTTCACCTTTATAATGAGTGGTCGACCATCAAAATCGGTCGAATCATTAGCTGGGAATTCGATCCGCAAATCACGCTAGACGTCCGAAACATTAAAAAAAACTCTGTAATTTAATCTGAAAAAACATGTTTTTTTTAAAAACGCTTTTATAAACATAATTTTGGATGCAGTGTTATTTGGTGTAAAATAGATATAAAGAAAACTTTTGTTTTGTAGTTGTAAACCCATTTTAGTCAGTTTTATTGAACAAACACGGAAAGATGTATGATTTTGATGATTTTGGATAGTTCAGATTTACAAAATGACGCGTATTTCTGATTGAATGCAGTTTTAATGTAATGTTGTATTTTTTTCGTTAACAAGACCTATTCAGCTTTATAATAAGTGGTCGACCATCAAAATCAGTCAAAGCAGTACCTGGGAATTCGATTCGCAAATCACGCTAGACGTCCGAAAGATTAAAAAAAATTCTAAAATTTAATCCGAAAAATGTGTTTTTTGAGAAATGCTTTTGTGAACATAATTTTGGATGCAGTATTATTTGGTGTAAAATAAATATGAAGAAAACTTTTGTTTTGGAGTTGTTAACCCATTTTAATCAGTTTTATCGAACAAAAACGGAAAGATGTATGATTTTGATGAATTTGGATAGTTCAGATTTACAAAATGACGCGTATTTCTAGTTGAATGTAGTTTTTTTTTTGTAATATTGCATTATTCTTGTTAGCAAGACCTCTTTAGCTTTATGAAAAGTAGTCGACCATCAAAATCGGTAGAAGCATTAGCTGGGAATTCGATCCGCAAGTCACGCTAGACGTCCGAAACATTAAAAAAAAACTCTATAATTTAATCCGAAAAAACATGTTTTTTTTTAAACGCTTTTATAAACATAATTTTGGATGCAGTGTTATTTGGTGTAAAATAGATATGGAGAAAACTTTTGTTTTGGAGTTGTAAACCCATTTTAGTCAGCTTTATTGAACAAACACGGGAAGATGTATGATTTTGATGATTCTGGATAGTTCAGATTAACAAAATGACGCGTATTTCTGATTAAATGCAGTTTTAATGTAATGTTGTATTTTTTTCGTTAACAAGACCTCTTCAGCTTTATAATAAGTGGTCGACCATCAAAATCAGTCAAAGCATTAGCTGGGAATTCGATTCGCAAATCACGCTAGACGTCCGAAAGATTAAAAAAAATTCTAAAATTTAATCCGAAAAATGTGTTTTTTTTAAAACGCTTTTATAAACATAATTTTGGATGCAGTGTTATTTGGTGTAAAATAGATATGGAGAAAACTTTTGTTTTGGAGTTGTAAACCCATTTTAGTCAGTTTTATTGAACAAACACGGAAAGATGTATGATTTTGATGATTCTGGATAGTTCAGATTTACAAAATTAAGCGTATTTCTGATTGAATGCAGTTTTAATTTAATGTTCTATTTTTTCGTTAACAAGACCTCTTCAGCTTTATAATAAGTGGTCGACCATCAAGATCGGTCGAAGCGTTAACTGGGAATTCGAATCGCAAGTCACGCTAGGCGTCCGAAATATTAAAAAAAAACTCTAAAATTTTATCCGAAAAAATATGTTTTTTTTAAAACGCTTTGTTACGTTCCACTTTCGCGAATCAGGACATTATGGACCGGCCGACCCAATGGAAAGGGTCGTGGGAAATTGATGGTAAATATGGGCGCCACGCGATTTACCTTAGTGTCCCGAAATTCCTTTTTGGAGGAATCGCTACCCCCAGAAAAGACCCGCGTACGTCAATTACTAATAGAAACTCTTTAATTATAATTACTATTTTTTTTGTATACTAAATTTATTGCTATCCAGTTCCCAGAAGGGGATAATCGATAACCAAAAGAATTTAACTATACTTATAATAAATACATACGTGTACCCTCGGATTAATACTCCACCCCAAAAGCGCCGCAACGTTGCCACCCTTTCGTTCACACCTTAGCCAATATGGCAGCAGGGTAACTCTTATATACTAGAATGCACCTTCAACTGTGCAATAAAAAAAAATAGTAATCGACTTAAGAAATAATTTGAACGATAGAAAAAAAAAATGTGTATGATTTGATGAACCAATAATTGTCATCAATATGTACTTGGAAGCTACAATACAAAAAAATAAAAAAAAAAAAAAACTCTGCCTTGGGGCTCGAACCCGTGCGTCATACACGCAGCTGATGACTTTACTTTTACTTTTACATTCATTTTTTATTTCCTTAGAATATTAACTTAATACTAGACAAAAATGCTTAAATCTAACTTATCAATAACATATTTACTAAAACTAAATTATGACCCTTAGCGGGCGCTGTAAGCTTACATCTAACAGTTTTTATTTTGCCTTTCGGCTTCAAGTTTCTTTTTTTTTATTTTAAAATAAATTTATATTTCAAAGAAAAATTTAAAAAACTTTGATTACCGACAATTTTATATAAAAAAAACTTAATCTACTTAAGACTACTTAATACTACTTAAATACTTAATACTACTTAACTACTTAAGACTACTTAACTACTTAAGATTACTTAACTACTTAAACTTAATAATAATCTGGGTGGCGAGCCCTCGCTGCATATGCCCCGAGGGGTCGCCATCCTGATCGAGCCTTTTGGTCCACAGGCAGCATGCAACCACCCATATTGTACGCCAATATGGAGCACAATCCCTGCCACAGACCTAGTACTAGAATAATTTTTTGAACTATTTATCGGACTAAAAGTCCGCAAAGTCTAGAGGAAGTGCTGAATCACTTCCCTCGTGTAGCCACCAGAATTCGGTGCGCTGCCTTTCGGCCTCGGTCCTATCGCGATCCGATACCGCCGTGCTAAAGCGGAGGAGCTCCGGAGCATTGTCAACGTACCCGTCGCGGATTAGCCGTTTGTCACGCGCGTCACGGTAGCGGTGGTATAAAACCGGGATACCATTCCTGGCTTGTACCAACCCTAACGAATCGATATAAACAAATGCCTCTGGTGGAATAAAGCCAGACATGAGCGCACTCTCTATATATGTTTCATTGGGGTAATAAGCCCCGAAGATCAGGCTGTTGTCGCTAGCCATCGCCCTTGCAGCGTGCCTTCGATTCACCTTAATTAGGAAATTGTCAATTCTGTTCAACTAGGCCCCATTGTATAGAACCTCGTTCCGATAGTATTTTATGTACTCGGAGTCTGGTGTTCGGTACAACCCTAAGCAGGATCGGAGACAACGCCTCTCGAATATCCGTATCCTTTCCATGTAGGATGGTGATACATTGAACCACACGGGATAACCGTAAGCGATGATCGGCCTTATGAGGGCCATGTAGCAAATGACTTTCACCCTTGAATCAAGTTGACTGTTTTGAAACAATCGCCTTGTCAGAGCATAAGCCCCCTTAGCCCTGGCCAGACAAGCATCCACATTTTTGTTAAAATACAGAAACTTATCAAGCCAGATGCCAAGGTATTTGACTTCACTTCTCACCGCTAACGGCCGTCCATGCTGTCCAATGATACACAAATTTTTCCAGTTTTTTCTGGTATCGTAAGAAGCCCTATGCAGTGGGGTCCTAAACAGAATTGTTTCGGTTTTTTGGAAATTGATCCTCAATTTTCAGTCATCGCAATATCCCTTAATGTGATCGAAGTCACGTTGCAAAAGTATGTTGATGACCTCGATTTTCGGACCTGATCTGTACGCCACTAAATCATCTGCGTACGCTATAGCGTGTCTGAGAGAACCTACAAGATCACTTGTAAAAATGTTAAACAATATCGGGGAGTTCACCGCCCCCTGTTGTAAACCGTTTTTAATTTCAAAGACTTTACTCGAAGTTACGTTGCCACATTTGACAACGAACTTCTTTCCCATAAGCATATCATAAATCATATATAGCATGGGCTTACGCATGCCCAGTCTTATCAGCTTGTAGAAAAGCCCCTCTAACCATACGGTGTCGAAGGCCTTCTCAAAGTCAACCAGACAGGCCCCTGTGCATTGTCCTTTGGATTTATTCCATTGGATGTCGGAGACTAGTTTCGACGCGGCATGAATGGTGTCATGCCTCGCTCGAAAACCAAACTGATATTCCGGGATAATTTTATTTTCCTCGACCCACTCAAGCAGAGCCCTATTGACTATTTTCTCAAATACCTTGCTTACATTCGGCAGAAGGCTTATTGACCGAAGATTAGCTGGGTTTGTTTTGTCCTTGCCCTTTTTGGGGATAGGATATACCACCGCCGTTTTCCAGTGCACCGGATAATGTGCATTATTCAGTGCATTGTTAAACAGCGTGGTGAAAATATCGACTGCTTCCACTGGCAGGTGTCTCAATACGACGTTTGGGACACCGTCCTCTCCCGCCGACTTTTTATTTTTCAGTGATACGAAGATGTCCAGGAGTTCATCTTTTTGAACGAACAGCATCATGCTATTGGCGACTATGCCATTTGAAGGGTTTTCGTCATTGAATACGGAAAAACCGTTATTCTCAGATCGCCAAGCTTGGAGTTCGGTACGTAGATAAAAGTGATTCAGAAAGGCTCTCTCCTCAATATCGCGATTTGGGCGAACAGGACTGTTCACCGTATACACGGTCTCGAAGATAGCGCCTATCGAATTCGCCTTCTCCTGAGGATCTTCGATCGTGAAAAATCCGTCGTTCGAGTCTACACTTTCCGGACTTATACCAACAGTCGTGAGCGTCTGTCTGTTCTTTGTCGTTTGGGAAATTCGGACACATGGAATGTCATTATGATCTTTTCGCCTGAATATTTTATTTATTTGCGGGAACATATTCGGGCTACTGGTTTTTATAGCCTGAATTTGCTTGCCCCAGTACAAACTTACAGATTTTCTATAATTTTCCGATATTAGCTGTTTAAGGTTTTTGATCAATGACTCCAATGTCCGAATCTCCGGGTCTCGTCTGTCCGTAAATTGTCTCTGCAGCCGTTTAAGCCTGTTTCATCCAATTTCATCGTTTGTCAGGTTTCTGTTTGTTGGAGGGATGATTTCGCTCAAACGTAATTCTCGCTTTAAGACTCTGGTGAAGCGCGGCCAGTTCGTCTTTCGATAGTCGAAAGAACGCACTTGGTCGAACTCCTCCAGTTGAGTTTGCTCGTTTGGGATCCTGAATACGGCATCAAGTCCGAGGTGGTCACTTTCATCGTAATCGAATGCTCGTACACAGTTCCGCGCGTGTTCGTTATTTGTCAGTTCTAGTCTATTGTCCATAAGGGCTAAGTCAAGAAAAGAATTTCCTCTCGGGAAAGACGGGATATCCGTCGCGTACAAACTAAGTTTGTACTCAATCATATTTTGCTCCCTCCAATTTTGAAGCAGTCGACCTCTAGTGTTCGAGATTGCATTTCCCCAAGCCGCATGTTTAGCGTTAAGATCACCCCACCCCCTTGGGAGGAGTGGGGTCGGTCTCTTCTCACTACATGGTAGTTGCTGTATCCCAATTTGTGTTTCTGGTTTAGCTTAGTTTCGCTGACCAAAACTACATCCGGGAGTTGGTTTTTCAACAGGTTTGTAAGGACGGTTCTTCTCTCGACCCTGACTAATGAATTAACATTCACAGCTAGGATCCTAAAGTTTACCTCATCCAGCGTACTCATCATATTCATGGCGCGCTAGACACGGAAAACATCGAGTAGATATGATCTATTCTAGCTGCTTGCTCGTTTAGTTGTTTTTGGAACTGATCGATCTTGCTATCTAATGACAGCAAGAACTTTTTCATATCCAAATCGGCTTCAGGTGCTTTTTCAGCAACCTTAGGCCTGTTTTATGTCTGGGAGCTACCCGTTCCAGCTGCCATTTGGCATAGGACATGTTGGGCTCAACCCTATTTGTGAAAGAGCGACTTTTAAGCTGCCTTTCTTCTTCTACAGCCTGTTTCCGAGCTAGCATACTCTTCTTTTTCTGTTGGAATACAGGACATCCCTTATAGTTAGCAGGGTGCCCCGCATTCCCGCAAAGAACACATATGAGCTTGCTCATATCTTCTACTCTATCGCTACCTAGAGGACATTCGTTTAAAATGTGGTCCTCGTCGCACTTAACACATCTAATCTGCATGTTGCAGTTAGAAGCGGCATGCCCGAACCTCTGACAGCGCATACATTGCAATATGCGATCTGTCCTTTTTAATTTATCCCATTTTACAGCATGATAGTATACGCGATTGATTCTGCGTAGACTATCGATTTTGCTATTGGGGGTTAGTTGCACAAGGAAAAACGGTAACCTTCGGTTACCACCCCTACCCTTAACCGCGGAAAACGGCTTTACACCGACGAACTTAAGGTCGTCGCTATCAAAACAATTGAGCTCGTTTAAGAGCTCCTCCGCATCAACAGCGGCGGGATCGATTCCCTTAAGAATCATCGTTTTTAATTTTTCGGTTTTGGGCGTGTACGTGAAGTACTCTGCCTTAACCCCCTCCAGTGCTTTGCGGGCTTTTTTGTAGTCCTCAATACTGTAACATATAATCTTATGATTTTGGGCCGAGATATGCTTGACCGCGAAATCCTTTATGTATCTCTTACACAATTTAATACTATCACTAGTACTAAGGTAACTTACGTTGATGGGGGGTACTTCTTCCCTCTTTTCCTTTGGGGGTTGCATCTGCTGCTTCTGTTGTCTTTGCTGCTGGTGTTGTTGCGGATGTTGTTGTTGTTGCTGCATTCGTTGGTGCTGCTGTTGTTGCTGCGCTGTTGCGGCTGTTGTCGTTGCTTCTTCGGATGTTGTTGTTGCATAGCAAACCGTTGCTGCATTGGTTGCAGTTTATTCTGCTGAAGCATTGGCTTCGCTTTCAGCTCGATTTGTTGTCTCAGCTTCTGCCTCCTTTCTTTTTCCACGAGGGCATCTTTTTGTCTGGCCTCTCGCAATTTTTCGAGTTTAGCCGTTAACTCTGCGATGAGGATGCTCAACTTGGCCTCCTCATCATTCACAGCAGGCTGCGCTTCGTCAACCTCTGCGAGCTCTTTGTATGGGTTTCCCTCGCCAACGTAGCGGGGTTCCCCTTCATCAAACGCGGATTCATCGAGGTCAGAGTTGCACTCCTCCTCTTCTTCCATTGTTGTTGGCAGCGGTGTATTTTCCGCTACCTGCATACATCGCCGCACGTTGAGATTAGGTACGGGATTAAGCTTTCTCCGCCTCCCCATTTGGGTTGTTGCTGTTGCACTTTCTGCTGCTGCTGTTGTTGTTGGTACCGCCTCTTTCGTTGTCGCTGGTATCTGCTTTGTTGGCATACCTGCCGTAGCAGATGCCGATGATGTTGTTGCTGTTGATGATGCAGGCATCGCCAGCTTCTGCCGTTTGTTTGTGGGCGACCTACTTCCACCCTCTTGCGGGACTTCTTTCACCGCACCGGTTTCCATAGCCGGTAATTCGGCCGAGACACTCTTCTTTATGTATTTTCTCAAACGTGTAATTGAAAAAAAACTTAAAATTACTTGGGTCTGGTTCGACTCGAACCCACGACTCCCACTCCTGAGTCAGGTGATAGCACCACTACTCCACGTGGACGATAAATATTAATTGGCTTACTTGCCACTTCTTCTCTAATTCACTATTGAAATATACTTCCGCACAGACTAGTCAACTAACCACTACGAGAGTTGGAGAGCGACTGCAGCTGATGACTTATACTCCAGGCCACCGATCGCTCCCCCAACACCTTGTCCAATTCTTAGTTTCTCCCTTTGGGGCCTTGTATCAGGCCGCGACACACTCCAATATATATCCAGTTCTATTATAGGCAAAAAGGAAAACCTCAGATAATCTTCACGTAAGAGCAGCCTCACGATGAAGTCATTTATTTATGGCAACGTTCTAATAAATCTCGACAGATCGACAGATACGGCTAACAATCGCACACTTAAAATAATTCACGCACTAAGCTGATTTCGACTGTAATTTTACTGCCGCACAAAAGAAAATATATACAATATTATAACACCATACTCTAATTTACTTTGGGGGAATAACACACCCGATCGTTATAAACTCTTACGACCAACTCCCGGATAAAACGCTTTTCCTGCTCTCACGCCACTCTTACTGGCGTCTTTCCGTTTGCCCTTTTGACCTTTAAATCTATCGAGAAGATCCTTAAAAAAAGAAAAAAAAGGAAGGGGAGTCACTGTCGTGATTCGAACTCCGACTCTATGGATCAGGTTGGAGTGTTAGCTCCCCCAGACCATACCATATCCTGAAACATTGTTGGACACCAATTCATTTAGGATGAAAACTTCTCAGGCCATAACAGCTTTAATGACCATAATTTTGGATGCAGTATTTTTTGGTGTAAAATAAATATGGAGAAAACTTTTCTTTTGGAGTTGTAAACCCATTTTAATCATTTTATTGGAACAAAAACGGAAAGATGTATGATTTTGATGATTTTGGATAGTTAAGATTTACAAAATGACACGTATTTCTGATTGAATGTAGTTTTGATTTAATGTTGTATTTTTTTCGTTAGCAAGACCTCTTCAGCTTTATAATAATTGGTCGACGATTAAAATCGGTCAAAGCATTAGCTGGGAATTCGATTCGTAAGTCACGCTAGACGTCCGAAACATTAAAAAAAATCTAAAATTTAACCCGAAAAACATGTTTTTTTAAAACGCTTATATGAACATAATTTTGGAAGCAGTATTAATTGGTGTAAAATAAATATGGAGAAAACTTTTGTTTTGGAGTTGTAAACCAGTTTTAATCAGTTTTATGGAACAAAAACGGAAAGATGTATGATTTTAATGATTTTGGATAGATCAGATTTTCAAAATGACGCGTATTTCCGATTGAATGTAGTTTTAATGTAATGTTATATTTTTTTCGGTAACTAGACCTATTCCGCTTTATAATAAGTGGCCGACCATCCAAATCGGTCGAAGCATTATCTGGGAATTTGATTCGCAAGTCACGCTAGACGTCCCAAACATTAAAAAAAACTCTAAAATCTAACCCGAAAAAACATGTTTTTTAAAAAAAAGCTTTAATGAACATAATTTTGGATGCAGTATTATTTGGTGTAAAATAAATATGTAGAAATCTTCTGTTTTGGAGTTGTAGACCAATTGTAATCAGTTTTATCGAACAAAAACGGAAAGATGTATTATTTTGATGATTATGGATAGTTCAGATTTACAAAATGACGCATATTTCTGATTGAATGTAATTTTTAATGGAATGTTTTATTTTCTATGTCGTCAACTAGACGTCTTCAGCTTTATTAAAAGTGGTCAACCATGAAAATCGGTCGAAGCATTAGCTGGGAATTCGATTCGCAAGTCACGCTATACGTCCGAAATATTAAAAAATACTCTGAAATTTAGCCCGAAAAACTTTTTTTTAAATAGCTTTTATGAACATAGTTTTGGATGCAGTATTATTTGGTGTAAAATAAATATGGAGAAAACTTTTGTTTTGGAGTTGTAAACCTATTTAAATTAGTTTTATGGAACAAAAATGGAAAGATGTATGATTTTGATGATTTTGGATAGTTAAGATTTACAAAATGACACGTATTTCTGATTGAATGTAGTTTTAATTTATTGTTGTATTTTTTTCCTTAAAAAGACCTCTTTGGCTTTATAATAAGTTGTCGACCATCAAAATCGGTCGAAGCGTTAACTGAGAATTCGAATCGCAAATCACGCTAGGCGTCCGAAACTTTAAAAAAACTGTAAAAGTTAACCCAAAAAAACATGTTTTCTTAAAAACGCTTTTTTGAACATAATTTTGGATGCAGTTTTATTTGGTGTAAAATAAGTATGGAGAAAACTTTTGTTTTGGAGTTGTAAACCCATTTTTATCAGTTTTATGGAAAAATGATGATTTTGGATAGTTCAGATTTTCAAAATGACGCGTATTTCTGATTGAATGTAGTTTTAATGTCATGTTGTATTTTTTCGTTAACTAGATCTCTTGAGCTTTATCGTGGTCGACCATCAAAATCGGTCAAAGCATGAGCTGGGAATTCGACTCGCAAGTCACGCTAGACGTCCGATACACTATAAAAAAACTATAAAATTTAACCCGAAAAAACGTATTTTTAAAAAAGCTTTTATCAACATAATTTTGGATGCAGTATTATTTGGTGTAATAGAAATATGGAGAAAACTTTTGTTTTGGAGTTGTAAACCCATTTTAATCAGTTTAGTGGAACAAAAACCGAAAGATGTATGATTTTGATGATTTTGAATAGTTCAGATTTACAAAGTGACGCGTATTTCTGATTGAATGTAGTTTTAATGTAATGTTGTATTTTTTTCGTTAAAAAGACCTCTTTAGCTTTATAATAAGTTGTCGACCATCAAAATCGGTCGAAGCGTTAACTGTGAATTCGAATCGCAAATCACGCTAGGCGTCCGAAATTTTAAAAAAACTGTAAAAGTTAACCCGAAAAAACATGTTTTCTTAAAAACGCTTTTTTGAACATAACTTTGAACGCAGTATTATTTGGTGTAAAATAAATATGGAGAAAACTTTTGTTTTGGAGTTGTAAACCCATTTTAATCATTTTATTGGAAAAAAAACGGAAAGATGTATGATTTTGATGATTTTGGATAGCTAAGATTTACAAAATGACACGTATTTCTGATTGAATGTAGTTTTGATTTAATGTTGTATTTTTTTCGTTAGCAAGACCTCTTCAGCCTTATAATAATTGGTCGACGATTAAAATCGGTAGAAGCGTTAGCTGGGAATTCGATTCGCAAGTCACTCTAGACGTCCGAAACATTAAAAAAAACTCTAAAATTTAACCCGAAAAAACATGTTTTTTTTTTAAAAGCTTTTATAAACATAATGTTTTGTTAACTAGACCTCTTCACCTTTATTAAAAATGGTCGACCGTCAAAATCGGTAGAAGAACTAGCTGGGAATTCGATTCGCAAGTCACGCTAGACTTCCGAAACATTAAAAAAAACTCTAAAATTTAACCCGAAAAAACATGTTTTTTTTAAAAAGCTTTTATGAACATAATTTTGGATGCAGTCATATTTGGTGTAAAATAAATATGTAGAAAACTTTTGTTTTGGAGTTGTAAAACGATTTTAATCAGTTTTATGGAAAAAACGGAAAGATGAATGATTTTAATGATTTTGGATAGTTCAGATTTACACAATGACGCGTATTTCTGATTGATTGCAATTTTAATGTAATGTTGATATTTTTTCGCTAACAAGGCCTCTTCCATCAAAATCAGTCAAAGCATTAGCTGGGAATTCGATTCGCAAATCACGCTAGGCGTCCGAAACTTTAAAATAAACTGTAAAAGTTAACCCGAAAAAACATGTTTTCTTAAAAACACTTTTTTGAACATAACTTTGAACGCAGTATTATTTGGTGTAAAATAAATATGGAGAAAACTTTTGTTTTGGAGTTGTAAACCCATTTTAATCATTTTATTGGAACAAAAACGGAAAGATGTATGATTTTGATGATTTTGGATAGTTAAGATTTACAAAATGACACGTATTTCTGATTGAATGTAGTTTTGATTTAATGTTGTATTTTTTTCGTTAGCAAGACCTCTTCAGCTTTATAATAATTGGTCGACGATTAAAATCGGTAGAAGCGTTAGCGGCGAATTCGATTCGCAAGTCACGCTAGACGTCCGAAACATTAAAAAAAACTCTAAAATTTAACCCGAAAAAAAATGTTTTTTTAAAACGCTTATATGAATATAATTTTGGAAGCAGTATTAATTGGTGTAAAATAAATATGGAGAAAACTTTTGTTTTGGAGTTGTAAACCAGTTTTAATCAGTTTTATGGAACAAAAACGGAAAGATGTATGATTTTAATGATTTTGGATAGATCAGATTTTCAAAATGACGCGTATTTCCGATTGAATGTAGTTTTAATGTAATGTTATATTTTTTTCGTTAACTAGACCTATTCCGCTTTATAATAAGTGGCCGACCATCCAAATCGGTCGAAGCATTATCTGGGAATTTGATTCGCAAGTCACGCTAGACGTCCGAAACATTAAAAAAAAAACTCTAAAATTTAACCCGAAAAAAAACATATTTTTTTAAAACCGCTTTTATGAACATAACTTTGAACGCAGTATTATTTGGTGTAAAATAAATATGGAGAAAACTTTTGTTTTGGAGTTGTAAACCCATTTTAATCAGTTTTATGGAACAAAACGGAAAGATGTATGATTTTGATGATTTAGAATTGTTCAGATTTACAAAATGACGCGTATTTCTGATTGAATATAATTAGTGGTCGACCACCAAAATCGGTAGAAGCATTAGCTGGGAATTCGATTCGCAAGTCACGCTAGACGTCCGAAATATTAAAAAATACTCTGAAATTTAGCCCGAAAAAACTTTTTTTTTAAAAACCTTTTATGAACATAGTTTTGGATGCAGTATTATTTGGTGTAAAATAAATATGGAGAAAACTTTTGTTTTGGAGTTGTAAACCTATTTAAATTAGTTTTATGGAACAAAAATGGAAAGATGTATGATTTTAATGATTTTGGATTGATCAGATTTTCAAAATGACGCGTATTTCCGATTGAATGTAGTTTTAATGTAATGTTATATTTTTTTCGTTAACTAGACCTATTCCGCTTTATAATAAGTGGCCGACCATCCAAATCGGTCGAAGCATTATCTGGGAATTTGATTCGCAAGTCACGCTAGACGTCCCAAACATTAAAAAAAACTCTAAAATCTAACCCGAAAAAACATGTTTTTTTAAAAAAAGCTTTAATGAACATAATTTTGGATGCAGTATATTTTGGTGTAAAATAAATATGTAGAAATCTTCTGTTTTGGAGTTGTAGACCAATTGTAATCAGTTTTATCGAACAAAAATGTAAAGATGTATTATTTTGATGATTATGGATAGTTCAGATTTACAAAATGACGCATATTTCTGATTGAATGTAGTTTTTAATGGAATGTTTTATTTTCTATGTCGTCAACTAGACGTCTTCAGCTTTATTAAAAGTGGTCAACCATGAAAATCGGTCGAAGCATTAGCTGGGAATTCGATTCGCAAGTCACGCTAGACGTCCGAAACATTAAAAAAAAACTCTAAAATTTAACCCGAAAAAACATGTTTTTTTAGAAACGCTTATATCAACATAGTTTTGGATGCAATATTAATTGGTGTAAAATGAATATGTTGAAAATTTTTGATTTGGAGTTGTAAACCCATTTAGGTCAGTTTTATGGGACAATTACGGGAAGATGTATGATTTCGATGATTTTGGACAGTTCAGATTAACAAAATGACCCGTATTTCTCATTGTATATAGTCTAAGTGTAAAAATGTATTTTTAACGTTAACTAGAACTGTTCAGCTTTATAATAAGTGGTCGACCATCAAAATCGGTCCAGGCATTAGCTGGGAATTCGAATCGCAAGTCACGCTAGACGTCCGAACCAACTTAAAATACTCTAAAATTTAACCCGAAAAATATTTTTTTTAGAAACGCTTATATCAACATAGTTTTGGATGCAATATTAATTGGTGTAAAATGAATATGTTGAAAATTTTTGATTTTGAGTTGTAAACCCATTTAAGTCAGTTTTATGGAACAATTACGGAAAGATGTATGATTTTGATGATTTTGAATAGTTCAGATTTACAAAATGACGCGTATTTCTATTTGCATGTAGTTTTAATGCAATGTTGTATTTGTTTCATTAACCAAACCTATTCAGCTTTATAATAAGTATTCGACCATCAAAATTGGTCAAAGCATTAGCTGGGAATTCGATTCGTAAGTCACGCTAGACGTCCGAATCACTAAAAAAAAACTCTAAAATTTAAACCGAAAAAACATATTTTTTAAAAAGGCTTTTATGAACATAATTTTGGATGCAGTATTATTTGGTGTTAAGTTAATATGGAAAAAACTTTGGGTTTTGAGTTGTAAGACTTTTAATCAGTTTTATGGAACAAAAACGGAAAGATGTATGATTTTGATGATTTTGGATAGTTCAGATTTACAAAATGACGCGTATTTCTATTTGCATGTAGTTTTAATGCAATGTTGTATTTGTTTCATTAACCAAACCTATTCAGCTTTATAACAAGTATTCGACCATCAAAATTGGTCAAAGCATTAGCTGGGAATTCGATTCGTAAGTCACGCTAGACGTCCGAATCACTAAAAAAAAACTCTAAAATTTAAACCGAAAAAACATATTTTTTTAAAAACGCTTTAGTGACCATAATTTTGGATGCAGTATTTTTTGGTGTAAAATAAATATTGATAAAACTTTTCTTTTGGAGTTGTAAACCCATTTTAATCATTTTATTGGAACAAAAACGGAAAGATGTATGATTTTGATGATTTTGGATAGTTAAGATTTACAAAATGACGCATATTTCTGATTGAATGTAGTTTTGATTTAATATTGTATTTTTTTCGTTAGCAAGACCTCTTCAGCTTTATAATAATTGGTCGACGATTAAAATCGGTAGAAGCGTTAGCTGGGAATTCGATTCGCAAGTCACGCTAGACGTCCGAAACATTAAAAAAAACTCTAAAATTTAACCCGAAAAAACATGTTTTTTTAAAACGCTTATATGAACATAATTTTGGAAGCAGTATTAGTTGGTGTAAAATAAATATGGAGAAAACTTTTGTTTTGGAGTTGTAAACCCGTTTTAATCAGTTTTATGGATCGAAAACGGAAAGATGTATGATTTTAATGATTTTGGATAGATCAGATTTTCAAAATGACGCGTATTTCCGATTGAATGTAGTTTTAATGTAATGTTATATTTTTTTCGTTAACTAGACCTATTCCGCTTTATAATAAGTGGCCGACCATCCAAATCGGTCGAAGCATTATCTGGGAATTTGATTCGCAAGTCACGCTAGACGTCCCAAACATTAAAAAAAACTCTAAAATCTAACCCGAAAAAACATGTTTTTAAAAAAAAGCTTTAATGAACATAATTTTGGATGCAGTATATTTTGGTGTAAAATAAATATGTAGAAATCTTCTGTTTTGGAGTTGTAGACCAATTGTAATCAGTTTTATCGAACAAAAACGGAAAGATGTATTATTTTGATGATTATGGATAGTTCAGATTTACAAAATGACGCATATTTCTGATTGAATGTAGTTTTTAATGGAATGTTTTATTTTCTATGTCGTCAACTAGACGTCTTCAGCTTTATTAAAAGTGGTCAACCATGAAAATCGGTCGAAGCATTAGCTGGGAGTTCGATTCGCAAGTCACGCTAGACGTCCGAAACATTAAAAAAAAACTCTAAAATTTAACCCGAAAAAATATGTTTTTTTAGAAACGCTTATATCAACATAGTTTTGGATGCAATATTAATTGGTGTAAAATGAATATGTTGAAAAATTTTGATTTGGAGTTGTAAACCCATTTAAGTCAGTTTTATGGAACAATTACGGGAAGATGTATGATTTCGATGATTTTGGACAGTTCAGATTAACAAAATGACCCGTATTTCTCATTGTATATAGTCTAAGTGTAAAAATGTATTTTTAACGTTAACTAGAACCGTTCAGCTTTATAATAAGTGGTCGACCATCAAAATCGGTCCAGGCGTTAGCTGGGAATTCGAATCGCAAGTCACGCTAGACGTCCGAACCAACTTAAAATACTCTAAAATTTAACCCGAAAAATATTTTTTTTTAGAAAAGCTTATATCAACATAGTTTTGGATGCAATATTAATTGGTGTAAAATGAATATGTTGAAAATTTTTGATTTTGAGTTGTAAACCCACTTAAGTCAGTTTTATGGAATAATTACGGAAAGATGTATGATTTTGATGATTTTGAATAGTTCAGATTTACAAAATGACGCGTATTTCTATTTGCACGTAGTTTTAATGCAATGTTGTATTTGTTTCATTAACTAGACCTCTTCAGCTTTATAATAAGTGGTCGACCATCAAAATCGGTCAAAGCATTAGCTGGGAATTCGATTCGCAAGTCACGCTAGATGTCCGAATCATTAAAAAAAACTCTAAAATTTAACCCGAAAAAAACATATTTTTTAAAAAGGCTTTTATGAACATAATTTTGGATGCAGTATTATTTGGTGTTAAGTTAATATGGAAAAAACTTTGGGTTTTGAGTTGTAAGACTTTTAATCAGTTTTATGGAACAAAAACGGAAAGATGTATGATTTTGATGATTTTGGATAGTTCAGATTTACAAAATGACGCGTATTTCTATTTGCATGTAGTTTTAATGCAATGTTGTATTTGTTTCATTAACCAAACCTATTCAGCTTTATAATAAGTATTCGACCATCAAAATTGGTCAAAGCATTAGCTGGGAATTCGATTCGTAAGTCACGCTAGACGTCCGAATCATTAAAAAAAACTCTAAAATTTAAACCGAAAAAACATATTTTTTTAAAAACGCTTTAATGACCATAATTTTGGATGCAGTATTTTTTGGTGTAAAATAAATATGGAGAAAACTTTTCTTTTGGAGTTGTAAACCCATTTTAATCATTTTATTGGAACAAAAACGGAAAGATGTATGATTTTGATGATTTTGGATAGTTAAGATTTACAAAATGACGCATATTTCTGATTGAATGTAGTTTTGATTTAATGTTGTATTTTTTTCGTTAGCAAGACCTCTTCAGCTTTATAATAATTGGTCCGATTATAATCGGTAGAAGCGTTAGCTGGGAATTCGATTCGCACGCTAGACGTCCGAAACATTAAAAAAAACTCTAAAATTTAACCCGAAAAAAACATGTTTTTTTAAAACGCTTATATGAACATAATTTTGGAAGCAGTATTAATTGGTGTAAAATAAATATGGAGAAAACTTTTGTTTTGGAGTTGTAAACCCGTTTTAATCAGTTTTATGGAACAAAAACGGAAAGATGTATGATTTTAATGATTTTGGATAGATCAGATTTTCAAAATGACGCGTATTTCCGATTGAATGTAGTTTTAATGTAATGTTATATTTTTTTCGTTAACTAAACCTATTCCGCTTTATAATAAGTGGCCGACCATCCAAATCGGTCGAAGCATTATCTGGGAATTTGATTCGCAAGTCACGCTAGACGTCCCAAACATTAAAAAAAAACTCTAAAATCTAACCCGAAAAAACATGTTTTTTTAAAAAAAGCTTTAATGAACATAATTTTGGATGCAGTATATTTTGGTGTAAAATAAATATGTAGAAATCTTCTGTTTTGGAGTTGTAGACCAATTGTAATCAGTTTTATCGAACAAAAACGGAAAGATGTATTATTTTGATGATTATGGATAGTTCAGATTTACAAAATGACGCATATTTCTGATTGAATGTAGTTTTTAATGGAATGTTTTATTTTCTATGTCGTCAACTAGACGTCTTCGGCTTTATTAAAAGTGGTCAACCATGAAAATCGGTCGAAGCATTAGCTGGGAATTCGATTCGCAAGTCACGCTAGACGTCCGAAACATTAAAAAAAAACTCTAAAATTTAACCCGAAAAAACATGTTTTTTTAGAAACGCTTATATCAACATAGTTTTGGATGCAATATTAATTGGTGTAAAATGAATATGTTGAAAATTTTTGATTTGGAGTTGTAAACCCATTTAGGTCAGTTTTATGGGACAATTACGGGAAGATGTATGATTTCGATGATTTTGGACAGTTCAGATTAACAAAATGACCCGTATTTCTCATTGTATATAGTCTAAGTGTAAAAATGTATTTTTAACGTTAACTAGAACTGTTCAGCTTTATAATAAGTGGTCGACCATCAAAATCGGTCCAGGCATTAGCTGGGAATTCGAATCGCAAGTCACGCTAGACGTCCGAACCAACTTAAAATACTCAAAAATTTAACCCGAAAAATATTTTTTTTAGAAACGCTTATATCAACATAGTTTTGGATGCAATATTAATTGGTGTAAAATGAATATGTTGAAAATTTTTGATTTTGAGTTGTAAACCCATTTAAGTCAGTTTTATGGAACAATTACGGAAAGATGTATGATTTTGATGATTTTGAATAGTTCAGATTTACAAAATGACGCGTATTTCTATTTGCATGTAGTTTTAATGCAATGTTGTATTTGTTTCATTAACCAAACCTATTCAGCTTTATAATAAGTATTCGACCATCAAAATTGGTCAAAGCATTAGCTGGGAATTCGACTCGTAAGTCACGGTAGACGTCCGAATCACTAAAAAAAAACTCTAAAATTTAAACCGAAAAAACATATTTTTTAAAAAGGCTTTTATGAACATAATTTTGGATGCAGTATTATTTGGTGTTAAGTTAATATGGAAAAAACTTTGGGTTTTGAGTTGTAAGACTTTTAATCAGTTTTATGGAACAAAAACGGAAAGATGTATGATTTTGATGATTTTGGATAGTTCAGATTTACAAAATGACGCGTATTTCTATTTGCATGTAGTTTTAATGCAATGTTGTATTTGTTTCATTAACCAAACCTATTCAGCTTTATAATAAGTATTCGACCATCAAAATTGGTCAAAGCATTAGCTGGGAATTCGATTCGTAAGTCACGCTAGACGTCCGAATCACTAAAAAAAAACTCTAAAATTTAAACCGAAAAAACATATTTTTTTAAAAACGCTTTAGTGACCATAATTTTGGATGCAGTATTTTTTGGTGTAAAATAAATATTGAGAAAACTTTTCTTTTGGAGTTGTAAACCCATTTTAATCATTTTATTGGAACAAAAACGGAAAGATGTATGATTTTGATGATTTTGGATAGTTAAGATTTACAAAATGACGCATATTTCTGATTGAATGTAGTTTTGATTTAATATTGTATTTTTTTCGTTAGCAAGACCTCTTCAGCTTTATAATAATTGGTCGACGATTAAAATCGGTAGAAGCGTTAGCTGGGAATTCGATTCGCAAGTCACGCTAGACGTCCGAAACATTAAAAAAAACTCTAAAATTTAACCCGAAAAAACATGTTTTTTTAAAACGCTTATATGAACATAATTTTGGAAGCAGTATTAGTTGGTGTAAAATAAATATGGAGAAAACTTTTGTTTTGGAGTTGTAAACCCGTTTTAATCAGTTTTATGGATCGAAAACGGAAAGATGTATGATTTTAATGATTTTGGATAGATCAGATTTTCAAAATGACGCGTATTTCCGATTGAATGTAGTTTTAATGTAATGTTATATTTTTTTCGTTAACTAGACCTATTCCGCTTTATAATAAGTGGCCGACCATCCAAATCGGTCGAAGCATTATCTGGGAATTTGATTCGCAAGTCACGCTAGACGTCCCAAACATTAAAAAAAACTCTAAAATCTAACCCGAAAAAACATGTTTTTAAAAAAAAGCTTTAATGAACATAATTTTGGATGCAGTATATTTTGGTGTAAAATAAATATGTAGAAATCTTCTGTTTTGGAGTTGTAGACCAATTGTAATCAGTTTTATCGAACAAAAACGGAAAGATGTATTATTTTGATGATTATGGATAGTTCAGATTTACAAAATGACGCATATTTCTGATTGAATGTAGTTTTTAATGGAATGTTTTATTTTCTATGTCGTCAACTAGACGTCTTCAGCTTTATTAAAAGTGGTCAACCATGAAAATCGGTCGAAGCATTAGCTGGGAGTTCGATTCGCAAGTCACGCTAGACGTCCGAAACATTAAAAAAAAAACTCTAAAATTTAACCCGAAAAAATATGTTTTTTTAGAAACGCTTATATCAACATAGTTTTGGATGCAATATTAATTGGTGTAAAATGAATATGTTGAAAAATTTTGATTTGGAGTTGTAAACCCATTTAAGTCAGTTTTATGGAACAATTACGGGAAGATGTATGATTTCGATGATTTTGGACAGTTCAGATTAACAAAATGACCCGTATTTCTCATTGTATATAGTCTAAGTGTAAAAATGTATTTTTAACGTTAACTAGAACCGTTCAGCTTTATAATAAGTGGTCGACCATCAAAATCGGTCCAGGCGTTAGCTGGGAATTCGAATCGCAAGTCACGCTAGACGTCCGAACCAACTTAAAATACTCTAAAATTTAACCCGAAAAATATTTTTTTTTAGAAAAGCTTATATCAACATAGTTTTGGATGCAATATTAATTGGTGTAAAATGAATATGTTGAAAATTTTTGATTTTGAGTTGTAAACCCACTTAAGTCAGTTTTATGGAATAATTACGGAAAGATGTATGATTTTGATGATTTTGAATAGTTCAGATTTACAAAATGACGCGTATTTCTATTTGCATGTAGTTTTAATGCAATGTTGTATTTGTTTCATTAACTAGACCTCTTCAGCTTTATAATAAGTGGTCGACCATCAAAATCGGTCAAAGCATTAGCTGGGAATTCGATTCGCAAGTCACGCTAGATGTCCGAATCATTAAAAAAAACTCTAAAATTTAACCCGAAAAAAACATATTTTTTAAAAAGGCTTTTATGAACATAATTTTGGATGCAGTATTATTTGGTGTTAAGTTAATATGGAAAAAACTTTGGGTTTTGAGTTGTAAGACTTTTAATCAGTTTTATGGAACAAAAACGGAAAGATGTATGATTTTGATGATTTTGGATAGTTCAGATTTACAAAATGACGCGTATTTCTATTTGCATGTAGTTTTAATGCAATGTTGTATTTGTTTCATTAACCAAACCTATTCAGCTTTATAATAAGTATTCGACCATCAAAATTGGTCAAAGCATTAGCTGGGAATTCGATTCGTAAGTCACGCTAGACGTCCGAATCATTAAAAAAAACTCTAAAATTTAAACCGAAAAAACATATTTTTTTAAAAACGCTTTAATGACCATAATTTTGGATGCAGTATTTTTTGGTGTAAAATAAATATGGAGAAAACTTTTCTTTTGGAGTTGTAAACCCATTTTAATCATTTTATTGGAACAAAAACGGAAAGATGTATGATTTTGATGATTTTGGATAGTTAAGATTTACAAAATGACGCATATTTCTGATTGAATGTAGTTTTGATTTAATGTTGTATTTTTTTCGTTAGCAAGACCTCTTCAGCTTTATAATAATTGGTCCGATTATAATCGGTAGAAGCGTTAGCTGGGAATTCGATTCGCACGCTAGACGTCCGAAACATTAAAAAAAACTCTAAAATTTAACCCGAAAAAACATGTTTTTTTAAAACGCTTATATGAACATAATTTTGGAAGCAGTATTAATTGGTGTAAAATAAATATGGAGAAAACTTTTGTTTTGGAGTTGTAAACCCGTTTTAATCAGTTTTATGGAACAAAAACGGAAAGATGTATGATTTTAATGATTTTGGATAGATCAGATTTTCAAAATGACGCGTATTTCCGATTGAATGTAGTTTTAATGTAATGTTATATTTTTTTCGTTAACTAAACCTATTCCGCTTTATAATAAGTGGCCGACCATCCAAATCGGTCGAAGCATTATCTGGGAATTTGATTCGCAAGTCACGCTAGACGTCCCAAACATTAAAAAAAACTCTAAAATCTAACCCGAAAAAACATGTTTTTTTAAAAAAAGCTTTAATGAACATAATTTTGGATGCAGTATATTTTGGTGTAAAATAAATATGTAGAAATCTTCTGTTTTGGAGTTGTAGACCAATTGTAATCAGTTTTATCGAACAAAAACGGAAAGATGTATTATTTTGATGATTATGGATAGTTCAGATTTACAAAATGACGCATATTTCTGATTGAATGTAGTTTTTAATGGAATGTTTTATTTTCTATGTCGTCAACTAGACGTCTTCGGCTTTATTAAAAGTGGTCAACCATGAAAATCGGTCGAAGCATTAGCTGGGAATTCGATTCGCAAGTCACGCTAGACCTCCGAAACATTAAAAAAAAACTCTAAAATTTAACCCGAAAAAAAACATATTTTTTTAAAACCGCTTTTATGAACATAACTTTGAACGCAGTATTATTTGGTGTAAAATAAATATGGAGAAAACTTTTGTTTTGGAGTTGTAAACCCATTTTAATCAGTTTTATGGAACAAAACGGAAAGATGTATGATTTTGATGATTTAGAATTGTTCAGATTTACAAAATGACGCGTATTTCTGATTGAATATAATTAGTGGTCGACCACCAAAATCGGTAGAAGCATTAGCTGGGAATTCGATTCGCAAGTCACGCTAGACGTCCGAAATATTAAAAAATACTCTGAAATTTAGCCCGAAAAAACTTTTTTTTTAAAAAGCTTTTATGAACATAGTTTTGGATGCAGTATTATTTGGTGTAAAATAAATATGGAGAAAACTTTTGTTTTGGAGTTGTAAACCTATTTAAATTAGTTTTATGGAACAAAAATGGAAAGATGTATGATTTTGATGATTTTGGATAGTTAAGATTTACAAAATGACACGTATTTCTGATTGAATGTAGTTTTGATTTAATGTCGTATTTTTTTCGTTAAAAAGACCTCTTCAGCTTTATTAAAATCGGTAGAAGCGTTAGCTGGGAATTCGACTCGCAGGTCACGCTAGACGTCCGAAACATTAAAAAAAACTTTAAAATTTAACCCGAAAAAACATGTTTTTTTAGAAACGCTTATATCAACATAGTTTTGGATGCAATATTAATTGGTGTAAAATGAATATGTTGAAAATTTTTGATTTGGAGTTGTAAACCCATTTAAGTCAGTTTTATGGAACAATTACGGAAAGATGTATGATTTTGATGATTTTGGACAGTTCAGATTAACAAAATGACCCGTATTTCTCATTGTATATAGTCCAAGTGTAAAAATGTATTTTTAACTTTAACTAGAACTGTTCAGCTTTATAATAAGTGGTCAACCATCAAAATCGGTCCAGGCATTAGCTGGGAATTCGAATCGCAAGTCACGCTAGACGTCCGAACCAACTTAAAATAATCTAAAATTTAACCCGAAAAATATTTTTTTTTTAGAAACGCTTATATCAACATAGTTTTGGATGCAATAATAATTGGTGTAAAATGAATATTTTGAAAATTGTTGATTTGGAGTTGTAAACCCATTTAAGTCAGTTTTATGGAACAATTACGGAAAGATGTATGATTTTGATGATTTTGGACAGTTCAGATTAACAAAATGACCCGTATTTCTCATTGTATATAGTCTAAGAGTAAAAATGTATCCTTAACGTTAACTAGAACTGTTCAGCTTTATAATAAGTGGTCGACCATCAAAATCGGTCCAGGCATTAGCTGGGAAATCGAATCGCAAGGCACGCTAGACGTCCGAACCAACTTAAAATACTCTAAAATTTAACCCGAAAAATATTTTTTTTAGAAACGCTTATATCAACATAGTTTTGGATGCAATATTAATTGGTGTAAAATGAATATGTTGAAAATTTTTGATTTGGTGTTGTAAACCCATTTAAGTCAGTTTTATGGAACAATTACGGAAAGATGTATGATTTTATATTTTGGACAGTTCAGATTAACAAAATGACCCGTGTTTCTCATTGTATATAGTCTAGGTGTAAAAATGTATTTTTAACGTTAACTAGGTCTGTTCAGCTTTATAATAAGTGGTCGACCATCAAAATCGGTCCAGGCATTAGCTGGGAATTCGAATCGCAAGTCATTTTTTTTAGAAACGCTTATATCAACATAGTTTTGGATGCAATATTAATTGGTGTAAAATGAATATGTTGAAAATTTTTGATTTGGAGTTGTAAACACATTTAAGTCAGTTTTATGGAACAATTACGGAAAGATGTATGATTTTGATGATTTTGGACAGTTCAGATTAACAAAATGACCCGTATTTCTCATTGTGTATAGTCTAAGTGTAAAAATGTGTTTTTAACGTTAACTAGAACTGTTCAGCTTTATAATAAGTGGTCGACCATCAAAATCGGTCCAGGCATTAGCTGGGAATTCGAATCGCAAGTCACGCTAGACGTCCGAACCAACTTAAAATACTCTAAAATTTAACCCGAAAAATATTTTTTTTTAGAAACGCTTATATCAACATAGTTGTGGATGCAATATTAATTGGTATAAAATGAATATGTTGAAAATTTTTGATTTGGAGTTGTAAACCCATTTAAGTCAGTTTTATGGAACAATTACGGAAAGATGTATGATTTTGATGATTTTGGACAGTTCAGATTAACAAAATGACCCGTATTTCTCATTGTGTATAGTCTAAGTGTAAAAATGTATTTTTAACGTTAACTAGAACTGTTCAGCTTTATAATAAGTGGTCGACCATCAAAATCGGTCCAGGCATTAGCTGGGAATTCGAATCGCAAGTCACGCTAGACGTCCGAACCAATTTAAAATACTCTAAAATTTAACCCGAAAAATATTTTTTTTTAGAAACGCTTATATCAACATAGTTTTGGATGCAATATTAATTGGTGTAAAATGAATATGTTGAAAATTTTTGATTTGGAGTTGTAAACCCATTTAAGTCAGTTTTATGGAACAATTACGGAAAGATGTATGATTTTGATGATTTTGGGCAGTTCAGATTAACAAAATGACCCGTATTTCTCATTGTATATAGTCTAAGTGTAAAAATGTATTTTTAGCGTTAACTAGAACTGTTCAGCTTTATAATAAGTGGTCGACCATCAAAATCGGTCCAGGCATTAGCTGGGAATTTGAATCGCAAGTCACGCTAGACGTCCGAACCAACTTAAAATACTCTAAAATTTAACCCGAAAAATATTTTTTTTTAGAAACGCTTATATCAACATAGTTTTGGATGCAATATTAATTGGTGTAAAATGAATATGTTGAAAATTTTTGATTTGGAGTTGCAAACCCATTTAAGTCAGTTTTATGGAACAATTACGGAAAGATGTATGATTTTGATGATTTTGGACAGTTCAGATTAACAAAATGACCCGTATTTCTCATTGTATATAGTCTAAGTGTAAAAATGTATTTTAAACGTTAACTAGAACTGTTCAGCTTTATAATAAGTGGTCGACCATCAAAATCGGTCCAGGCATTAGCTGGGAATTCGAATCGCAAGTCACGCTAGACTTCCGAACCAACTTAAAATACTCTAAAATTTAACCCGAAAAATATTTTTTTTTTAGAAACGCTTATATCAACATAGTTGTGGATGCAATATTAATTGGTGTAAAATGAATATGTTGAAAATTTTTGATTTGGAGTTGTAAACCCATTTAAGTCAGTTTTATGGAACAATTACGGAAAGATGTATGATTTTGATGATTTTGGGCAGTTCAGATTAACAAAATGACCCGTATTTCTCATTGTATATAGTCTAAGTGTAAAAATGTATTTTTAGCGTTAACTAGAACTGTTCAGCTTTATAATAAGTGGGCGACCATCAAAATGGGTCCAGGCATTAGCTGGGAATTTGAATCGCAAGTCACGCTAGACGTCCGAACCAACTTAAAATACTCTAAAATTTAACCCGAAAAATATTTTTTTTTAGAAACGCTTATATCAACATAGTTTTGGATGCAATATTAATTGGTGTAAAATGAATATGTTGAAAATTTTTGATTTGGAGTTGCAAACCCATTTAAGTCAGTTTTATGGAACAATTACGGAAAGATGTATGATTTTGATGATTTTGGACAGTTCAGATTAACAAAATGACCCGTATTTCTCATTGTATATAGTCTAAGTGTAAAAATGTATTTTAAACGTTAACTAGAACTGTTCAGCTTTATAATAAGTGGTCGACCATCAAAATCGGTCCAGGCATTAGCTGGGAATTCGAATCGCAAGTCACGCTAGACTTCCGAACCAACTTAAAATACTCTAAAATTTAACCCGAAAAATATTTTTTTTTTAGAAACGCTTATATCAACATAGTTGTGGATGCAATATTAATTGGTGTAAAATGAATATGTTGAAAATTTTTGATTTGGAGTTGTAAACCCATTTAAGTCAGTTTTATGGAACAATTACGGAAAGATGTATGATTTTGATGATTTTGGACAGTTCAGATTAACAAAATGACCCGTATTTCTCATTGTATATAGTCTAAGTGTAAAAATGTATTTTTAGCGTTAACTAGAACTGTTCAGCTTTATAATAAGTTTTCGACCATCAAAATCGGTCCAGGCATTAGCTGGGAATTTGAATCGCAAGTCACGCTAGACGTCCGAACCAACTTAAAATACTCTAAAATTTAACCCGAAAAATATTTTTTTTTTAGAAACGCTTATATCAACATAGTTTTGGATGCAATATTAATTGGTCTAAAATGAATATGTTGAAAATTTTTGATTTGGAGTTGCAAACACATTTAAGTCAGTTTTATGGAACAATTACGGAAAGATGTATGATATTGATGATTTTGGACAGTTCAGATTAACAAAATGACCCGTATTTCTCATTGTATATAGTCTAAGTGTAAAAATGTATTTTTAACGTTAACTAGAACTGTTCAGCTTTATAATAAGTGGTCGACCATCAAAAGCGGTCCAGGCATTAGCTGGGAATTCGAATCGCAAGTCACGCTAGACTTCCGAACCAACTTAAAATACTCTAAAATTTAACCCGAAAAATATTTTTTTTAGAAACGCTTATATCAACATAGTTGTGGATGCAATATTAATTGGTGTAAAATGAATATGTTGAAAATTTTTGATTTGGAGTTGTAAACCCATTTAAGTCAGTTTTATGGAACAATTACGGAAAGATGTATGATTTTGATGATTTTGGACAGTTCAGATTAACAAAATGACCCGTATTTCTCATTGTATATAGTCTAAGTGTAAAAATGTATTTTTAACG